>JBCFXI010000113.1:0-305613 GCA_038496175.1 Ampulex compressa | reverse complement strand
TATGTATATATATATATATATATATGTATGTATGAATGTATGTATACATGTATATACATATGTGTGTATGTAACTATAGCCAAGCTCCGAATCTCACGACTAATTTCGTTTTTGAAGCTATTTACGGTCTGCGCGACAATAAATTTTGCGAGTGGTGTGTCGAGGTATCGTGCTACATTAACCCTTTGATATTAGCCGTCAAAGGTGTATAATTTGAAGTGCGATATCAAATATTGATTTATACAGTGAGCGTTTAAGAAAACGATGCGAGTGACGCACTTCTTGTACATACGCATTTGTGGGTATTTCTCAAGCGCTTAGTAGAAGTCTTAATAGCGTTTCCTGCAATGCAATATACTATTTTGAAGTCGAATGTATGACGATTAACCTACGCTGGTTTAAGATACGTAAAATGATGGATTTTTTTTCTCACGATTATATATATAATTGTGCGTATATGTATGCTGCAACATGACTCTTAGAAAAAAAAAACATGTCGTGGAATTCTGGTTAGATGAGTATACTATAGAAGGCGATGACTAGTAGACGTGGGTTTAATTTTTTTGTCTGACTTTTAAATTTGCTTTTCGTTTTTTATACTGTCTACAACTGCTCGCGGGCGCGTCGATCAGCATATTATTATCCTACTTGCGGACCCGTGTCTTAATCCATGTTATGCGAACACACTGCTTATTACGTCTTAAGTGGTCACTTAGCCGCGTAATGTCATTCTCATTTCATTTTGCTATACAATTAAGTACTGGGTAATGATAAGATGCTTTGATTTCAAACTCTGATTTTATTTTTGTGACGATTATATAAACCATCGCCATCATCGACAGTTAAGATCATTATATAATATTGGCATCCACAAAAAGCATTTAATTGAGGGTAATTTAAAGAGCAATTGCAAAGGCATTGCAAACATACGACATTACGGTTTGTTCAATATTTCTTTAAATCTTCATAATTTCTGAATAGTTATATAACATGGTTAATCCAGAGTTGATCATTGATGTTACCGATGTCAATTTCACAAGCGTAATACTGAGCAGCTATTAAGCGGTAAATTCCGTGACTTTTTTATGCAAAATAATTACTTATCAAATCAGCGAGAATAAGTCATATTTCACGTTTGAGGCAAATTCTGCATTTTCTAAAACACCTGCAAACGCAGCAGCTGCCTTTTACAGAATACCCGGGAAAACGACATATTTCCAATCTACAAATTTAATCTCAGCATTTTTTCAGGGATTTATTAGGTTTCTGCAATAAGCGAGAAGAATAAACTTATTCGTGCATCAAGTGCAACGTACACATAAGCATTTTTGCAATAATGTCGCTCATTCGTTCCACCACCGTATCTATCGTTATAAACAAAAATAAGTGTTCCGTATCGTGCCGCTGATATAGCGAATAAATAATCCTTTATAGCTCGATATAAAGGTGTTATTATCACCCGACACGATGTGTGCCTAATGGCTACCGATTGAGGGAGAGAAAAAAAAAAAAAAGCGCCGTGCCACTTTAGATATTCGATTCGAGTTTTCAACGCTATCGTTCCGGTTTTAAAAGCTCGCGCGCGAAAAATACTGCACGAGCCTCGTGGCGACCCGCGGATATCAAGGGGAACGGCGCAACTAGTTACGGGCTCGTCGTCAATTTGATAAAGACGGCATATCGGCGAAACGAGCGCCGGTGGCCATTCGCGGTTGCCCGCACTCACCTTCCCGCCATGGCAGCGACTACTTAACGCTTTATCGAACACAACGAAATAGCAACTACTCAGTTTCGAAAGTCCCGTGAGTACGAGGGTCCCGATAACGATCGTAAAATTTCCGTTCTCGTCGTGACAATGGTCTCTCGCGTCGAATAATAACGGAGGCCCGCGCGGTGTCCGCCGGGCGTAGGCATAGATAGGTCCCTCACACTCGCCGAGGAGTCTTTCGAGCGAGCATAATGGCCTCAATACACCTACGCCCGTATCTGCATACGGGGTGCGCCGTAAGAACGATCGTTGCCTCCTTCAACGAGCAGCAATGTGGCCAGCGATTCTCCTAGTCGGCCGAGCACCGAGACAATACGCCGTTTATCTTCGATCTGGCAGAGGGAGGAAAGAGTGGTCCTGCTCGTACATCACGCACTGCTATAGGAGCCGATAAATTACTGTTAAGAAACCCGGTAAACCGGCAAGAAGTCTACCGAGCTTATAATCGCTATTACGCGGCCCGCTCCTTTTCCGTTGCAACGCGCGTAACAGTTTCTTCCGTGGTACGAGAGCTTGTGTATACCGTGAAAATGTATTATTATATTTGATACGCACCACTGGGCTTTAATAGAATATAATTGTCGGAAGTGGAATAGCGCTGGGGGAAGCCGGCACACAAACGTGAGCATTGAACGCTCTGTGCCACGGTAGCAGCGATTTAAGATATAGACAGCGGGCTAAAATCGCATATGGGCAGCTAATTGCGGTCGGAGAACTGTATTATGTTTTAGCACTGGTTGCGCATCCTGATCGGAAGAAGGATAATGAAATATAGTTTGAAATATAATGAATATAGTTTGATTATGATGTAAAGCTTGCGCGATTAAAATTCTAGTGTAGGTGTAGGTTGAAAAAATGTCCACGGCTGAGGAAATATACGAGTATGAATACTCCCCGCGTGAGTCTAGGTGTACTTATTTTATAGGATTAGAGTGAATAGATCGGAAGATTCCTGCTAAAAAATTATAGGTAATTATTAACGCGTGTAATATTACGGGCAAATGCAGATGTTTAATACCTCTTTGCATGATTTAAAAGTGCTCAAATCCAGACTCTAAGGTCTAATTACCTTGAATCGGATCACTTGATTTAATTCACTCGGATGCAGGTAAAAAAACTTTTGGTCAGGTCCTCGCTGATCATCCCTTTTCTTGGCTCTTTGCACTGGCACGCTTCGTCCATCGACTCTCCTCCATCGGCCTTTGAGAGAGGTCAAAGAAGTAGTCGAGTAGGATGACAGTAAATAACGAGAGGTCCTCGAGAAAGTCGAACAGCCGAGTTTGAGTGTTTGAACATATACGCAATCGTCCCACCAAATTGAAATTCGATACCAGACCATATACACGCCCTCGCGTTTACAGGCTATTTTCAGGACAAAGTGGTCAAACGCAATGAGGAGCAAAAAAATACGAATCCAGTTTTAAAACATAATGCTTATTATCCTAAAGAAATCGTTACATTGCACACTTCGTACAGTTAGGTTTCATCGCTGAAATTTATTCCATTGGGTTTAGTGAATTGCGTACCTCAAAACGAGTATTTGAGTCTAACGTCTAGCTCTTAGCAAATGCAATGTAGAATAAATTAGTAACAAATAACAAAAGAACTTTGTTGTCGGTCTCTCAACGAGTAAGAAAATGAAGTTATCTCCAGCCAAAGTAATTCTCGTCTTCACCAGGAAAGAAACTCTATGTTGCAATCATTGTGTTGTCACTATAACTTAATTGCCGAGTAAGTGCCCGTAAAAAATTACACGTTAATTAACCATCCACAATCACTCTTATAATGAGACAGGTGTCGAGGTATGCGAATGACAATTATGCTATTTCAGTGTCGGATTGGCTCTTGGGTACCGCAAAAATATGCTTTTACATAACGCTTTGATCCTCCGTCGAAGAATTATTAGAGAAGCGCTAAAGGTATCTACCAATACGTAGGTAAGCAAGCATCGATACCTCCGATTCCGCGGTTGTGTACTACATCCATTAAAGCCATATGCACGTGCGAAAGTACCGATCGCGAGGGCAAGTTTGTATGTACCCGATGCTAATACGTTCCGCCTGCATCTGCATAAGGCAGCGCGAACAAGAAGGAAGGAAAGAAGGGGGTCGAGGAAGAAGAAGCAGGATTCAGACCGGTACTAATTATTTCACGTTTCTTACACGCTCGTTAGAGTTTCTTATGCCAGCCACACACCGCGTATAGAAATTTCGTTGAACACCGATCGGCTTCTTGCCACGGATCGGAAGTCGCTTCGCGAACGCAGTTTTTGCGACAAACTCCTTTAAATCCCCGCAGATCGTTGGACTATTAATCTTTCATCAGCGATAACTATCTACGAGCCGCATTTCCTTCGGTTCGTTTACTCTAAGCCGCCAGTCGGATATTTATACGGATCCTCTTTCCGTTGGGCAGTTAAAACCCGATGCAGCAAAAATTACGATCGGCCAAATGGGCAGAGTCACGAAATTCTTTTTTTCTCATTCCCCCCTTTTTCCCCCCCAAAAACTACCTCAGATATAGCAGAACGTCTTGTGCGGGCCGGATTTTTTTCATTGGCATACGACGAAGGTATTCCGTAGCAATAGTGCGAGACGTAATTCGACAGAAATCAAGATTCGATCCCTTCTTTCGATACTACCTCGTCCCCCTTTTTCACGTCGATAATTATGAAAGGGGAAGGAGGATTATCGAGGAGATACGGCGATAAGGGCCGATGGTTCGATCGAATTAACGATGTTCCACGGCCCACTCGAGATGCAAAGAGGCACGAGCGCGCATTTGTACGTACAAAGGCAACCTCACGTGTGTGCTAAACTTTTCTTCGAGCAAAAGTCGGCTCGAATCGGTTTACACGCGCGGTATCGCGGCCGGTATTAATGCCCGTGTACGCTCGCGGCCCGGTGCAGCACGCTCGTTATCTGGCGCATAACGCCGGCGGTTCGCATGCAAATCGCAATGTGTGCGCCGAGAGAGTAACGCGGGATACGGCACGGTGGCACTCGTCGCGTAGGAAAATATAGTAATCCAGTCGCGCCTGATAAATTGCGGCACGAAGCTACGGTGTAATCGCCGAGAAGAATAATTAATGCCCGCACTTACGCAAAGGGTAAATTCGCGAGGGAAAGTCGGTGTTGAGAAAAAAGGGCGAAATTAATAAATTCGGAACGTAAATAATGTATGCCCGCCTGGGACGAAGGTGGACGGTACGGATTAACGCGCTCGTTAAGGCCTCCCTATGAAATATCGTCAGTAGAATTCGCGAATGAAACGTGGGCACCGTTAACCTGAAGCAGATGGCTGTAATTATATCGAAGGTGCGGAATGTTGGATTACGAAGGCAGTTTGGTGCACGCACAAAAATCAGCGAATGCGGGATAAGCAAAAATGTATTTAACACCTGACCAAGAGAATAGATTTTTGCTTAAAATGTTGTTTAGGCAATATAGTTATTTGGATCGAAATCAATATTTTTTCCTGCGCTATTTACTTCAGAGAAATCGCAGGAGTAAATTCTAAACATAAGAAGGGACGATGATTTCCTGGCGGTACCGATCATCAATGATATAAAAGTAAAATTGAATATGTATTTGCCTAGTGTCACAAATAGGCGATCGCTTTTAAACGAATCATCCTTTTCGGCACATCGAGGTGCCACTCAAATACCGCTTCTATTTTGAGTTCGAGAACAAAACGGGCATTCTTGCGATCGAGTGCAGGACAAGGATACTCCCGTAATGGATTCCACGGTGGCAGGACATTAAGAAACGAGCGGAAAAACGGGTGAACAAAGAGCGGGCGCGAGAGAGAAAGGGAAAAAGGAGGAGATAGGTAAAAAGAACCGTGTCGCCTCGGTGGAAATGAATTTTTCATTTCGCGCTAAACTCGCGAAACGGTTCGTGGCTTAAAGCGAAGATTAAAGGGCGCGAGCGCGAGCTTTTCCTCCTTTTTCTACTTCGTGAAGTATAAGAGGAAACGACCGGGCGGCGCCATCCTATTATTTTTCATTGCTCGTGAGCACGATTCTTTTCCATTTTCTTCCTTCCTTCCTTCCTTCCTTCCTCCCTTCCTTCCTCCCTTCTTCCTCTCCGCCTACCAACTCTCCACCGCTTCTTTCGAGAGTTGCGACGGGTGTTTCCTTAAATTTGTATTACCGGCTGAGTTACGAGGACTGAAGCTGCCACGAAGTAACACGATCCTCGTAGATTATTCAATTGGGCCGTGCAATTTGTTTCGTTGGCCTGGCTGCCGGTGAGGGCTACGTATCGCCATAGCTTTCTGAGACGACCGATTGTACAACGAGTATTCTGCTAAATCCACCGGAAAACGCGGAGCGATACAAAATTGCCACGTCGTCTAACCTTTATGAAATCACAATGGGACTGGGGCGAGGCGGGCGCGGAGAGAAAAAAAGCGTAAATATTCGTTCGGCGAGGATCAACGGTTTACCCAGCAGACGGATCGAATTACAGTGACTCCCATGACCGAACTCGACCTTAATGCCGCGCCTTGTGAAAAACAATGTTCCGAGGCAAGAGAACTTGTCCGCGAAGCGAAGAGAGTTCTTTTTCCCATTGTCATTGTAATCACAGTCCGCGGCGTGACGATCAACGATGTATAACAAGGTGATTGCACGTTTTTTCTCCATTCTCAGGTCCAGAGCATCCGAGGGCGAAAGAAATGGCGCGTAAGTCAACAAAGCGTCGAAAATAATCAAAGGCGGGTAGAAAAACTCGAGTCTGAACGTCGGAAGGAGGAGAGGGATTTTTTTCCCATTACGGAGATCATTGTCGACCGCGCCACAATTGGCTATGTACATAAAGCAATCTATATGCTTTTTCGATGCTCGTGTTCTCCTTTTTTTTAGATTGTGGGCATAAAAAAGACGTGTAAAATAAGAGATCGTCGGGCGCAATCAAAGGTAGGAGATAAGGAGCTACGGTGGTGTAGTGGATAGAGGCTCAGACTGCCACGCGGCAGACCGGGTTCAAATCCCGCCCATCACCTCTGGTTTTTCTATGTGATATGTATACCGTAGCTCTGGTGGTTCGGAATCCACCTTAAACAGTAGCTCCTAGGCCAAATGACCTTAGCAGTCGATGCCGAAAAATAAATTAAAAAAAAAAAGGTGGGAAAAAAGCAAGGGTGTGAATTTGGTATAAGAAAACAATTTTTTTCTCCACCATTGTGCCCGAAAGTCTTAGCTGTCCACACAAGGATAGGCGATGTATAACAAGGTGTTTACACGTTTTTTCCTGTTCTCACGCCGAAAGCGTCTGAGAGTAGAAAAAACGTCGTGTAAGCCAACAAAGCGTCGGCAGTAATCAAAGATAGGAAGAAAAAACGGCGCCTGAGTTTCGGCAAATCCTCTGTCGACCGACGTCTTGGCATCGATGTCATCGACAATCGCGGCATTACGGTGTTGTATTTCACCGGGATTGCGGGCGCACACGTCCTTTCAGTTGCCGTCCTTCCGATATCGTCTTCTTTCCACTCTGACCGAGGTTATTACTTATACCATGGGGGTATCGGCGGTTTATTTTGTCGACGACGTAACTGACGGAGTCGGGCCGACGGCTGGGCGGAAGTGGAGCGACAGAAAGGGAATGAGCGGGCGAGAGAGAGAGAGAGAGTGAGTGAGAGGGGGGAAAGGACAGAGGATCTCTCCGCAGATTAGAGCGCGAATCAATATTGGGCAGTGAGGCGAGGCTTTTATCGGCGCTGAAAGAAATCCTCTCGCTTCCTTCTTCGAGCGAGCACGAAACTTGGAGTGGAAAGCCGCGGCGGCAAGGGGCGTCGAGAGGGACGGCCGTGGGGTATGGAGCGAGAAGGAAGGAGCGAGAAGGAGGCGAGGCATCGGAACGAGACGTGGAAGATGAGAGGAGCGACGATGGAGACGAAGAATAAGTACGAAGAGTATGAGGACTCGAGAGCGGCGGGAGGAACGCCTGGAGGAGGTGGAGAAGTAAGAGGACGAGGATTCCGTTCGAGCAACTTACCGGACTTCTACGTTCTCTCCACGGTCGAGGATTTACAGATTACGCGCTGGTAGACCAAGCTCCCGAGTGCGAGCAGGAGGGAGAGTGTCGTCGTGAGTGCCGTGGGACGAGCGATAGAAGAGGAGGGCGTCGGAGCGCGAGGGTGCGAGAGGGATGACGATAGAGCGAGGAGGAGGCGAGCTCGGTTGAAGCCACGAGGGAAAGAGAGAAGGCTCGAGAGGGGCGAGAGTGCGAGAGAGAGAGAGGGGAAATCAAGGACCATCCGACGCGAAGAGCGCGACGAAAACGGAGTTATCGAGTCCGCGCGGAGTAGCCCGACGCGAGTCGGCGGACCAATCCCGCTTCGCCGCACGGTCGGCTCAGCCAATCGGACGGTGCCGCGAGCATTACACGTTTATTATCGCGCGGGAAAAAGAAATGACTGTTTATAAATAATTAGAGAGGTTTTAATTAACCCTCGGGACGCGCTCGGACCGCCGCTATCCACCGGCGTTTTAATCGCTTGGCCGGTTTTGCCTGTACGTCGCCACCACCGCCGCCACCACCACCACCACCACCGCTGCCGCCGCCACCGCCGACGTCTGTGGTGCATCTCCCTCTCCGTATCGAAACCGCGTTATATTTGTAAAACTAAACCATCGATCGGCACCGATCGTTAAAGACGGTCGACGTTCTCATTTTCCCCGATAACCAGATGTCTTGCATCAACCTGCCTGTCAAACCTCCTTCTTCGTGTACGAGCGAGATACATGCAGAAGTCGAGTATGCGTGAACGTTTCGCAACTCCGACTCGCAATCGGTTTTGCGATATCCCCCTTTATGCGAGACGATCTTAATATCGCGCATAACTCCGAGGCTCGTGCAATTTTTTCATCGTTATTTGCGTTTTCCAACACACCGCAGAGTTCTAGCGCCCGAAGCGAGATGTCGCGGGTGGAAGGACCGAGGAGTCGATGCTCGACAAGACGTTCCACCGTGCATCACGTAATCTGTTGTGAATCCGTGTCCAATCTCTTTCCTTCCAAAATTTATTTCTCCGCTTCCGTGTATCCGGCGGGCAATCGCTTTCTGGTATATTGAATCGCTGCCCGGAACCTTTCGCACGGACCTCGACAATGTGAATACGACAAAGGAAAAATCAAAGCGTCATCTCGGAGGCTTTTTACGATCGGAAGCTCCGGTTTTGAGGTAAAGATGGACGCTCGGGCTTTCTGCTTTCTGCTCTCTGAACGCTGTATTTGCTATGCAGGCTCATTCGCCTTTTCCCAAATCTCTTACGTAGGGAAAAGAATGCATCTTGGACTTTCCATTCTTCGCGATCCGCCTTACGAGTAAACTTATATTCCTTCCTCTCCTCCTGGTGGAAGCTGAAATTTATCGCGAGAAAAGTTCACGCAACGAACGAGTAAATGACTTTCGAATGTCTCAGACTTTTGAATACGTCAGCTGCGAATGGGCGCCTCGAGGAAGTGCCAGAAAACGGTCCGACGTGTATAATACCGTCCTATTTTCAAAGGGGCCCTCGAATCTCGGTAAAAGACAGAGGTGCCGAGGTGGAGGTAGATTTTCCACGAGAAGACGTCACGTAATCCACACAAGCCCCGTCGACTCCGCGAAATGGCCAAAGTTCCTGATATTGCCGGGGCGAAATCGACGGCCTTATACACGCGCCAAGATTTCGCTATATCCGAGGAGGTTACCATCGAGATTTCCTCGAAAACTTAAACCAAATCTCGATATAATAAATATACGCAGAGGAATCCTGTACATATCATCGTCGGGCTAGGCAAATAAATGTCTTTGACATAATACAGAGACCAATGAAAATGAGGAAAATTAAGCGCGAGATTTTCTTAGTTTTTAAGCGTAGCAAACCTTTGCATTCCGTCGTCAGGCAAAACAAGCCCACGTTACTTTACCGTTGCACTCGGCTGTCACGCGAGAGTCGACCATCTGACTTTACCGTTGCGCTTGGCATTGCGCCCTAACAAAACCACCTCAAAGAACCGCGACACACGCTGAAATTTCAACGAAACTTAGCGTATTTTCGAACCTGCTAATTTTCAAATCCACGAGTCAACCGGGCATAATTGAAAGCAAGAAACACTCCGCTACTCGCCGATGACCACGGTGGCTGGAAACACGTACCGCGAGCGATGCGTTAAGAGCATTGAAGTAGGGCAAAACTTTTCGGCGAGTCAGGGGAGCAACGTAAATACAAATTTGAAACCAGCGTAGAGCCATCGTGGCGTAAGTAAATTCCATAAGATCCTCGGCAAACGGCCAAGAAATTTGTCCCGTGTCTACATCGCCGAGTAGGGAATTACTCGTTGGTCGTAAGGAACGTCAAAGTTCGCCGTGCCTGCCGATCGTCGCCGGCCATGACAGCGACGAACGAAGCGTACGAAATCGGTTTCCGGTCGAGCAGTTCCGCGAAATGATTTATTATGCAACCGAGCCCAGGGTGGGGCTGGGGGCAGGGGGCGGAGGGAACGTGACCCGTGGAGAGTGTATTATAGACACGGTGAATCGGCACTGAAAAGAATACCGACCGGCACCGGTCGGAGGAAAGCCCCCATTGTTTTCTTTATTGGAACTCCCGAGCGGCCAGAGAGGAGCACCGGCGAGCAAAGGCTCGGCCGATGGACCATGGAAAAGGGAGTAATTATATGGGCGCCGCCCCGCACACCGGCAATCACGCGACCGTAATCCATCCTGGCTACGCGATAAAGCCAGCCAGATGTCGGTATCATAAGGCCGGATGTGCATCATTGAAAATCTAGTTCTTATGCGGGCCTCGTGAGATCGCATTTACGCGGTAGGCCCGAGGCAACGAACGGGCTTCGCTGCACGGGAGATAATTAGAGGCGTTATTGGATGAATTGCGTAACGGATTCCCATTACTTTCTTGCACTTCTGACACCGGTGGGAGGATGGTAATGAGGGAAAAGCATCCGGCGAACGACGCAAAGTCACCGTAACAAGTTTCGTAATTAAACGTTAAACCGTTTCAATTTTATTTATATTTTATTCCGCCGTTCCGGAACGGGAGATTAATCACGCCCCTTGGAGTTTGGTACGAGCGATAAATACAATGAATGCGCGGGAAAACGCGTCGCTTTTTACACACAGCCCGTTGCACCTGCGGATTTCATTTCGATATTTGTTTAATACCCGGATAGACAAATGAGATCGGCCAGAGGTCGTTGCTGCTATGGAGTCACGCTAACGAAGCGTCAGGAATACCTTTGGATATCGCACCAACGGGAGACTACGTTCTAAAGCAGACGTTATTAGCAGCGGTGTCATAATGGAGCTTATAGATACTCGCGCACGGCCACGTAGGGGGGGATCGGGATTAAATGGGGGGTTACGTTGACGTGCCTGGGTGGCAACGGCAGGGGCAGACTTTTCAATGAGTTTCTAAATCGAAAGAGGTTTCGCCCCACCTTCGCGCACCCCTTGTGGCTCGGGATAGCGCCATCGTATAGATGGAGGATCCAGAGTGTTTGGGGAGTCAGGGGAGTCGGAGGAGATGGTGGCAAAGAGGGAAGAAAATAACAGATTTCCCAGACGCGCCACACCCTGCTCCCCTTACTCGGGGCTCCTGCGAAAGGTACGGAAAGGAGGACGACGAAATTTTTTTCTCCCCACGCCTCTACCTAACGAGAAGCAGGGAAATTCTTACCGGCGGGATCCTTCGCCACTCGCCCCTCCATTCTCCAGTCTCCCACCGCCCTTCCAGACTCCCTTCTTTATCTTCTTTCTCCTCTTTTCTGGTATGTATATAAGGGAGCGGTGGAAATTCGTCGTGGGCAGCCCATTGCGCCGGGGAGGACCCTTCAACCCCAGTCCCGCTGCTGATTAAGGCATAAAAGCCGAAGGGATATACCGGACTACCGAGTTGGGAAGAAAGAAATTTGTTCGGGGTCGAGTAGGCCGAGGGTGAAAGAGGGAGATGAGGCAAATACAACGGAAAGGATACCTAATTGTAAGTACATTATACCTTCGTCCTGCTCGGAATTATACAGCTGCTTCTTTATTGCTGACAGTAGCGTCTTTTATCCATAACCCCATTGGCCTGTTCCGATTATACTCTGGATTTCCTTTTTCGTTCTCACGTTGTAAAAAAATTGCCCTCTCGACTTTTTGCCAAATCGTACAAATGGTCAATTCTGAATGCCTCTTTATTGCCTGTGAGCCTGAATTTTTCGCATGGCATTGTTTCAGGGTGTGCGACAAGGGGTAAAGTTATTACCGCACTAAAGGGATACGGGGCATTTACCAGGAAGGCCATTCATAACGCAAAGGAAGCGTTGTATTTTATAAATATTTGGTATTCATTGTACAGCAGCCTAATGTGTGCTGATATGCATTGTGAAAAATTAAGAATTCTTGAAATAGCTGTATTAGTGGGCAAGGGAATTAAATGCCATAAAATGTACTCGTAATATTAAAAAATCGTTAGGTTAAAAAGTGTTACCAAAATCACGGTTTGGACGGTTTTTCGCTAACCATAAATTGCCATATTGTCGTATCGTGTTTTTGTCGAAACAAATAAAAAAAAGTATCGCGTCAAAAAAAAACGAGAAAAGTTAGAGAAAGTTTGTGCAAAGTTTTTTGTTTTACGTGTGACCTAATCACCGACCCTATCGTGCAAACCTCATAATTTATTAACAAAATAATGAGGCTTGGGAAAAGAATCGTAGGATATTACCTTTTATCGTCTTTGAGTTGAGGCTGTGACCTATTTTCACGCACGTTTCATTTTCACCTCATGATACTCCTTTTACTCTTCCCTTGTACAGAAAAAATGATTAATGTAACAGAGTAGATTGATCAGTAAATATTATCGCGTACAAATAAAATTATAAATATAGTTTAAACATGAATATAGATTTCGTAAATAAATTTGTCAACTCGCATCGCTTAATATTCGAGAAGTATCATGTCCAGTATTTTAAGTTAGCCGATACATTGTACGTTTCGTAAATTGTATTTCGAAAAAATTTTAAATGCATCGGAATCTCTTTACAAATTATCTCGCAGCTGGATTATCCCCAATTCTGACCCTTTTCTTTGGGGAATGTTATCGCTTCCCCCAATACTGTGGTCATATTCCCGTAATGAAACCGCGATGTTGATAGTTTCACCATACAAGCTAAACCGAACATAGCCCGGGAGGTTCAGGTAAACCCAGGTATTTGCAAAATCCCTTTATCCTTTCATGCAGCTATGCCAATACATTGAACATATGGAGCTAAAATGTTGGATGATGGTAAACAATAGTTTTCAATTTCTTCCAAAGACTTCGTCTTTCCGGATCGTAATAATCCATGTACAACGATCGAATGTAAATACCTGCAGAAGAACGACTAACGTTATAATTTAATTATCCTACATAAGTCGTTGCGGAACAACCACGAAGAATCGTGCGAACAACAATTTAAAAAGCCGCAAAACTTTCTCGGGATACGGATTTGATTTAATAAGCGATGTTATCAAAAAGAAACATCGATTAACGTTCCCCCCTTTATAAAGAATACTTATCGCGGAGATATACACGGGCAGCACCGTTAACTATGCGTTTCAGTTGCGCTTGAATGGTAGAAAAATAATCTTACACACTGAGTTTCACCGCGTTCTTCACGGGCTCATGGATTCGAAGCACTTATCCGGATGCGCGATCAGGACGAGAAGTCGAATTTGTCTTGTATTCCGGTGAATTCTTATCGATCGTACACGCATTTCACCCGCTCGAGATAGGAAACGTTCCTGGGCGGATTTCACCGATGAAAGGAACGTCTCGCTTCTTTTTCAACGCCTCCTACGGCGGTATATCTCGGCCACGCGGCGAGATAGCGAGACGCATGTGTCGATCCGTTTATCGAATCGTGTATTTACGCCCGGCGTCGCCCGTAGCCTCGCGTAAGTAAGATAAGCACGATAATGTACAAGTGTCGATAATAAAATACGATAAGTGCGCAGAATTTGTACACGGGCGCAGGCTAAAGGGCCATTATTTAAATCGAAATGACTTCATACAGACCGCGGCTTACTTATAAATAGCACGGGCAATTAGAAACGCTTGCTCAAGTGCGGTATTGACGTTTTGTATCAGCCGGGGTGTTATTTTACACGGTATTTAAGCGATAAGTTTCCGTCGCACATCCTTTCGTGCGGGATGTCTTTCGGATTCAGCGAAACGTGGTACAAAGTGCAGCCAACTGTTGTCATATTGACTTTCCATTACGCATAACATTCGGTGCCAGCCATAATATTGCGATTATGACGTAGTAGGTAGTCAATGCTGAAGCACATTGCAGAAAGGTCATTGGTGCAAACGTTACCCCATATTTTCTTTCGAAGCACGAGGACAAAGTTAATGCACATGTACGATAAGGACGCTTGGCTGATTCCTCTTTTATGTCTCGTATTAGCTTAGTGACTTGGCAAAACGTAATTCACAAAGCGGTTAAGGAATTCTGTTATTGCCAATAAAAAATATATTTTTATTATACAATTTACTCCGTATTAAAACGCCAATATGAAGCAATATGAATTCTTCTGTATCAATGTTTATGGAATCGTAGAAATCGTCCGTGATATCGTAAAATCTGGATCTTAATGGTGCCCTTTTTCGCAATGTAGTGAAGGGTTTTAAAAATCCGCACGAAAAATTAAATATGGACTCTCACGAAAGTCCCTACCTGCTTTCTCTTGGCGTACTAATCACCTTGTTTTACGACACATCGTAGTTGTCGGCGCTCATCTCTCCCGTTCTTCCCTTCTTTTTTTATTTCCTCCTCCAGCTGAGAACACGCGCCCCGCAGACCTTTAGGTAAGGAGCAAAGTCAATTTCAGGGCGAGATGCCAAGGGGTTAATGGGCCTCCCCTGTCGTAAATTCTGACTTTAGTGTGAAAGCTGCCTAAACCCACCTATGTCCACTTCTCTCTCTTTCTCTCTCACCCCTCACTCTCGTTTTCTCTCTCTCTCTCTCTTCCCACAGTCACCAACGTCTCCTTGTCCCGTGCCCTTTTGAATCCTGTAACAAACAGGATACAGGTACTCCGGATCTTCCTTCTCTGGTACGGTCACTCGCGCACGGTCAGAACTTTTCGCTTTTTCATTCGACTCGCTCGCTCTTTCACCCTTCTTCCTCCCCTAACTACCTGCATCCGTCTCTTTTCCACCTCACCCTTTGTATCCATTGCCCTTCCTTTCTTCCCTCCTCTTTTTTTCTCTCCCCCTATCTCGCTCCCTCCGACTTCCTTTTTTCCGCGCTCCGTCCTTCCTCTTCCATATCCCGCCGACTTCCCTCGCACTCTTTCTCTCGCTCCCTTGATTTGTCGGCATAGGCTGCCTCCACCTTGCCGAGCGATTTATTATCCGAGCGCCCTACTTCGAGTAGCAACCTGCTTAGCTGCTGTTTTTCCCCTCGTAAAGGGTAGGAGGTGGTATAAGGCGGGGGAGAGAGAGAGAGGGGGGAAAGGGGGGAAGGCCGGTGCAGTTTCTCGACCGCGAGCAATTGGCAACGACAGCTATTTCGTTGGGACCGTCCGCGCGTATATTCGTCCGCAAAAGTGCCTTCGGCGATCTCCATTATTCGGGCGACGCGGATCCGTGTCTCGAAACAAATAAGGGTTCCAGGCCGATGCGAGGCGGTGGTTACGATCAAATACTAGTAGCGGTTGAGAACTCGGGGAGATTAAGATAATTTTATTATCAGTGGCCTCACCGGCGGAGCCATTAGCGGAGAATGTTAATGGTCGATTATATCGACCGAGCGGAACGAACGATCTCGCCCGGCTAAGTGTAGTAAAATTTTTAATAGACATAAATTATGTATGTTTCTCCCGTCTAATTTGCTTTAATTGCCACGGTTAACGGATCCCGGCGGTGCTGTTCGATTTTCATTGGGCGAAACGCGCCTTCGCCGGTGCCTGGCATGAAAATGCGGCCGTCGATGAACCTCGTTCGCCGCGCCGCGAGGTGTGTGCAAAAACAAAACGATCGTCAGCTTCCAGGCGCGATAAAAACGTACGTCCGGATTAAACGCGCCTCTTGAATGGAGACGTTTTTCTGTAATGGAAGGTAGGAAGGCCGTAAAGAGAATTCAAGCACGACTGATCGCGCACCTGCCTCCGCGCGAGGGACCAACAAAGAGCTGCCTGGAACTCGTGAAAATAATTCCTGGTTCTTCAAGGTCCGCGCACGAACACGCGCGCACTATAATGATCCTGTACGTGCCCCGTGTTCCAGCCTTTATGCGGCCCTCGCGCATTTCGACGGGATCGGGCAGGTGTCTTTATTGTGAACGTACCTGCATGTCGTTCTGGCCTGGTTTTAATATATGGAATTGGCCAACAGTAAACACGCATTGGGGCGCTCAAAAAATGTTCAGGTTGATCTCATTCGACGATACTCGCTCCGCCTTGAAATTATTGGAATTAACCCGTGAGAGAAAATTCCACGTTACAACTGTATTTCCATGTGGAGTTATGTCGAGATAAATCTGGCATCGCACTATATTTGGCGTGCTTCGTCCTTTTTCAGAGACTGTACTCGATTTTAAAGTAGCGTGTAAGTGTTCCGGTTCAGCGATGAACGATGACGTTTTGCTACAACGACCCATTTGCGAATTATCGCCCCTCGAGCTCCAAAACCGTTCTCGTGCACTTTTAACCTTAACGGCTACTCGCAATTGGGTCGTAATGGTAGTATCTATTAGACGTCGTTTAAGTCCGCTCACGTACAATGCACCCCTAGGTATGTATATGTAATCGTTACGGAGAATTTGTTAGGCCGCGAGAAATGGCACGAATACTTAAACTAAGATTTATTTCGAATATTATCGAGTATCGGTGTCTCGACAAAGGAAATACACTCCAAGTGAAAGTCTAGCTGCAAAGAAAAATCGTATCGTTGAAATTGCATCGCATTTAAACGTACTCTAGCTTCGTTTCGATGGATTAATAGAAACAAGTGAATTATTACTATTAGAAATATAAAATAGCTATGAGCTCAATGGAATTAAACTTGCAGTTTCGGCGTTCTCGTTCAGATCAAAGTCATTTTACATCTTATCATAACAAAAGTAGAAAAATTGGCAATTCTTAAAAACGAATACCGCACATCAAAGCGTGGTACATGTGTCCATAAAATTAAAGCACACAGCTATGCTGGAATCGGTCCCGCGCATATTTTTTTTTTTGCAACGCCCTGTGCAAATACCGCGCAGACACGTGTGCGTTTTTCACGGGGATGAGACTTACACGTGTTTATTACCCACAAGTGTTTTTGTGCGAGCGACAAGAACGCGAGAGTTCGGTTAATTAAAATCATGCCTCAACACTCTGCAGCAACGCGCATTACACTCCAGAAACCGTGCGACTCCGTACACCGTGCACATTAGCGACTGTGATGTGCCGGCATTAAATGCTCTCGCAAAGTTCACCGGGGAAAAAATTTTGCTTTTAATTCCGTCGCGCTTTCAAAAGACTTTGCACGTCGATACGGATAACCGTAAATCCCTCACGCAAATTTTAACTCCCGCGTAGCGATGCGCTTTTCCAAAAGCCACGCTGCATTGATTCCCGTATCTACACTGCGCGAATTATCGGCAGGACTAATCAAAGAATTGTTCAAACTTCAAAGCCCTCCCTGCATCCCTGCCCTCTTATCCACGCCACTCATGTTGCGTAATTAATTAAATATTTGTCTGAGTATCACAGAAGGCGTGAATTATTATGGGTATACGCGTACGTAATGGCGTAGTTTCACAAGCATGGCGACATTCTAATTTTTCCCGTTACCCGTGCACATGGCCGCACGCACATAATTGGCACCGTATTTACATTATTCCTGGTCGTTCAAATGGGCAAAGAAATTTCGTTTCCAGATTTTATTGTAAATTTAGCCTAGCAAGGATAAACTAATCCTCGTATTAATTAACACCCTCAAGGCCCCCGGGTTTTCGGTAAGCTCTTTATGGAAGACAAAATTTCCATTTTTATTTAATTAGCCTACCGGCCAGAATGACTGCGTATCCTCAGGTGAGCGCGAAATTTACACGGCCGATGTTTGCATTACGTGGAGGCGTCAAAGACGTGGTCCCATCTCATATTTCCTGGCGCTCCACTGAATTTATGCCGTACGTTATTCCGTTATCGGCAAATAAGCAGATTAAAATTATTACGCGCGCGTCGCACGCGGAATTTTGCGGGCAAAGCGCAAAGCCCTAATCTGCTAAGTAAATCGTACTTGTTTCAATACAAGGAAACACCGATCGAAATGCCGGCGCGACATAAATATTTGCCGACGATAATTCTTCATTCCCCCGGCCCTAATTACCGGGCGTAATACTTACACGTATGCCAGTCACGTAGCAGTTATAAACACCGTCTACGCCTGCAGGTGACTGTAACAGCACGAGATAATCAATCCTGAGTGTTGAACTCTACCCTACCTACGTGCAAATATCTCGCGCATTAATGAGTCATTATCGCTGTACCGTTATGGTCTTCGTCCGTGCTTATGGGCAATGCATTATGGTCTCGGAAAATCTTTTCATCGCCGCACCGCGGCTTGCGTTCATGGCAAACATTAATCCAGATAGCGCGTTGGGAGGAATAGAGCGGCTGAGAGGGAGACGAGGGTGGAGAAGGAGAAAGTGAGGCAGAGTGATGGCTAGAGAGAGAAATGAAGGAAGGGATAGGTAGGTAGATACCACATTCGCGCCATAAACTGCCTTAAACAATTGCTTTTTATATTACCGGGGCTGTAAATCATTCGGAATTGTCGGATTACGTGGAGCTCATGCATGCCTAAAGTAATATATTATTTGAGCATCATTAAGAAGACAACAATTAACGTTGCAACAGAGATAAAGGTAACAATGATATGTGGGTATGCAAGTGTGAAAGTTCGCAAGAGAGTAAAATTCGTAAGCGCAAAAGTGAGTCGCGTAATATCCGACTTGATTACGTAACTGTACGAGGCGTGCTCGATGGTTATCGGTGGATAATATGTTTCCAGCGTGTTCTAATAAACATTTTAAATAAGAATGTGCGTTTATTTATTAGACAAACTTAATATTGCGCTATGTACAGAAAATTGTCGATTTAAAATTACATTGGTACACACTACAGGTAATAGAAAATACGTATCAAAATGGGCACATATAATTTGATCGAAACGTTTTAAAATTGTTGTATTTTGGACAAACTACGGCATAGTGAGGATACGTGTATTTTCTGAAAATGCATATGAGCTTACTCGGGTGTAGAATCACGAGTTGGCCACTTACCGAGCCCAATAAAACCTTTTTCCGCGCTGAGACCGAACAGCTGGAAAGAGTAATGGTAATGGTAAATGGTACCAAGTCCATTGGCTACTGCTTTCCCAAGAACCTTGCGTGCATCCGGCAGCACTTAGCAAAAGCATCGGTGTGTTCTTGAACGCGCCATCTGTACAAACTACGGGTCTGCACTTACCGCACAGGACCCATGGAAATCGCTGCCGCATCCGTATTCCCGGATTTCGAAATAACATGCAAATCCGGCCGACGTACGGCATATACGAGTCTGCATATGCATGCCTGTATCCCCGATGCACACGTGTAGACTTAGCCGTATTGGTGCACCAACGTGGTACATACACCCTCAAAATCTCCGGCTCGACGAGGTCGGCTTCCTCGCGTATATGAATATTTCAATTCCCGGAGAAATTCAGTGAACCTTGAAAGCGGCGCAACCGACCGCAAAGCGAGAGAGAACGGAGAGTATAGGAGCGATTCGAGCCGCCGCGGCCAGAAATTCGTTGGTTTATTGTGAAATCGATCCCTCGGGAGGTCCGGGGATTTTCGGATATCCCAAGATGGGCGCACACGCGTTCACGCGTACTCGTGACTGGCGCGAATTTGTTTTCCACGGACGATTTGACCCGTGAGAGGCGATAAGGAGATTTCGAAAAACGCCGAGCGCCTTTGGTATTGCGGAGCATATTTCGAGGGATACACGATGGCGGCTTGTCGGGCTATCGAGGATGGGAAGAAGATTAGGGAGTTTTATAGCTCCTATAAGGAAGTTTTGCCGGCGTATACGTGACGGGAAAACGGGAAAAGGCTGTATCGGTATTGTTGATATGAATTTGGCGCGAGATCAATTTTTGCGGAATGGAAGCACTTTGATTTTTTTCGAAAAGGCACGCTCGTATCGCTGTCGGTAGCGTGGATTTGTTTTGCCCGATCGATTGCCATACGCACGACGGGATATTAAAAAAAAATATCAGAGACACTTCGCATCGCGGTTTATCGTCGGTCAGACGATCGAGCCCAGTCAACTGATTGACGATCGACTGCAATTTGTTTCTACCGAGAGTTATTGTGGCCCGCGCCTCTGAATGAGTTCGAAATTGATGTACAAGTATGCAGAGAAGAATTGTTTGGTTTTAATTTGCTTTCCAGATAGGTTTTGTATACGATAAGCCGAATGTTTCCCGAAAGTGTTTAGTTATCGATACTTTTAGCTTATCACGTTAAATCAACCAACGATTTAATAACTATCGCAAATAGCTTTGGGCATGGAAAAAAGTATAAAATCCACTTTATTTTTGTTTAGCAACGATTGCTTTTGACGCGATGGAATTTTTTCGTTATACATATAAATGAAATTGTTATTTATTTATCTTTGCTAAGGCACTATCGTGGAACTATCGCGTGGAAAATGCGTCATTTGATTACACTTACTTCTTAGTGGGACAAGGATTGACGGTTATTTTAAAGAGCAGTGATCGTACCGCGAACACTTAGCGATTATCTTGACACAATTTTGACGTGCATTTTGTTTGCTTCTAATCATCGATAGTACATGTGTCAGATATTTATTGCACCACCACGCAACGACAATACTCTCTAAGTAAAACTTTTGTACCCATTCTGGAGTCAAGGCGCTATTAACTTTCTGGGCGTAATTATCGCCAATTAATCTTTATCCCACTTTTTCATCGTTCCCTATTTTATTCGCGTGCAGCAGTGGCAAATTCATCGAGTCATTGAAACACGCTTGCCCCCTTTTCGCTATTGGTTGTGTGTCGTAAAATCGCGTACGTCCTGGGACACTCGTAAGAATATCGCATGCACTCGATGCATTGCACGTTAGAATGCAATGGCGGCTCTACTCTGCCTCTGTTCGAAACTTTGCTTATTGCCGCTACTGCGAATCACCGCGACTGCCATTGTCACGTTGTAGAGTCCTTTAACATCCTCTTCAGGACAGAAGGGCACTTGGCATTATGTGTAGGCAGCCGCGTCGAGTGCTCTCGAGGATTCGTTTGCTCGGAAAAAATTCATTTGCGGCTGTACCCTCCTCCCTTATTCGCTCTCGTCTCCACTACTTCAGCTTTAACTTCGACCCTCCACAACTTTTCAAGCTCCAAACTCGTCAAGTTCGAGGGCCACCGCCTAAATACTCGCCCGCGACGTCGGCAAAGTCTGCAATATTGGCAAAACAATGGCGATATTACAAATATACTATATTTTCCGGAAAATACTGGCGGGTTTGAAAGAAAAAGTAAATATTTGAAGCGCAAAAAATATTAAATATTTGCAACCCCATTCCGTAATTTATGAAGCAATTGTATTTAGTGCGCAGCTAATTACAGTCTGATTTATTCAAATATTTTCCATTCGCAAAGTGTGTAAACATTTGCATACTCTATGTTTCAAGCATTTTTGAATAATATTTCCCTGAAATAATATGCGTCAATATGAATAATCGGCACGTGAATAAAATGCATGTGATACATTCGAAAAGAATATCCGAAGTTTTTCGGAACCATCCGCGGATTATAAAATATGCGAATAGTACGTACGATTAAATATATATAAACGTGTATATATTTTGAATGGTCATAGCGAGCAAAGATGTCTGTTTATTGTATGTCAATCTTGTCGCGCTACTTGGATCGATATAGGTTATACGTGTTCGCCTGGTGTATAGCTATCTGTGTATTATAACTAATTTAGAAGTAGACTGGTAGGTAGATATAGAGTCTTAGTACGTGCTGTACATAAACGAAGGCGTGTACAAGGGAGACGAGCAGTTTCTCCGGGAGGGTCGCTTAATTAGAATTTAGTTAGACGAGGGGCAGCTCACCCTCCGCGCCGGCGCCGCGTTAACTGTACAAGATTATTCCCAGATAAACTAATTAGGTATCCAAAATCTGTGGATTCGCGTACAGTCCATTCCAGCGTATTTTCTCGTACCACTAAGTACGAATCGTATCGCAAATCGTTACCACTGATTTCTACAATTTATCTTACTTCGGCATTTTTTTTCTATTATCCACCCAAATAAAAAACTCACGATATTTCATATCGATCGATCATCCCTCCAAGGAATAATCGCTACACGCAAGGATATTTTGACTTATTATAATGTTTCAATTATTCAAGCGCAATAAAAGACGACGGACGCTTGATCGCGATCGATTATTTGCCCGATCGACGATCTTCGTGAACCGCAATCGCAAGGGTTTTGGAAAAAAAAAATTAAAAGAAAAAGCAGCTCGGCTCTCCTTCGTCCCTTATTCGCTGTTTCCTCTCCTTTTCAGCGCTACCCATTTCAATTAGGTCGGAGACGATAAAGAAGAACCGACGGCGTCCTCAGTCCGGGAGGTGGCGGGCAGAATTTATCTCTCCCTTCCTAATTTCTTTAATTAGTGCACGGAAACCGTGGCAGCCACCACGGTGGTGAGATACGGCGCATCTAACCGAGTGCGAACGTTTCCACCCCTGGCCGAGTAAAGCCACCCTCGAGCTTTTCTTGCGATCCTCCCTTGCCGTTACCCCGTAGCGCCTCGAACTCTGCCAACCCCGCCTATTTCCTCCTTCCACTTACTCCCCTACGTCGTCGATCCGGTTTCTCGACACCTCATCCCTCCGCGGAACCCGACGTGACTGGAGGTATCAATCTCACCCCCGTTCTCGACCCCTGGAAACGCCGTGTTGCCACTTCATTACCTCGTGCACCATAGCGCCAAAGCGCGGCGGGAGGACGAGGGGAGGGTACAGTCGGGCCAGAAAATAAATTATCGACGGCCGGATACGGACGATTTCTTGGAAACCGGAATGATGGGGCCGATCGGGGTGAGATTTCGTGAGATAATTTGTTGAGCCCCGACGGATTCGGAATACGAATTATTTCGTCCGACGTGGGGCGCTTTTTGGCGCTCGGTTATTTATGGGCCTATATTAAGGGTGGTCACGGCATTAAGCTTATGAAATATTCATACAGTATAATTATATTCGATTTATAGAGGAAAGCGTTAATAGACGAATTCGGTGCGCGCCGATTTAGAAGCGTAATCGGCGTACGTTATTTGCTCGTTTTGGTTGGTGGGAAAAAAATGAAAGGGCAAAGTTTTTGAGCGTGTCTCGAAGCGGTGGAATTTTTGAATCGGCGACGATCGATCCGACGGCGCTACGAGGCATGTAGTCGAGAAAACCTTTTGTACAGATAAATCGAGGGTGGAATACGCGCACTCGCATAGTGTAAAAAACGATGGAACCGAAAAGCCCAGCTTTCAAATTAATGTTTCTTCCAGATGTGAACACGAAAAATAACCGGGCGATTAAATGAGCAAATCGATCCGGTTATATCGAGCGGCCTTAATCCGATTCGAAAACGTGGATACGGGCTCGCCGCCACGTGAAATTTAAAAATATCGCTGCAAAGCTGCACAATTAGTCAATACCAGTACACCGAGAACGGGGCACCGGTCTTTCTATCGAAAAAGGCAACGCAATAATGCGCCGAGCACGGCAATAAACGGCGGTTCTCGTAAAAAAAAAAAGAGCGTGTATACGAGAACGGATCGTTAAATCGTCCGAGGCGATCCATTCCCAAGGTTATCGGCATCGAGGCATTTACGCAATCACGGCACAAACGAGGCGCTCGAGCATCGAGAATTATGATCCTTTTTTTTTCGCAATCTGATGACTCCTGCGGTTATCAAATTAACGAGCTAGATTATTTGCCTGGAAAAATCCGCCTCTCGAACATCACAGACGTGCAATCTTCGGGAATCACATATCGATGTGCGCATTTTTCGGCATATGTTTTTTTCACCTTCTTTTCCTCCTCCCATTCTTCTCTCTATACCGCTTCGTCCGCTCCTCTTTCAAGCGTTCCATCGGTAGTCAACTTCTTGCGCCTCCGAAAAATTCCACGAGATAAAACTTCTTAAACGAGCAGAAGGAGCGTTTTTAAGGAGTCATCGTCGCACGTTTCGAAGCGTGGAGGACTCGCGCTCGGCGGCCCCCAAACTTGACGGATATTCCGCGCGGGCACTGAAATCTCGCCGGCTTGAATCACCGGCCGCAATTTACTTTTTAATTAAGGCCCGTGTCGCTTATTAGCGCGAGGATCAACAAGGAGTCGCCGCTTAATACCTCGGGCCGGAAAGTAATTTACCGTTAATTATCATTCGCCGGTTCCGAGGGTGTCGCCGATTCCGGGGGATCGCCGCTTCTCGTCGCGAGGCTTCGCTCCTCGCTTGATTTGCCCCTTTCCTCGGCCCCGCACTACCCCCCCCCCCCCCCCCCCCCCCCCCCCCCCCCCCCCCCCCCCCCCCCCCCCCCCCCCCCTAGTGCGCCGGCTAAAGCTATCGGTATTCTAATTACTCGTAGCACGAAAAGAGCGAAGAACTTGGAACGCGTAATTACACCCGAGGACGGCGCCTTATTAAGGTATCTCATTTTCTTCAGGGGCTACGGACCGGTCGATGGCTTCGGCACCGTAGTTCTTCATCGAGTTTTATCCAATAAAGGTGCACCGATCTTCCGGCGGAAAATAGGGGTTGGGGGGGGGGCGGTTCCCAGGAGTCACGGCCGTTGGGACAGGTGGAATGAGGAATGAGGAGGAGGGGAGAGGCTCGATGGTCAACGCGAACGTCTACAGGCAGGAGTGAAAAACATCTTTCTGAGTTTATTCAACTCCTGGAGGGTATAAAGAGGATAACCGTGAAAGTTTCTCAGGGCGGGCCGGGGCTGGGGGAGAGAGAGGGGGGGATTAAATTTCGTTAGATGCCGACAACCGCGCCAACAAGCAAGATAAATGTTTCCCTCCACCTTCGCGATTGTTTTTTCATTACCGCCACGCTTTCCGTCGAAATTAAAAGTTTAAGATCTTAGCCCCGGGGAAGCGCAGGTGGCCGCGAATCCCAGCGGCGAACGGGGAGGGGAGGAGGCCAGCGAGCCCGGAGGAGCTCAAGCGGCCGGAAAGAGTTTCGATTCGATTTATCGCTTCCTTAAAAAGGGGGACGGAGTTTCGGCACCCCCGATCGCAAATTAATGTCCCGAATTTCAGATTCTGCGGGATGAAATAGGAGGGCCGCGCCGATTGGATTATGGGGAATTTCGCTGGGCGTTTAATCTGCGAATACCGCCGCGGAATGTTTATCCGCGGACAAATTTACCGTCCGAGAAGGAGGAGCTTGTTAATCTTGATGAGGAAAAGCGCGGTCGGACACGCGTGATTTTCTTCGTGAAAGATGCTGGCAATCCTTTCGTGAAGGCTCTCTTTTTATTGCGATAACCATCGTAAGAGTCTAAAAACCGTGGAATGCAGTATTCGTATAATTGAGGTGTCTAGCCAAATTCGTGCAAAGTTTGAAAATTTCAACGAAAGTGTGCGTATGCGCCAGCAAAGCCGTGAAGGCCATCTACTCGATATGCTATTTTATACATAACAATATACAATAAGATTAAGTAAGCGAAAATAAACTTTTTTATACAAGGAAACGAAATACAAAGCTTAATAAAAGACCAAGAATAAAAGGTTTACCATAGAAAACACGTAAAAAACCTAGCATAAAATACCCTAGGATCACTTTTCAATTTAATATACCATACACCATAAACTAGAAGAAAGAAAAGCAGAAAGATCATTACAAGCGTACATCCACGCCTTACTTTTTCCTTACCCCTACCATCTATCAGCCTTAGATATACACCACAAATCTATTTTCACGTCATATCGCGTCACCAGGGAAACGAACGCCACGTTCCTCACACATCCTCGAGGATGTGCAGAGATCAGGAATCGCTGATGCGGCGACGGGGGCGAATCGTGGAAAAAGAACAGCCGTGGCTACAAGCAGGAGGGCCCGGGTGGTATAATGCGGCAGTAAAGCCCCGAAACGAGCCCTTCCGTGGCTCGCATCGGCGGCGATTAATTTCGGAAGATTAGCGCGGGGGCCCGTTGCTATTATCCCGCTGCGCGGCGTCCGATTCGCGGCGCGAGGCCTCGCCCTTGGTGGGCGCTAATTAGCCTAAGCGCGAGGCGCGACCGGCCTCGAGACGTCTTTAACGCGCTTTTAAGCCAAGGCCGGACAGATTCGCGATTAAAAGGGGGAAAGTACTTTCGAGTTTCAAACGGGCCGGCCTCCCCTCCGTCTGAAAGCCGTTGAGCTTTCTTGGCACGTTCTCATACGCGGGCTTTCATGCGAATGTTACGACTATTGCAGTCTGGAGAGTTTCGAGCGCGAATTAGCTTGGCGCGATTAAGCTCACGCTCTAGGGCCGGCATTATCGTTAGCGCGAAGTGATTTAGATACGCCTACCCAAAACCCGTGTCGGACTTTTGTAAATATGCGCGAACGCCCTGGCTGCGCTGGCCCAGGAACGCTTACTTTTAATCCCCCCGGATTTCCGTATCGGACGCTGCAGACGTTTCGGATATCGCGCCACGCGTATTACGTTTCGTGCGATAAGGAACTTATTGTAGATCGTCGTACGCACGGAATCGTTAATTTGTCCCTTGACCCCTGAATGGGAGCGAGGAGGAGCTGGAATACTGGCTGGACCTGATTTATCGACTCTGCGATCGACACGCGCGCGATTTACAAACTGCGCAGAAACTTTTAATCGTGGTTGGTGTAATCCAGTCATACGTGCACGCATGCATCTTAATGTATAGTTAATGGTAAGAACTTGATACTTGCTTCGTTCTTCGTTCTTCTATCTTCTTTCTTGTCTCTTCTCCTTTTGGTACCAAAGCTGAAAGCTAGGAAAGAGAAAAGCATATTGTCAATCCTCGTTTTTTTCACGGTCGCGATGCACGTATATTATCTCCAGGAGCTTTGGGAAAAATCGAGAAACTCCATCAATTCGTAAAACATATCTAACCGCGTCGCACCCCTCCAACGTGTCCACGCGGTGCTCGTTCACTTTCTCCCTTTGTCGTCCAATCCAAATTTGCCACCGATATGAGTGGATCGATCGTTGCAGAGCTCTTTAAAAAACGACCTTTACCTTCAAACCCGCGCAAATATACCAAGTTAAAAACGATGCTTGCTCCACATAAATCCTTCTCGAAAACCATGCCTCCTATGAAAAAAAAATCGTCAAGCCCCACGCGTTCTTACAAGAAAAACCCCATCCGCACAGCCGTGAACGCAATCCCAAGCGTACTTGGCGTCAGCATGTTTCCAAACGCACGATACCATTCCGAAATTGGCCGCATCCGCAAACGAAGGGCTGCGCGCGGTGCATCTTTTTGCAAGTTACACGTGTCAAAGGCTCGCCCCGCATGAAATCCCAGAAACCCGTATCGCGCCACGGACCAGCGTTCCCCTTAAATTAAAAAATCTTCACGTCCACCTAAAGCCCGGCGGACGTATCCGGAGGTATCCCAACCGCGCGAGTAAATCGCAGATGGAAAAACCAAAGTCCCTCCTCGAGCTCCGGGAGGCGGGCCGTCCCTCCAGAGCTAACGTTCGAATTTTCTCTCGTCGCAAAGGGGACGGGAAATCGGGCGGAGTGCAGGCGCGGACTGTACAAACAATGGCGCAAAAGCCGAAGTATAATAATGCAATTACCGGCGGATTTGAAAGTAAGCTGAGAAGAGTTACGGAAAAGGAAACGGCATTTCGGTCGGGCGTGTATGTGGACTGACGGAAACGGGATTAAATGGTGGAATTCGAGAGCCGGAATCCAAGGTAATTCTGGCTTAATCCTCGGACATAGTCCTGCTAGACGAGCTATTCGTTCCCGGCCCGGAGCAACGTGTATTTTCGTCCTGGTATCGCCCGTCCAGGGATAATCCTATCTCCGATATTGCTTCCATCTTTAATGCACTCAAAATCCATCCTTCTCGCGCGGGGCACGCCGATCGGCGGAAAGAAGATCAAAGCGGCTATTTCTGGATCTAATTCGAACGTGTTTCAAGAACACCGAGGGCCGTCGTCGGTTCCACGGTTATTCTCGCGCTTCCAGGGCGTCGCGTGGCTGCGCGTATCCTCGATACTCGGCCGCGGATGGAGAAACATCGGTTCGCGGCGCGATCGATCGTACGTAAGAATTAAGCCCCCGGAAGATTTTGATGGCGTTCAGAGCGCTTTACCGGCGCGCTCGGTCCATTCGGGGTGGATCGATTTTTTTCCCCACCCTCCCCCCTCCCGGGCAAGTTTTTAGAGGCGCGCTTTACGGGCGTCCATTCATGTCTCTTTTTAACGCAGGTTCTTATCCACAGGTGCAGAGCTGGGAATGGCCGGGAATACGAGTGCGCAAAGGACCGTTCGGCCATTGAAGATTCATCTTTGCTCGTAAAGGAAGATCAGGCGAATAAACCGTGGGAGTATTTGCCGAATAAAAATTCAGGGCGCGTGCAGGGACGGCGTAAAAACGAGGAGGAGGTGATCGATGCAGTTCCACATAGGGCGATAAAATCAGAAGCACGCGCATAAGGGCACGATCGAGCTATATATCGATCATCACAGGGGGGATGATTTACGAAGGAGCATGGGCAATTTCTTGGAGCCTCGCGCCAGCCGTATTTTAGGGAGGATTAATATCGCGGAGAGCGGCAGGCAGGCGAAGAGGTGGAATCCGCGAGGACACCGCGCTCCATGAATACGTCGTCGAGAAGCGAGAAGGAGGAAAAGGAATCGCGCGAGACGGCCCTCGAAGAATCGCCGGACGTCCTCGACAGATAGTACCGCCTCGATTCGATGTACGAGAAGCATCCGCTTCCTCGAGAAGCACGGAGGACGATCTGCGCGAGTTTCGTGGGGGAGACGGCATCGAGCCCCTTCCTTCATCAGTTTCGTTCCCTCGCCCATATCCCTTCCCCTTTATATCCCCTGGCGCCCATTCCGCCCTGTCATTTCGCGTCGTGCCACGTCGTGGGCATAAAAATATAACGACCCTGCGGAGGGCGGCCTGCGGCGGCGGCGGTGGCCGCGGCTTATGGGGCACGAGAACAAGGGAAAGGGAGCGCGCTCGCGCGATACCCTGGAATCGGACGGTATAATCTCGTAAAAACCAACAGAAAGGGTCCATCCGACCGGACGGTAAACCCTAGGCCGGTATTTCGAGGCTCGGAATCGGTACACCTTGGACACCTCCCCTCGGCCACTGGGAGAACGTATCGAAGGCGACGACGAGGGAACCATCCTCGCTCGAGAAATACAACCGGCTCCGGTGTGGTGCAGAGCCATTGAGGGGATCCTCGCTAAGTCCGGAGGAATTTCGCGCTGTAGCGAGGGTGAGTGCGCACACGTGTCGCTGGAGGAGCTGACTTCTCGATCGGCGCGCTCGTGCC
Source organism: Ampulex compressa (assembly GCA_038496175.1). Taxonomy (NCBI): domain Eukaryota; kingdom Metazoa; phylum Arthropoda; class Insecta; order Hymenoptera; family Ampulicidae; genus Ampulex; species Ampulex compressa. The sequence goes on along the minus strand of JBCFXI010000113.1, from coordinate 276,240 downwards.
AGGGGAATAAAACGCGCCCAGGCGCTCCTCGCCGACGTGCCCCTTCGTCGATACGCGCGCAGGAAGTAGGACGCGCGTGTTTTTCCCCGATGAAGCGCGACACGTCGCGCCCATCGAGCATGAGACTCTGATTATGCGAGCGCGCGAGTGTTTTCCACGTTCCTTGTCGAGCGAGGCCCGAGGCTAGGTCCGGGAGAGATGGATCAGGTGCACGTGAAGTCGAGGTCCGCTTCGAAGAGCAACAATCCGACGAAGATGGCGTGCGAGAAGGCGTCGAGGCGCCTCAGGACGATACTCCTGAAGGCCTCGAGACTGGGCGTCTCGACGACGGAAGTCGCCGGACTGCCGACCGCCAAGAAGCTCGTCCCGCAGAGGGACCACGGCTGGAAATTGGCGGCGCTCCTTCTTCTCATATTCGGGGGCGGTGTCATCGTCGCCCTGGCCTGCACGGCGAGGAAAGGCTGCTCGAAGCTCGAGGAAATTGTAAGTCGTATTTCACGTTCCTTTTCTCGACCCAAATTTGATCCGCCTTCCTCGCGACCTTTCCTCCGAAGCTTTGCAACCCTCCGCGAGAAGTCCCTTACCTTCGAAACCTCCTCGAACTCTCGAGGAGCTTCGACTCTACGTTGAGACACTTCCGCTCATCAGGATCGCTGCCAAATCGAACGCGCGCTTTTAATAATTCAAGACTCGAGGACGGTTACGATCGTTACATACAAGCCCCAAGTTACGCCCCGAGGACCAAGAAAAATAATCTCGACATAGCAGCGGTAGAAACGCCGCGATATCGTTCCACGTAAAATACCCGGGACACGCCGAGCTCCCGACGGAGAGTTTCGATATTTTCCAACCGACCTTCCGCATCGATCGCCTTGGCCAGCAACCTGGAGGAAAGGCCGGTAAGGCGGCCGACAATCGAGGTTCGCCGACAAACGGCCGTCGTTCCCCGTCGGCGACGCGTACACCCTTAACCGTCAAGTCGAGAGTAATCTTTCACCTCCCGCTCTCGCCTCGAGAACGACGCCTCTGACGCTCCCAGGGACGAGCCTTCTTACTCGAGCGAACGGAAAATCAAACGTGACCGCACGTTTGACGTGCCATTACCTCCTTCGACCCTTCTGAGAAACAAAGTTCCCCTTTCGAGGCCGTTGTGCCGGCGCGACCGCACGAGGTGCGACGTGCATGCGCGGGCTATCGACTAAGCGGCTGCGCGCGAGAGAGAGGGAGCGAGGCGAGGGGCGAGGGAGGGGAGCCCGTGGAGGATAGACCTGGCGAGGGAGTGGGTCGTGTTAACGATGTTTCGCGCGGCGAAGGGGGTACGGGCGCTGAAATTACAGATCAAGGGGTTTCTAAACAATTACGCTGTCGGCAGGAGGTCAGGCCGAGTAGCGTGAGGTTAGAGGTTACGGCTCGTAGGAGCGGAGGCTTGCGGCCTGCGGCTGGTTGCGGCCGAGGGTCGAGGCTAACAGGAAGTGCTCTCTCGCTGGCGGCCAATGGGCGGCTGGCTGCATCGTCGACCGATGGAGGAGCACTCCTATTCCCTGATATTCCCCCGGGAGCGCCGTCCCATTGTCCGTTCGGCCGAAGCGAGATGGATAACCCGGGAGGGCGAAAGGCCGATCGGTGGCGGTAAGAGTCGAAGCGTATGCTCGAACCTCCCGCGGTAAAACTAGCCGACCACCGGCCATTTCGCCAGCCCCCATTGCCGATGGAACGGCGTCGTCGCGTGCGAATTGAGAGGCGTCGCTTTTGTTGAATTCAGCAGAGACGAGGCGGAGAGGATATTCCGGTCGTTGCTTACTTCGGGACGTGGATCTCGAGATAAATTCTCTCTCTCTCTCTCTCTTTCTCTCTCTCTCTCTCTCTCTCTCTCTCTCTCTCAACACCGTTGTTCGATGTATACAAAAGTACGTTTACTTCAAGCCGAGTTACATCGCTTCGAGGAGTGCACAACGCTTCCTAGGCATATATAATAACTTCCCGAAAACATTAATTCCACTTACAACGAACGCATTACGCTACTAAAGTAGAAAAATTCGTTATAACAGAAGGGTTAGTTCCATAATCATTTCCCCAGCAATATACTCCGCAATATCTCTCGTCGAGGTTTAAGGCGTCGCTCCTAACGAATCGAGCGCGTCATCCGCGAGTCGGCGAAAAATCCGAGCGTACCAAACAGTCATCCTATCCGAGAACGCGCGGGCGAGAAAGCTCGCAGTTCTCCACGGGCCACTCTCTAGTATCCACGGATCGATTCCCCCCTTCCGGCCAGTTGGAAAAGCTCGATCGAGGATCCTGGATGATCTGCTCGGACGTGCCTCCGCGGAACTGCGATTGGGCGGCCGACCGTCGGTCGTCGGAAACGTCCCCCGTGAGGAACCTTCCGGCAGGATTCAACCTGTCGGAGGGTGTCACGCTTCTTCGTCCCCCCCTCCGCCCCATCCAGGGCCGAGCAGCCCCTCGCGGGACCGTATCCAGGCCGATTCGAGTGGCAGCATCGATGGATTGCGATGCCTGGCGCGGGGATTCTCTTTGATGTCGGCAAGCAGATCGGGCGCTGGGTCGTTGCTTATGTAAAGCTTGTTAACACTACACGCCCTGGCGGGGCTCGTGGATGCGCGGCTGTGTGCGCGGCCGCATGGGAGCTTTGCGAGGGGGCCGCGTCGCCGGATGAATTGCATAGTTGCGCGCAAAGAAGTCATAAAGTCCGCTAATCCGCGGAGGATAAACCGCGTAAAACTTGAAAGGTACTTTGCGTAAAGGGAGGGGCATTATCCGGCCGAGCTGTAGGGATGAGTGTTTAAGGTAAATTGCGGGCGTCGTTTATCGGCGACCGCCGCTCCTCCTTTTTTTCCCTCTCGCAGGGGGGGGGGGAGAGGAGGGCCCTCCACGAATCTCGCGGAATTAAATCGAAATATTTGCAAAAGCTCCGCGATGTTTAATAATCCTCGGGAGGACAAAACTTCCGGGGCTCCGCTGGCGCAATGTTGTTAGTGTACGCGTCGATGAAAATGTGGAACGCTTCTGGTATTTTAAGTTACTTCGCTTATAACCAAACGTTTACCCGACGCCACTCCACTTTCAATACACCCTTGTTCCCCGAACGGAAAGCCGCGAGTTGTATTTTTATAACCTGGATCGTTGTCTATAAATACCGCGGAAATTCCGCGATTTCCGGGACGGAGTATCGTATCGTTTATCCATGATATTACGTCCCCGCAAGCACGCGTATCGATTCATAAAACGAAGGCCATAATGGAGTGACGTCAATGGTCTCAGAAGCATGAAGCGGTTGCTCCGGCCTCAATGCCCGATGCTTCTCGGGCGCTAAGCCACAATGCTCGTCCCTTTAAGCTCGAAAGTCGCGCGCGGATGCTGCCGAGGTGGCACGATCATCAGGAACCGTATTACCTTCGATATCCACGGTATTGCAATCTCGGGGAGGGGGGCGTATATCGGCTTATAGAGTGGAAGAAATTACAGAACGACGTCAATCCGGGAATGCTCATTCCGACGGTGAATTTTCAGTGGCAATTCAACGTAGAAAATCCGCATCGTACCGTCAAATCCCATCACGGGGACGGCATAAATTCCTACAGCTGGGTTGGCCCACCCTCGCTTTCCTCTCGGTAGCACGTCGACCTGTAGATACCTTCTCGCAATGTCACGACTCGCTCATGTTCCCAGGACCGTGTCGCCCCCGGGCATGGATCGGACATTTATGATTCCGTCCGTTTCGCATCACGCATGGAGGACGCACATCCGGATTGCGAGGGTCGCGCTGACGCACTGGTCAGACATTTGGTCCGCCTTTCTTGGGTCGTTAGTTTGAACCCCGGCTCGGGAGATTTTTGTTTCATATTTGGAAGTAGAGTTGGTAATCTTCGGGTTGGGCGGAATTGCATTCGGAGAAGAACCTGAGTGTTTAATAAATATTTATTAAAGCAACGTTTCGAGGGTTTCTGTATGCTTTATTTCCAGCTAAATAAATATACATAGTTCGTTAGAGTGTTGAGATACACAGAAAATATAATACTATGGCGTATATTAGCTGAAGAGTGGAGATACACGGAAATGAAAAAATTCAAAAGCTATTTACAAAATTTCTGTCGATCCAACGGGGGTGAATGGTGTAAAATGTGTGGTGATGAATAAAATTATATTTACAGCAATAAGATTAACTATTAATGTGGTTGATTTTTTATAATCGATATATTATACATTACGTGTTTGGTCGCAGTTCGTGTCCGCGACAGCTTTAAAAGCAACGTTTATAATAGCCACTTCATTTACAGTGTAATGAAGAATGAAGGATCGTCTGTTTGGACTAATATCGGAGTTTTTAAAAAGATTTTTTCTCCCGCCGGACCTGTATGCACGATGCTTTGATGAGCGTTTATGATTTTTTTTTTATTCCGCCTCATATATTGTACGTTTGTTGAAAGGAAATTACGGATACGAGATTCGGGCTTAATGGAATTTCATCCGGATTAAAAATACCCGCGGTTATTTGAGATCTCACTTTTAATACCGAAAAAATGGAGTATTTAGCACAGTAACGAGAATATAATTATACGCGGAGAGGGTAACCCGCGAACGCGGAGCAGGGGGTCAACAACCCGGGCGCTGAATAAAATTCGCCCACTTAGCACCGTATGAGGTACCAAGTGCCCCGTCTAATTCTCGGTAATTCAAGAGGCCCGCAGAAAGCGCCGAGTAATTTTCCCCGATATTTTCCAAACGTTTATCGATAGTTTCCAGCAATCGAGGCTGGAATAAACGAGCCGCTCTCTTTTTTTTTTTTGCCCGATCGTGGTTTACAATCGCGCTCGGAATCTCGTTACCATTTAATCGTATCATCGAAAATATTGTTCCACGAACTGCTGCTAACGGTCGGAGTAATTTAATGACCGCTTCCCGGGGCAATCGCACGTATTACCTACGTGTGCGTGAACCGCTGGAGTAGGCAGTCGGTGGCTACGTTGACGAGACACGCGCGCGAAACCATTGGGAACCCCTGATTCGTGGACAGGCTCACGTAGAACAGCACAATTTCAGGATAACTCGGACATCTGTGTGGGATACCAGTCGGCCGTGTCAGGAATATGATCCCCGACAGCTCGTCGCATCAGATTCGCTTCTACCTCCCTGTAATTAATTAATGCATTAATCCCATATTCATTCTGCCCGACGGCCTCGCGGGGATCTATGGTGTTGTAAATACATCAGCTGGTAGAATATGTAAATACCTCAAACGTAAACATATCTGGTCAAGGGATAATTGCAGTTTAACGGTTCCTCATAAAGATTACGAATTTCCGGCACAATCTCGAGAACAAATGTCATATACGATCTCTAGGAAAATCAGATATACCGGCGAAGTCTGAAAGTTATGGAAACAATAGTATCCCATGTTATTTATCTGCTAGGTACAATCATTTTGCAAAAGACGTTTCCTGATGTAGAACATACCAAATTTTATTCATATTATATTATATTAACACCTGATTTTAATCGACTGAACCACCCTAAGATCCTTGGCCCTTACAGAGACGCGCTTTAAACTTCGCACGCAAGAGAATCACCGAGCGGAAGAGCGTATTAATTATACACATAAACGTAATCGACACGAGCACAAACATCCCTCTCTCGCATTTCGTTCCCTTTGAGCTTCCTCGAAGGTACCGATCGTCCCAAGAATCCATGTCCCAATTTCCCCGAGCAGAGCGAAAAAATTTCTTTCTACCCGATGAATGCCTCGAAACGCGCCTTCCGCTTTTTCTTCCTCCACGAAAGTTACGCGGGTGCATCGTACGGGCGAACGGAAGCGAGCGGAAAGGGTCGCTTCCGAGCGATCCAGATCGATCGGATTACCGCACGAAACGTGGACGTATGTCACCGGCCATTAGCGGGAACTCGAATTTGAAATCCCGTTTCCGTGATTACCGCGGCGGAAACGAGTCGCCAGAGTGTAGGAGGAGGGGGACCGGGGAGGAAGCACGAGTCTGTGGCAACGGGTGATCGTTTTAGACCGGATCCCCTTCCCGATTCAGAAAGTCAGCTTTCAAACGTCAATTTTCATCCGGCGCGCTGACCTCATGACATTTCTCACCACGCCCTCCCCTAAATTGCTAACGCGGCAGCCTCGGGGTTTTAAGAAACCCTCCTTTGCCCCTTTCCGCCATTTAATTCGCGCGGTTCGAATTCATTTCTTCGAACATCCCAGACCCTCGATTTCTTTCCGGCTTCTCCCCTTGGCCTCGCGTATTTTGGCCAGGAATCAAGGTCGCCAAAAAGGAGGAGCAGTCGCAGGCTGCTTGTTCGTTCATCATGGAAGTAGCAGGGGATATAATTAAACGGGGAGACTTAAAACCAGTGCGCCGTCTGATAATCCTCTTACGAGTTTTTTTTGTACTATTCTTGACCATCTTCGTAGAGGTGTTTATATTGGCGATGGAAGCTTTGGTATTCGTAGGATAGCTCGAGAAGGTTGCAGGCGTGGCCGACTATAGATAAGCTTCTTACAGTATTTTTGAAAACTTGTTCGGTATTGAAAATAGAATATCGGGGCGGATATAATTGACGAATCGGGAAAAGCTCGATATTTGTTGAATATTCCATGGATGGATTTATTCATAGAAAGGCGAAAGAATATGCTTTAAAGTACGGATATAGAGCGTTACGTAGACGCTTCGCGGGGGATTACAGACGGTTAAACTTTAAACCAGTGTAGATCGTTTTCCTATCGTGGATTCTAAGAGCCCATCATCGTCACATCGTACATCACCAGCCGTTCCGCGAAGATCCGTTCCACGTCAGGTGTGATATAAACGATCGACCGGAAGACACGCGAGCCCATAACTATAATCCAGCGAGCACGTATACGAGAGCTACAAAGTGGTCGCATTCGTAGTAAAAAAAAATACATATAAAGGAAACCTTGGATAAAGGGACGACCGTGAGAAAGAAAATTTCACATCTCCCTTTATACCGAACACGTTTGAACAAAATACAACAGAACGACATTTACTTTTATATATCAGGCCAACACGTCAGGCCAATATTTAATAGGCAATGCACGCAATCCGTATTAATTCATCAACTGCATTATACGCTACGCCAATATCGCCGATATATCGATGGCTTTAACTAGACAAAGTCTAGTTTGGCGCGTATCGCTAATACGGGCCAGGCCCGTAATTTCCATCCAAGAGATAATATCGAGTCTACCGCATAACGTACACTAAAACGCAACGCTATAACAAGAAAAACACCAGTAGCAGCTCCGACATAAGGAACTCGCTACCAGAGCATAGCCAAGGAAGTCCGTGAAATCAAATCAAAAGAAATTAAAGCGGAATTACGCGCCATTGTCGGCAGCGAGGAAAAAAAGCGAGGGCGAAAAGGAAACTCGCGGCACGTCCTTTAGCACGAAATACGTTCTACCAAGGAGCGGCGTTCGTTTTGGTAGGAAAAAAAGAACATCCCAGAATCGTTGGCGCGGTCTGGTACGACCTTCGTGGCGAGCTCGTATCATCCGAAACGAAACCTTGGACCATCCTGTAGGCGGCGGGGTTAGTACCGCGCAGTGTTCCGCGATAATGTCGAGTCTCGGTGACATAAAAGGTGTCGCAGGGGGAGCGGAGATGGAAAAGGAGAGGGAGGGAGGGAGGGGGGGGGGTGGAGAAGTGGCGGTGGTGAAAGAGCGCGGTGGGAAGGGTTGGGTCGGTCGGGTGGGTCGAATGGGTGGATGGGCGGCGGATGGGCGCTAGAGCGTAACCTGATATAGCTGCCAGCAAGCTGCTGTAGACCGGTATCGTGGCCTCCCTCCTGCCCCTCGCCCATCTCCTCCGCCTCCTCCGCCCCAGCTTCCTCCCTTCGGCTGACTGCATACGCCCCGTGGATGCACGGTTACCCAGGAATATTCCCAACGTAAATGCAACATCGATGTTTTCCCAGCGACGAGGCCTCTCGACGGACTCTCTCTCTCCTCCTCGCGCCATCTTTTTTCGCCCTTTCGCCCCGTTCCTTTCTCAAGCCCCGCTTTGGCCTCCCGGCGCCGCCTTATTCCTCTTGATCCGAAACACAGCAGCTGTTACGCGAGGGTGACTCTCGCAGCGGCGAATGCTCAATATTCCTCGAGACAATCGCGCTGCATCGAGTCCTTCCCTCGCCCTCCCCCTCCTCCTCCTCGCCCCCTACCATCTCCCTGGGGCGAACTAAATTCTGCAGGTAGGGACTAAAACGTGCCGTCGCAATTGAATACCGCGCTGCGACGCACGGTGTTTGATTATACGGACGTTGACGTGTAGGACGTACGTATTGCAGGTGGATGGGCGTGAGATCCAAGCTGGTCTCGAGATGGTCCTTGGCTGGCTCAAAGTAGTCCCGTTTGCTCGAGCTCAAATTTGTGTACCTTGGTCGTGGGTTTGGGGAAAAAGTGATTCTGCAGGGATTCCGGGTATATTTTGGATGCAACCCTGTCCTTCGTTATTCCTTGTTTACTATCCTGGTTTTCGATACGCGAAAACACCCTGCTTTCGTATATCACGTTTATTTGAGGCGTATCGTGGCTGTTAAATCTGTAAGCAAAGGATGAGCTCCCGTGCTCGGAGGTTTAATATTTTTTCATACTTACCTCCGGACGTCCAGAGGTAATGGTCCGATGGTTTGATGAAAATAGACAGGGAGGCAACGGAGTATAGCGGAAAATATGATTTAAGAAAATGTGAAAAGATGATTAGGTTGATTCTCACGATGAGCCATTCTGACAGCTACCTGCTGATATAACACGATATTTTGTAAATATTAAACGCAGGAATATTCAACGTGACGTTTATTTTTTGCGGGATTTTCTCGAAATAATATATTCGCATTTATTCGGACTGCAAAATGAATACGTGCAACATTTGTCATTGGATCCTTGATCCCCATTGCGGTGCTTTTATTGGAACGCAGGTTTTGCGCCGATAAAACATCGTTGGCACGGTTCTTATCGACGAAGATCGTTCCGCGGCGTTAAAGCGATGAATTTGCTCATACAGGCCAATTAATGCCATCGGTCAATGATCGTCCCAAATTGTTCCTAACAACATATCACGGCCCTTTAAAGCGATACGGTTGCTGAAGTTTCCGCAATGGTTTTGTCCTCCCGTTTACGAGAACTTGAGAACTCCATTATCCCTGTGCCAGGCTGCAGGCATTCCCGAAAACCAAGCCTCACCATTGACCGAGATCCTCTGGGAAACTACTCGAGGATGCCGCGAGTAAATGGCCTTGAACTCGACTAGATCCCGGAATTCGGTATCACAATCTCTTTTTATACGTCCACTTCCTGCGTTCCACGACAGATATACGCTTTATTTGGAAAGGCGCAGCCCCTGGTAAACTTCAGGCTACATTACTGCTATACACGCTGCTCAAAATGCTACCTAAGATATTTATTTAACCTCGCGCTCGATGTGTTTTCCAGTGCTGCGCGCGCGCTTCAAAAAATCGTTAACCAACGTATATGCGTATTTCGAGAAAAATTAGATGGTGATTAAAGCGTCGACTCGGAATAATTAAGTGGAATTATTCTTTTTATACAGAGGTTGCTTTAGTACACCTCTTATCGTTAAAAAAATTCTCACGGGGAATGGTAATGAAGTTTTAAAACAGACGAGGGGAAAAATAAAAAGGAATTACCTCCTCAGCTCGGAGGATGCATAGCATGTTTTTGGAACATAATAGTAATGTTTAGTAATCGATTAAGTATAAACAATGGTAACTCTTATTACGATTAATCGAATCTGCCAAGAGTACGTCGCACGTTATTTCTCCAGATATATTTCGAGCAGTGTCCAAATATCTCCCTGCAGCTGCGGTATTAATCGTGCCTGTAAAACGTTCTGATTTCGTTAAAATTACGGCGAAACTGGAATTTATAACGCATCCAACTTCCGCTTTGGAACAAGCTCTATCTATATCGGCTCAAACTTAGTTCAGCCCTGGCACCGTTTCCGGAAGTTCAGCTCGCTTCACGCAAGACACGTGCTGCAAGAAGCGCGTTGATCGCATGGGTGTAAGACTTCGGCTGTTAATTGTCGGTTCTCACGAAAATGATCCCCTGGTCAACATTACCTTCCTGTTCGAAGATTACCACATGTTTATTCGCTTGTCGACATTAAATGCTAAAGACATTCGATATAACAGCCCTGTATGCAATCTTCAAGGTAAATCCTTAATCCCTGGATTTACGGTTGTACGATTTGTAGTGTAAGCAGTGCATGAAGTAAAAAAAAAAAAGAACATCGAGCTACATTGGATGGAATTCGGAGTTGAGCTCTTCCCGTGGAAGTTGTAACAATTTTATCGGCGTAACTCCTAAGTGTCCGTGTTTTACTTTTTGTACTTCGACAGTAACTCAGTGGATGGAAGTTCGAACTCCCATGACGAAAACTCGGTCCCAAATCAATCCCATTGTCTCGGGATTTTTGTATGCGATTGTATCGCGACGGTTTCGGTTCTTGATATCTATCCGAAGCAACTAGTTTGGAACTAAATAGCAGTGGCAGTCGACGCGGATATCGAATAAACAAACAAACAAGTAACATATATCGCACCTGCAACTTCGTACGTGATAGTGTATATCATAGTCCCGACGGTCCAAAATCCGCAGCCAATTCCGGACTGGATAAACGTAATGGCCCATGCTAAAAGTAACCGAAGAACCAAACCAACTCCGCATCGCGTCTCTAAATTTTCCATCCTGATTATGCACCGTAACTGACCCAACAGAAATCTGCTTAATCTCGCTGTAATCGAGATTTCTAAAATCTCCCTTCATTATCCACTTTGTAGAAAATTGATCCAATAAACGTACTCGACGATTAAACGTTATTCGATGGTTCAATCCTCCTATCGACAACGTTTCCAAATCTTTATGCACACCGGAATATATCCCAAAGTATTTTCTAAACCAAATAGATATATCCTTAATAAACAGAATAAACGAATAAATCTAAGCTTTACGAAAACACGCTTATTCTCCAATATTGATCATTTAATACATAACATAGACAAATAATAGAACAAAGTAGTTTAAATACTTTACAAAATCTCCCAATTATATTCCAGAATATCGAGCATAATACACAAAGAATTCTAAAAGTACGTTCTTAACGAAACCCTCGGGCAACGTGGTTTCGAAAACGCTGCTTCATCGCATCGATTCGCGGTTTCCGTCACATCGATCATGACGCGATGAGCGTAGAAAAGAATAGGAAGCAATAAGAGCATTGTGTTGCGGGGGGGGCGAGGTAATCGAGCCCCGTAGCCGTGGATAAAACTGGTGCAAATAAATGAGTCGTGCCGTCGACAAAACGATGACGAGAGTACGGCGGACAATTTCGTGCCTCTCCTGACGAGAGTTCCAAACGAGCTTAGCAGCGGCAACCGCCACTGGGGCCGATTTGCGTGGCCCTGGCAGCAGCTGCACCGTCGCCCGTGGCTGCAGCTGCACCGTAGCTGCTCCGTGGGAGGAGCGGGGGCTCTGCATCCGGCAGGGTGCAAGTGCTGACGCGGAGCGCACGTATTGCGAAACAGAGGCGAGCGAGGGATGGTTCGAAGGGGTGAAAAGTGGACACTGCCACGTGGCTGTGCGATTCTTCCAGGTCTTTCGATCTCATCGGATCGGACACTCGTGGATTTTTAGTGGTCTTTTCGAGCATTCTCATTCTCACGCTTAATAATTCGAGGTTTTTCATCTGGTTCTTTGGAGTTCGAATTTCTACGTCGATGGAACGACGTTGTGTGTGAGAAACTTAATCATTTTGACCGCTAATGAGTAGCTTGGAAATCATTAGGGTTTATTCAATTTAAGAATTAAATGCAGGATGAGGTTAGGAGTGTCAATGAACTTATTGGATCAGTTTCGAAGAGTCACGAGAGCTCTCGAAAGAGCTTGTACTTCGTATTAGAGAGAACACTAGACTACTTTGTGTAAGAGCAAGGATCTGACAATGGAGTAAAGCAATTCGAGACTGACGCGAGTTCGAGCTTTGGCCATAGTTCGATTCAGAATTCATTATGAATCTTTCAAAAGGATCTGAAATTTCGCATTGGCATTACTATACACGATACGTGCGGCATAATTCAAAAAGGTTCGGTGAATGGCGAGCGGCTGTAGAATGGGTATTACGTGACGGGTGTGGAGGATAAAGCTGGAAGAAACTCTGACGGGCAAAAAATAGTTCGCCCTCGCTTCCTGCATAATTCCCAATTTTGGAGTTTCGAAGGGCGTTAATTAAGCTCGCAGAATGTTCCTCCGTCGCTCATTGTGAAACGACGCGAGTGTCTCTACGACACTGCTTAACTTTCCGCCTGACGTTAAGCGTATCGTATTTCAAGTGCTTCGTTTAGACAGCCAGCTAGACTGCGCGGTCGAAGACGTCCTGCGTAAGAGGGGACAAAGGCACTTGCACAATTTACGTAGCATAAAACGATTTCAAGCCAATTCCAGCGCGAATTTACCTGCATATTTTGTGGGTTAAGAACAAAGCTAGGATTGTGATCGCATTGTATTTATGTATGTATATATATATATCAGTAGTATGATATAAACCGAAGGCACGTTTATTCAACTATAAATACAATATTGGGCTGGTGTGTATAAATTGGAGCATTGTATGGGTTATTACGAAGGCTTAGATTTAAATTCATCGAACGTTGGAAGCGTACTATCGAGAGAATCCACATTGCACACAAAGCTTTGCTCATCTCGAACGCGAATTAATGGAATGCATGAAGCACCAAAAACAAGTTACACATTTATTTACACAGTACTGATTCCACGTCAATTATCATACCGAACAGGGCATTAATCAATGACACGCGGAATTCACGATGTTATATAAATATCAATCCTAAGCTTTTGTAAATCTTTCATTATCACGTCGCTCATTAACCGGGATACACATCGTGCTTTCATTTTAGTGATCGTCCACGGCTAATGGAATATTTCCTGCCGTCAATATTGGACAAGCGATTGTTCCATTACCCTCGCTGTTAATAAGCACAAGTAAGTACTTATAAAAGGCCATCGTGGTAAACAGTTATATCGAGTTCGAATAGCGCCCAGGCGTACTTTGCGTTGCTTCCAATTTAATAACAATTTCTAGGGGCAAATTTTATTTGCGGATATTAATTTTGCGGGAAATGCAATAGAAATGGTCGCACGGAAGGGATTCGAAACTGAGATTGAAAATCGGGGTATAGTCGATGAGAATCCTCGCCGCGGCTCCGCTCTGGAAGCTAAGAACCTAAATTCAAGCAAGACAGTACTTCAAGCCGATAAATCTTCCGCGAAACGCGAATTCAGGAACGAATATTACGCATAGTCGACAGTCATACACACGCATGCGTGCACGTACATACATACATACATACATATATACATACATCAGGCATCATACTTACATACATAGATACATACACGCATGCATGCATGCATATACACATACATACATGCATACATACATACATATACAAGTATACAAACCGGAATGTCGTTTACAAAGTACGACAGTCGATCGTCGAAATTGCACCCGGCTTGCGAAACTAGTTGAACGAACTGTAATTACGCGCACGCCCCCTCCCTCCTCCCGCCCCCCCCCCCCACCTATCGCGCCACCCCCGATTTCGCTCCCTTTCGCGGAGCCGAGACACAGTTCGTTTCGGGTGTGCAATCGGGCTCGTATTCGCGGTGTGTCGATACACGCCACTGATCCCGATCAAACGCAGACGAGCCGGTGTTATGAGCACGATAATTAATTAACTCGTCGACGAATTGGAGGAGTTGAGAAGCTGGATGGCCGATATAATGGAAGGCGCTTCCACGGAGAAGCGGAACTTTCATTCGGGAATCCGACTCGGAGCCCCGGAAAATTATTCGGGATATAATGATTGGGTATAAACTTCGTCCACGAGCCCCTCCGCATATTCCATTCGATGCGTGGATCGGATCTATTTATCCTTCGAGATAATTAACCCGTTTAACGCCACGGGCGCGTGTAAGCGGACGATGAATTTCCTTGCTCCGTGACACCGCGACGTATCTGGATTCTGTTGTATTCGCAAAACACACACCCCGGCGGGTCCGCCAAGGCTACTTGCAGCTTTATCCGATTTACCCTGGACGTCAATTGCTAAGGTCATTTAGTTTAGAATCTGGGGCCGCTGGATTTATGGACTGCATATCTCGTGGAAAAATCTCGAGGTGATGTATAGGGCTTGAACCCGGATTTTCCACGCGAGGGCCCGAGCTTTTATCCACTACGCTATCGTAGTTCCGCTTACTTAACCCTTTGCGGTCCAAAGTATTATCTCCGTTTGGTACACGTTGCCTTTCACCGCGTATTATATCCCTGTCTTATTTATAAACCCGAGATAAGCAATTATAAATTCGAAATACACACCGCGCTGTGAGCGCGTACACTGTTCCTTCGAGTAGTAGTCGTACAGCAACGTATCGTGCGGTCCTCCTAAAAGCAACAAAAAAAATCCCTCGGCGCACGAGGCTACCTTACGAAAATGACGAATAATCCACTTTGACCTCAACGCGAACGTCAAGCCTTCGCGTGAAAAGGCGACGATACTTTTCCGCTTGTACGACAGAAAATCCGATTATCCGCACGAGCGGTTACCGCATTTCTGGTGTCCCCGGGTATCGTTCGTACGAGATAAAGGAATTTCGCTCCCCCATGCGAATACCTCGGCATACGCGTGGCGGACGAATTAGAGGCACGTCTTCGATCGGCGGAGCGGCGCAGGGGGGTTGCAAACGCAGCGTCAGTGTTTCACGGGGTGGCGAGAACGCGTGGAAAGGGTTGGTCGGGCGGGAGAATGGCTATGGTAACGACCCAGAGGTACGGAGATAAAGGGGCAGCCCGTAGGAAAGGGGAGAAACCGGGGGGACCGCCGGCAGAATGGGGCGAGCCGGGGCAGAAATCAGCCGGTAGAAATATTTTAGCGCCACGGGCGAATCCCTTGATGACAATTCCAGCACAACCAATCCCGCACCCTCGCGGCCTCCCCTCTTCCTCCTCCCCTCCCCCTGCCCCTGCCCCGCCAAGCCGTGCAGCCCTTTTTGTACGGGGGCGCGTTCCACGCACGCCTCTAGCCGGAAGCGAAATTTCCGTATTACGCTTCCTGCCCCGTGCCTCGATATCGTTCCCTCCGCCTCTCCCCCTCCCCCTCCCCCTTCCTCCCTCGCCCTCCCTGCCTTGCTTTGATCAGCGTTCCTCGGGAAAAGGACATCGCGTTGTGATCCTTTGTGAGCCACCACCGCAGCGCCAGCTTAAAGGCTATGCCCCGCCGACTCTCTATCGCCGATGTGGCCCGCCAGTTCTTTGTGCATAACTCGCGCACCGAGACTCGTTAATACCGAAATACCCGCCGCTGGCGATCGTAATACGCGCCGCATAATTACATCTCGTATCTCGGGTGTTCGCGGCTGAACCGATGGTGCGATTGTTATTGCGCTGGATAACCAGGTTGGAGCGATTCGAAACTTATGTGCGTTAGAGGATTTGTTATGGAGTGTATCCTTCGAGTTGGTAGTCTATGGTTAAATTTGTAAGGCGGGTGTACGATAAGGAAAGGCGCTTCGTTTTGTTTATGCGATTCTTTCCGCGTGGCACTGTTCGAAACATGGTTCTTCCTGGCACCGCCCAAAGCACAGTGCTCTCGTCCCTCCACGGGTTTCATTCATGCAGAGCGCTCGTGTACAGTTCGGGCACTCACACTGGATTGCGTCTTATCCGCAGCGGGTTTTAATAATGTTTGCAACGGTTTGGCGGCAGATCTTTGGTGTTTAACTGTTATGCTTATTGAAATGAATATTCGATTAAGATTTTGATTGAATTGGTTATGCTGATGGAGGGAAATGTCTAGGTTTTTTTTCTTGTTTTTTATAA
This sequence comes from Ampulex compressa, assembly GCA_038496175.1. Taxonomy (NCBI): domain Eukaryota; kingdom Metazoa; phylum Arthropoda; class Insecta; order Hymenoptera; family Ampulicidae; genus Ampulex; species Ampulex compressa. The sequence continues at coordinate 260,284 of JBCFXI010000113.1, read as the reverse complement.
GGAACGCTACGTAGGTTGTTGCGTGAACTCGTTTACGGCCAGCCGCGACTGCCTATCGTATTCCAAGGTTTTTATACCGAAGCACAGTACAAATAAGGCGTCCCGCCGGTCGAAGGGTTTTATCTCCGGCGTGGAATCGGAATGGCGAGTGAGAAATGCCAGCGGTGGCTCTCCTGCGGACGATTTATTTGCAATTATTGTTTTGTATATGTATTGTGAACCAGCGGGGGCAACGTATCGCTCATTGTCGGGCACGCAGAAAAAGTTCTTGGCGTCTAGCACGCGACACTGGGCTTGATCGTTTCCCTAAACCGCGTGGAAAATGGCTGCTGACATTGATGAATGGGAAATCGGGCTTTAAGCCGGGGCGGGAAAATCGCTATTCGTCGTGTTTGATAAAACAACAATCGTCGGCCGGTAGTAGCGAGTAATTAACTCTAGATCATTGCGTTCTGCCACGGCAGAAAAACGGACATCCGAATACAATATAATTAACGCGCCGCCTGACAAATAGTTGTGCTTACCAAAGAACGGTGTTATGTAGAGAATGTGGCTGGAGATTCGAGCGAGGCGAAGGACAAAAAGCAGAACCCGATAAACTCCCCTCCCCCTCCTCTCTCTCTCTCATTTCAATTCATCCCTCGGATTATTATGTCCGACTGAATTTCAATCGGGCCAGCTACAATCATTTGTTTGACACTCTTAATTAATAATAAATAACCAAAGAGACAAACGCAATGCCGGGCTTTCACATTCGGCGTTTGATTTCTAACAAATACCGCAATAGCCGGTTGTACTGCAATTGAATAATAAATATGATACTGCCGCTCGCGTATAGGAAAGGGAACGTTTACCCGACGCAATTAGTGATTATGAAACCTTTTGCTCGATTCTTTTTAATACTCATAAAAGATAGAGGGATTAAACATTGCTCATGCCAGTACGACAAGTCAATGATATATCCAAACGAGAGTAGAAATAAAAATGTAAAACTCAGAGGTTGAAACGAGGGATCTAATCGACGTAATACGCGATATGCTCGTTGTATATACGACTTAATGTAACTGCTCGATAATACGACCTGCTATTTCGTGCTGCAATCTTTTAACGTATCACGAAGGGCGTCTCAGGAGGGTGTATTTTTTCAAGCACCCCTCTGTCGAAACCGCTCCATCCTCGCAGAGGGGGCGGTACGTTGGATGGCTCGTTCCTAACGCGATACGATATCAATTTGGGCAATTAACCGTTCCCCATCTGTAGTGGCTAAGCGCGTTATCTGCACAGTTATATCCGCAGCCAGCCCCGTCTCGCGCTATCGCAGAACCCCTGAGAGGCCCACGACCTCGTCGAGACGTCGCAGTGGAACACGCAGTCGCGACACCCACCGCGGCGTCTATCGGCCTCGTGAAACCTTGTTAGAGGTGAGCACAGTTGGCGCTACAACCTCATATCCCCGTCGCCGTGGAGCCAAATGAAAGCTCTGGCTGCTCCCGCAAGCGTCACTGGCGCGCGACAGCGAGGAAGGATCCGTCAAAAATACCCTTCGCGGAAATTTAAAAGCCCCAGAGAGCCGAGGCTGGCTCCGAGAAGCGCTGGCTTCGGCGTTTTATTTCGAAAGGACGGATCCTCGAGCTTTCGCCAGGGGAGATTAATATCGTCGCTGTTGAGAGAGCCGACGTGCGTCAGAATGTTACGACTGAATTTGGGCGAAACTTGAGCAAAGGACAATTTAATTAGGTCACGCGCTCACTAGGAAATTGGCCGTTCGAGGCTTCGACGTAAATAGTAGGTTGGTAATAAGATAATTGGGAGCATATACGGGGAGCTGGGATGTTGCGTAGGTACGGGAGGAGGTAGGAATATAGGGTAGTGAGGAAGGTAGACTTTCCTAAAAGGCATGGAAAGGTATGGTAGATATATATGAAGTATTAAGCACTGATCGAATGTTAAACATGTAAGTATAAAATAGCGGGGCTACTGCGCTATGTGTTGGCAATTACTGGAATTAAAAACGTAATGGTTTCAGAGTCAAGCGGCATGAATACGCCACGAATTGATATGACGTGAAATGAGTTGAATAAATATTTTCGATTGCTTTCGATGAAATGTACCGCTGCAAGCAGTGTAAATACATCATTGTATTTTTAGCGTCGTATTTGATGATTCGAATTCGAGTGTTTTAAAAAGACAACGCTGCGGAATATTATACGGGATTCTCGCGAAACAAAGGGGAAACATTCGGTTTGCGAAAAAGCAGAACAAATACGTATAAACTTATTCTAAGACCCCACGGAACGTCGCAATTATCAATCATCTCCGGATGGTGGAACTCTGAAGTTCGCTTAACGAATTCGAAGAAATTTTAAGTGGATATCGCAGAACACGGCGAAGGTGGAGGACATTTTTCAAGGAGGAAGATCAAGCGTACGATAGATACTTCTTCCTCCCCTTTCTCTTTTTTCGAAGAGAAAGAAACTTATGTATCCGACTTCGAGTTGCACAGGAACGAGCTCATTACACCGACTGTGACAATCTGAGACCGGGCCGGGTCGCGCTCTCCACGTCGTTTGAACTTCCCCGAGAGATTTACGGACGCGAAACTTTCTTTCCACTGCGGAGCAACGCGCGAATAAAAATCCCTTGAATGTTTCAATGATGCAACCTCGAGCTAAATATACTGAGACGGTGTCTCGCGATCGGAAAATGCTGTCTGCACGTCGCCCTTTTCCTGTCCAATTCGACAGAGTTAAATGCAGCGATACGCTCCAAGCGGGCATATGCCAAGTAATCGGAGCAGCCGCGAGACGAAACAAATTAGCCGCCTCCAAATAGCAAGGAGTTCAACCACGATGCAGACTTACCTATAAATGATGCACCATAATTCTTTAAGTTCGACCCGTGCTCCTATCGATACGACAAAAGCGCTATACACGCCATACACGATAAACCGTTCCTTCCACAGTTCCATCAATACAACATTCTTCCCTCATCAACATTTCACGATATAATCATTCATCCAGACAGACTCTCCCGAGGGCAAAACCAAAGGGTAAACCCTGTCCCGCATTATCCCGTACAACGATCACCTTTACGATCCCACCATCATTCACGCGACGTCGTGCGCGCAAACAGTCCCGCGGTTTCTCGCGCACGAAAATCATTTTCAGCACTCAGGGCAGCTTTAGCCGTGGAAGGAGTAGCGCCTTCCAATCCGCGGACGAGACACCGCGATACATAATTGATAAGGCCTTTCCGTGGTAGGGAAGAATGCCTCGAAAATTCATCGCGGCAATATCCGAAAGTACCCGGTGCATTTTAATGGAATTCCCCGGGAGGCGAATGTTCCTTGGCGGCGTCCCGCGCCTCGTCCTTTTATTGCCAGCGGGTCCATGATTTTTTTACGACCCCCCTGGACGGGGGCCGAGGCCGAAGGCGTGGAAACGCGGAAGGATATTCGACCGCGTCCGAGGAACTTTCTTGGAATACGTGAAAATTAGCGAACGAGGAGATAGGCGCTCGGAAGCGCGGAAGGGTGCGTATAATCGCACCGCCTGTCGCTTCTCCATAATAACCGCACGCTATTAGAGGTTGGAGATCGGCCTGGAGAGGGGCAGGGGGGGGAGGAGAAGGATGGGGAATGCAGGCAGGAGTCGCGCGGAGGCGCCGCGTCTGCCGCAATTAGTTTTACGAGTCTCTCCTACCCGGTCCAAGCGAAACGAGAGACGGTGATCAGCTATCGCCCCCGCCTCCCCGCATTTTGGCCGCGCACCGAAGTTCAAACACGCGTAACGAAGGTTAATGCTATATCCACACTCGCCTCCTTCCTTGTTCCCGCGAAAATTCCTCGGCGCGAACGGGGAAAATCTGTTTAAAACGCGGTACTGCGGGACTAGGGCTGAAAATCCACCGGCGGGGCGTACGTGGAATTCGATTATCCTCAGATGGCGATGAAAGAATTCTGAGCTCGATGTGGTCTGCTGTACTTTGGGACTGATTTCGCGGAATAATCCGTTTTATCGAGCGTTCGATAGTTCTAATCCTGGAGTGATCGGCTCTACGAGGCCGAGACACGGAGGTCTGGTTACGAAGGACAGGCGCTGATGTATTAATACGTATTAAGGGGCGAGTCTCTTAGGGAAATATCTTTGTGGTATTCGCCAGGAAAAGGAATACCTAATCCGCGCTCCTTTGTCGACCCCCAAATGAGAGCTCGACGAGGCTGGCCGTCGAGGTACCTACGCTCATCGCGAGTGTGAATTATTCCTCCCAGTCGTTCGTTTCTCACGGTCCTCTCTCGGCCCGCAATTAGTTCCCCATGTCGAAACACCGGTAGGAAGAAGCAGGTTACCCTCTCTTCATCTCGTCTGTACAGATCAGAACTGTTCGAGGCGTGCAAACCGGTAGGTTCAGGTACAAATATCGCGAGCAGTTCCGACGAGTCGAACGAGCATCCTATCGATTTGCCAATAAAGCTCTCGCGGATAAGCTTTAATTTCCATGCTAACTCCGGGCAAAGTCAGGCGCGAAGGGGACTAAGGGCGCGGTCGGGGGAGGCTAAACGATATCGAGGAGAGAAACCGTATCGCGATGAAGGAAACGGCGCTGAGAGAGGCGAGCTGCGGAAAAGGGGGAGGGGGGAGGAGAGGGGAGGGAGGGGGGAAGGACAAACAGGGAGGGTGGGCTGATTCGATGTGCTTGAGCCACAATATCGCGGTGCATTTCGGGGTGCATATGTGTCTGCTTTGGCATTTATGGGGGCATTTATACTGGCTGGGGGTTATATAGCGCCACGGCCAGGATAGTTATAAGCGCGATACTATCGGCGTAGGCGCCTCCAATCATTTCCCAATTAGCAGCTGATTGCGTACAGTCTCCGATAGAACTTTGGCCGGCTCTGAATCGGGTTACTCCGGTTAACCGAGGTTATTGCCAAGGGAAGATCGTTGACGGACGTCGAAGAGACAGGCTTGGCCGAAGGTACGGCCAAGGGAGGTGACACGTTGTTACGCCCTGGACAGCTCGATTTCCAGGACGTGATCAGGATGAAGTTACCTCGTTGTAAAGGAATGGCCTGATTTTTATCCTCTTAGCTCGCAGTCGTGGCTGTAATAGGACACTGACCTCGGCGTTTGGACATAGAGGGCGTGTATTTTTACGATACGCACAGTTTTCGTGTTTTTAAAAATATACTAAAACTGTAAAAAAAAAACTGCAAAAAAACTGTCGATTTTTAGGATTTTTTTTTTGTTGGGAATGATGAAGAATTTTTTTTAGCATTTGTACCTAACACGCCTGAATAAAAACGCGTAATTGGCCATCGTGGATGTATTTAATTCCTGAAAGTAGGAACACATTGGCCACTCTTAAGTGGATCGTAAATTTACTTCGTTAATACTCCACAATTTGCGATATATAACAGCGGCGATATAATATTATGGGGAAAACGTAAGTGGAACATAATACACGCGGAAGATCAAAGTGAAAAGCGATCAAATTTAATTAACCAATGCCTTACGTAAACGCAGCTGTTATGACCGTCGAATGTCAAACATTTTTTTTTCTACCAATAAAACGATTTTACCGAGGTCTTAATAGAAGTCATACGATGGTTTTTTCAGGAATTAATCGGTCAGGGCTTTTAGCGTAAACGCAGTTTGCATTTTTTATATAGAAAAATATGGATATCATATGTAACTCTATCGGCAGTCCCATATTCGTAAAGTGCTTTCTGATGCGAATATTGCGTATATAGAATAAAGCGAACGAGTAATTATTGCAAGACCGTTCCGTTTCTATCTCCACTTTTATTTCCGTCCCGCTATGCCTCGCCGATCGCTTTTCGTGCCCAATGCTTCAATATCAAGATAAACGCAGTGCTAATAGAAATAGAGAGAGAACGAGAAAATCGATCTCAATATCCATCGGCGATCCCCGTTTCGAGATCTTGAATATCGCGAGCAGAGAAATTCCACCGATTGGTCCTTTGTTTTCCAGGATTGTGGGTCGAAATGGAGCGGTTCTTAAAGCAAATAAGCACCCGATGGATAACCAGTGTTTTCTCATCTTTACCCTTTTACCTTTAAGAACAATAATCCTTAATGCGCATAAGGAAATAATTTGCTTAATATCTATAAACGTTCCTGGTAATCAATTTTACAATCTTGGCAAAGAACCGTATTCTCAGATAGACTTGGATTTATCGGGCAACTAATATTTCGGTTTTCCCGAGATTAAATAAAACGAATCGTCCGTATCATCACTTTGTATTTTCACACGTGTCGAACACTTCTACTCTCTCACGCCTTTCCAAAAAAGATCAAAATCGTTTCTTATTCTCGCGCGTATCCTAATCAGGTAGCTCGCGCCAACCTCCCCGAGATCATTCGAAACCGTATAAGTCCTAAATTCGCCGGAATTCCGGCCTAAAAGGGGCACGCGGAGGGCCCTTGGAACGTCTCCGCGCAGAGCAATGAATTATGTCCGTCTAAATGAATCACGCGAGTAACACGCGGTGCTCCCAGCATTCCCAGCTATCTCACCGCCCGGAGTGCTCGCACGCGGAACTCCCAACAATCCCAGCGCCCCTCTCACCGCTCCCAGCAGTCGTCTCCGCAGCCAGTCTTTTATTACGTCCAAACGCTCCCGCATGCAAATCAGGAGCAGCCGCGGCTTCGCGCGCTCGCGCGCCTTACAGACCGCCCCCGCACCGAATCGTGCGTAACCGGCTTGATTCATAGTTAATTAGGCGCGGCATTTTCATTATCAACCGCGCCGCGTGCCGTCGTCGCGGCTCCCATCGCGGAGCGCGCGCGCGCGGTTGTTAATGAGAAGGGACACGCGGATGGGTGTGCGAGCGGCCAGACGACGCAATTCTCTCCCGGGCTCGAAGCAGTTCGCACAACTCCGCGGCGCGCGCCCCCTTCGCAGAGAACCTCAGACGTTCCTGGCCTCAAAGGGAATACCGCGGAAGGCGGCGCGTAGAATCGGATAGTGGCCTGGAAATTATAATTCACGGGGCGGGCGGTATCGGAGGCGCCTCGGGAGGTTTGCGAGTGCCGGGTAAATTCCTGGTCTCGTTAAGGGGCATTGTCGTAGCGAACAGGCGTGCCGATTCGGGCATCGGCTTCCTTGCCGTACCTCCGGCCCTTTTAATCCGCGGACAATGGGGCCACGCTCGATCGAGAGAGAGAGAGAGAGGAGAGAGAAAGGGGGAGAGAAACATGTATATATGGATAGGAGAAGAGTGCGCGAGTGAGAGAGAGAGAGAGAGAGAGAAAAAGAAAGAGAGAGAGAAACATGTATATATGGATAGGAGAGGAGTGCGCGAGTGAGAAAGAGAGAGAGAGAGAGAGGGAGAGGGGGAGAAGGAGAAAAAAATATATATCCACGGTCGATCCTAGGTGGAATCGCGTTTTCCGCGCTGGCGGGCGTTTAAATCGTTTTAACGAGGGCCGGCCAGCAGGCATCGTTCATCATTGCGTGTCATTGTGTGTTGCAGAACCTGGCGACCTAGCCGTCGCGGCCCATTGTTCCCCGGTGGCCGACAACGAGAGAGGCAACGGCGGCAGGAACAACGCGAATGCCAGTGGCAGCACCGCCAGCGAGGGCCATTCGAACGGCCTGCGCATCCGACGCGCCTCCGCGTCCGGTTGGCGATTCGGTCAGGAATTATTCGAATGCCGCCGAGGCGTCTTCGAGCCCTGTAGAATGCAAAGCCCGGAAGATTCGAGGCGGCCAGTCGGCACGGTGGCGCCAGAAGCGCGAGGCATGCGGCGAGTCGACGTAAGGGGCGCGAATCGCGGGGGAGGGGGGGAGGTGCATATGGCGGAAGTGTCGGCGAGGGACGTTTGGGGGAGGAAGTGACGGAGGGTGGATATGCGAGGGATGAGGCAGCGCTGGCCGTGGCGAGACCTTCGGCGGAGGAACTGACTTGGGGGATGCGTTGGATGAAGGAAGTGACTTGGAGGGGGCGTTCGATCGGGGGACTGACTTTGAAGATGCGTTGAATCGAGGAACTGACTTAGAGGATGCGTTGGATGAAGGAAGTGACTTGGAGGAGGCGTTCGATCGAGGAATTGACTTTGAAGATGCATTTAATGGAGGAACTGAATTAGAGGATGCGTTCAATGAAGGAACTGACTTAGAGGATGCGTTCAATGAAGGAACTGACTTGGGGGATGCGTTCAATCGAGGAACCGACTTAGAAAAGATGTTCTATTAAGGAACCGACTTGGAGGATAGGTCCTATGAAAGAACTAACTCACACGAAGCATTCAACCGAGGAACTGACTTGGAGTATACATCCGACGGAAGAAGCGGCCTAGGAGAAACGTTCAGCCGACGAAGCAAGGAGAGTTTTATCAGAAAAACTATTCTCAAAGAAATTTTCCACGATAAAAAATAACTACGAGCAAAAACACGCAAAGAAGCAGAACCAGGTGCCAGGAAATTTCAGAAATAATAGAGAATCAAAATTCAGAGATCGCGAGGCAGCATTCGACTGCAGATATGACTTCACTAGAATGTTTGACGAAGGAAGTAACCACAAACGATGTACACGGCAACATTCTAAACTCGATCTGGCTACGCAAACGGCGGATGGAGTCAGCAATATTTACTGGATGGACTCCGGCTTAAATGCCAGCCATCACCGATTGTTCCGCGTGATACACGCGCTGCAGATCCACTGTATATCCACGCAAAACAGTGAAATCTAGATCAACGAAATTTCAACGGTCGATGCGTCAATTAAATCGCAGCGCCGTTTGAGGAGCGTAACGAATGTACGCTCGAACTTTCATCGGCAGAATTTCACAGGAAATTTCGACCACGAGCTCTGTATTTTTCCTCCGGTCCTGCATATCGAAAACTCGCTGACATCCGCAGCCTTAGCGGCACATTCGGAGCTGGAAACCAAAAATCGAATGAAGGACAGAACTCGAGTTCCGTTTAACTTCAGGCTGGGAGCAAAGCGCGGTTACGTTTCGTTGGCTTTGCTCGAGTCGCGGAGGAACGAGATTTCGGGCAAAGAAGTTCCCCGCCGTGGAACTCCGTGGAAGGGCCTTGTGGCGCGGTAAATTATAAGGACTCAGGGAAAAGAAGGGAAGAGAAGCGGGAAGAAATACAGCGGTAAATCCACCAACTGGTCGCACACGCGTTATCGCGTGCCTCGAGGAAATTACCGAGGGATCCTTGTGTATTTATATTAGTATCTTTTGACATTGCTCTCCGCGGCCTTATGGATCACGCGAATTAGCGGAATTTCGACGCTAAGTGCCGCCAATTTCCATTCGGCTACTTTCCCCGAAGCGGAAATTGCGACACGCGTCGAGAGCGAGGGGAATGGAAGAAAAAATATATCGAGGAAAACAATCCCGAGGAGCGAAAGGAGGACAGCCCTAGATTCTCTCCGTTGCTTTGGAGACCGAAGAAGTATGGCGAGAATCTCGTTTCGTCCGGAGATGAAGGAAGCTTTGCCGCGCAAGTAGCCCAGCTCCTGCGAGATCGCCCGATACGAATTTCCATCCGATTATTTTTATCCTCGCGGAATCGCAAATTTCCAAAAGCCACGAGTCGAAGATCAAGGACACATACAATAACCTCCAACCCTCGCTTCTACCTCCAAAACCAGAGTCCACTGTGAGTAAAGAATCGAATTGCAAAAACAATAGAAAAAACCCTCATCTTCGTCGAAGCTAAACCAAGCTAAGCCAAGAGTCGAGACTTGAGATCATCGTGCAGAACGTAAAGAGAGGAACCGGTTTGACAGCACTCTCAACTCTTAATCCTCAGCACCGTCCTGAAAGCCGATGTAATACCGAAGGCACAGCAGGGCCCGCCAGAAACAAGGGGAGCTTCGGTCATTGCCAGCGGGAAGCCGAGTTTCTCGAAGCCCAACGACGGCGCCAGGGACAGCCGGTTGATCGAACGAGGAAGTGGGACGACGACCCGGGCCGGAGAAGGCCGGCGGAAATAAAGAAACGGCGACGAAAACGCGAGGCGAGCCGGTGCCACGAATCTTGGGTAGGCGGTGGACACGCTTTATCGCGTGCCACCGACGAATTAGCGAACCCATGCTCGTTATGCTCGATTTTCTTTTCCACGGTGGTATGCATCATCGGCTATATATCGTGTCTCGATCTCGGCTTATTCGAGGGGCACGAGAGGGCGATGAGGAGGAGGAGGAGGAGGAGGAGGGGAGGGGGCTAAATATTAAATTTACCCCGAGAGTAAACGAGCGACGGGGAATATGGAATTAAAGAACACCGGCCAGGGATGAAACGGTAAAGCTGACCCGCTTGCTCGGCAGGTTGACGTTTCTCGTTACTCCCGGCGAGACTTTTAATTAATTTTCATCGTTTCCGGGGCCGCCTACAAAGAGAATGGTATAGGTAAGGCATCTCGCTGGCGGGGCTGCCGGGAGTGGGAGTCAAAGGTGAGATCCACCACTCGTGGTTATTACTTTTGACCCAGGGCCGGCCGCTCCTCTCCGGTGGTGCGCGCACGTGCGCGCCTTTCGGCTCCCTCCCTTCAAAGCGGCGGAGGGTAGGAGGTTAACAAGACTAACGCGCTAACGATGCTGGCGTTAATTACCACCCCGGATAGACCGCCTAATCGCCGTGCGAGTGGACGCGCTAATTACGCGGGCGTCGATCGACCGAATCACGCAGCCTGTCGGGGAATCGCACGATGAATATTGTATTGGCCCGCTCCGAGCGACTTTCCCAACCGCGTTTCAGCCCCCTCCCCTTCGGTGCTTTGGCCCCCTTCTTTTTCCCCGAGTGCGCTCGACCGTGTTCCATCGTGTCCTTCCGCTTTCTCTTGGTAACCGCGCTTATTCTCGCGCCTCGCTCTTCTCGCGGCGCCTCCTCTTAGCCACGTAATCCCGCTTTATCGACGAGGAACAAGCGGGGAGGAGCGTTTCGGTATCTTCGAAGCGACCATTTCGGTTGCGTTCGTCGTGTTATACCGGGATGCTTCGTTGGAATCGAGTGAGACGAGTAAAAGTTGCTCGTGCAACTGGACGATGACTTTGTACTATGGAATACGGTACAAGAAGCAGGATCCTGAGGTGTTAAGCTGTTTTCTAAATTATAACGATCTGAAAATCTCGAGCGCGATGGAGTCCTCGGGAGAATTTTTAAAGACGACGTTAATCCCAGTATAACACCCTTGCGTGTAAGTGAGTAAAAGGAGTGCTGATTTTTTCTAAATTGCGGGAAAGGTGAATAGATAAATGCGCGATAACTGGAGATGCATAAACAGCACCGGATTATCCCCGCAAACCGAGCTTCGACGATCGCAAAGGAACATCGACGCAATCCCAGATTCGACATGCCTGTAAAAATACTGCGATGCAGATCTGCACTGCTCCGCTGGGGAACGAACTCTCGGCCAAGCTATACCCAAAATGTACAAATAATCTCTTTGCACTTTTGGCCGACGACTCGATTTCCAAGGGGCACGGTCGGTGGCCTCCGACGAAGGTCGCGCTGCCCTTCGAGGGCGCAATCCTACCGCCATAGACTTACCATAGATTCATAAAACACTTAAATTGTATCGTTTAGAGGATTTCCTACATAGCGCATGCGCGCCCTGTACGGGGAGTGCAGGAAGTTTAATCGCTTAAGAGACACAAGGAGTATTCACACGTACACGTAAACAGACACGAGGCTCATTCGCAGCGAGACTAGCGTGTGTAATTTTGTAAATACACTGGTACAAATGCCGTGGAAGAATGTCGACGGCTCCGCCGAGCGGGACGTCGCGCGGAAGACGCTTTCATCCTCTGCCGCGTTTCCTCAAAACGCGAGGGAGAAGTCGAAATCAACGAAGAGATTCGCGGAAGAGCGTGGAATCGATCTTAGGTATGCGTGTATACGTGTGCATGTATGTGTGCGATCGCGTGCTCTCGAATAATCGATTTTTCGAGCGGCAAGGCGCGGATAAAGAACGAGGTCTATGTCGCGGATCGCCAATTTGTCCGGATCGAAAGTATCGCCAGTCGAACGGTGCAGAATACTCATCGTCCGGATTTCATTCATAATTTGTACAAAACCCACTGGACTGTTCGATTCGCGCTTGTCATAAGGTATAACGTTTGTTTCACTCATCGAAGGATATCGCCTTTTGAATATTCCCAACATTTCCGTGCCAATTGCACCGAGTCGAATTGTATTCCTACACGACCCCGTTTCCCCAAAAAATAACGATACCCCTGCCTGAATATCCTCCACCAACGCGATTCAAACACGATCATTCACGAGTTACCAAACGACAAAATAAAAACCCCGAAACAACGAAATCAACCCTGCAAACATCTACCTCGCCTTTTATCCGCCTCTTGCATACACTCAATAAAGAAGAACAGTAAAAGGAAGAGCTAAAAAATAATCATCTCGAAGCCTTCTCTCCTCTCCAACCGCCGCGCGATCATCGCGCGTAAGAGAGAAACAGAAAAAAAAAGAAACTCGAGGAAGAAGGAGAAGGCACGTGGGGGCACCGAGGTCCCGTCGGTTGTAAGGTCCGATCGCGTGATATCCGGCTGATCGTCGAAATAAGGGCGCGTCTGCGTGACAGAGGGATCGAAGGAGCAGCCAGGGATAAAGCGAGGGCGCGAAAGTAAGTGTGAGAGAGTGAGTGAGTGAGTGAGAGAGCGTGCATCGTGAAAACGCTTTGTAAAGGTAGTCGCTTTTCGGCCCCCGCTCGGCGAGCACGTAAGGGGGACGTGAGAGAAAGAAAGATGCGCACGAGGACGAACGCGTGTAACACAGGGTAGACAATAGGGACCATCGAGAGAGACTGCCATCAGGGACGGGCGAAGGGCGACGCGATGCGACGAGTTTGTTTCATGAATATTTCAGCGTCCGGCGCCGGCAGTAAATAGCGCGGCCGGCATGGAGTTATATTCCTCAGGTGAGCCATGTAAAATACTTGGCCCGCGCGCCTCCCACAACAACGCTCGCCCGATTCTCGTCCTCCGCAGGGCACGGCCAGGCGCGGAATACTAATTGGCCTCGAACGACCGAAGGCACCCGGAACGAAGGCCCGTTTCGACGCCCGACCGCCGATGTTTCCTCGTTAACCCGTTAATCAGCCCGTTGGCACATCAGAAATGCCGCCAAGGCCCCCGGATAAATTCGATAAACCAACCGACGAAAAACGAGGTATCTCGAAGCGCGCTCCCCTCTGTATCCTCGTTGACCCGTTAATCGGCTCGTTCCTCCATCAGAAATGCCGCGCCAGGCCTTGGGGTAAATTGATAAATCCTTAAAGGAGAAACGTGGCGGGATAATTGAACGAACGTCCGCGTATTTCGCTTGATAAGATCGAGCGATCTCGAGACTTCTTGTACGTGGAAATACCTTTTTTTTTATATATCTCTAAATTATATATCTCAGGGTGAGAAGGAAGGAAAGGATATCTTCAGCCTTTTTCTACGAATGTAAATTTAATCGAAACGTCCAAGGTACGGAAAATCGACAGTTCTAGCTATGCCAAAGAAAAATCGAACACGCGACTCTGATATCCTTTGTATCCCGTCATTCATCATTACGTCAGATTCGAAATTACACTCGCATAAAGTTCGTCACAATTATATAACGCTAAAGCAATCTCTCGCAGGATCAACGATCGCGGAATATTAAAACACGGTCGCAAATCCATCCACATTTCCCAATTGCTCGATTCATTAGCTCATCCCACAACCTCCACGCCTCCATCATCGACCCCTTCGACAACATCGATTTTCCTCGACATTCGGCCTCCCTCGTCCTTCTCCCCTCCGGAGGAACGAGCGATAAAATTCGACGGAGAGGGCAACGATCGATCGAGATATCAAAGACCGGAATATTACATTTTCAAGTATAATGGAACGCTCGAAGTATCCTCCATCCGCAGGAGAGCGAGCTCATATCTTAAAGCGGCACGTGAATTCGCATCGAGCTTTTCTCGGAGAGGAGGAGGAGGTGGAGGAGGACGAGAGAGGGGGTGTAATTTCCATTCGGGCAGGTAGAAATGTACACGGCGCTCGAAGTTTATCCTGGCCGATCGCGGCCAACGGCTCGGCGCCGAGGGGGAATTTATCGCGCTCGGATTTCGAGAATCCTGGGGCACAAAACCCCTTCTTTGTGGGGGAGAACGTCAATAATGACGACAGGCCAGGTCGACGTCGAATCGCACGTCCTCGGTTAGGAGTACCGCGAGGGCGGCGGGGAGGGAGGAGGGGAGGGAGGGAGGGAGGGAACGTGCCACCTGTTACACCCTTGCCTGCGGACTCTTCCTCCGACCTCCTAAATGGGCGGTGTGAACGGGCATAAAGTCGAAAGTTCGGGTTCCTTCGGCGCTCGTAGCCCCTAACACGATGAAAATGGGAGATCAGGAGCGCCGGTAACGAAACGTCTTTCGGGTATGGTAATTTCGGCACGATGGGAAGACACCGCGGATTCCCCGTATTCCCTGTCGTACTTCTTTTAATACAACGGATTATATGCTGGGGCTACGGAATTTCCTTGAATACTTTCTCCTTAGAGGTCTTCTTCGATAGGAACTTCTTTCGATGGACATTTTTTTTAACGTCCGACTCGATACGTTCGTGAGAATACTAGGTGCTTTTATGGGAGAATAAGTCCACGCGATTGAGCGTCGGTGATATGTGTTTACGACACGATTGTGGCAGAAGGACACATCGAGGTATCGAAGAAGTAATAATGACGGAGGATAATAACGAATGGTTTGTACGATAAGTATGCGCTGGAAAGACTTTTGTACCGATTCACTTGAGAGCGACGCAGTCTCTCGAGCAAGTGGTGTTACTTTCATTGGCAAGAAGTGGATTTTCATTCGTGCCGTGAAGGATATTTCTAAGCCGTCGGCGAAGGACGAGGAGCCTTGACGTTTAGTTCGATCGAAAATCCGTTGTTACAGTCGAGTCTCGCGGAATTCCTTTTGTCGAGCATCGCGTTGGCACGTTCGCACTTAGGCGAAAACAGGAGACCTTCCATCCGTCCATCCGTCTTTTCTTTGCCGGCACCTGAACTTCGGCGATCGTGGCGCACCAGCTATTTCCCGGACATTCCCTCGCCGAGATGCGCGCCTTTCAAATGCGGAGAAAAGTGCGCCGCGCGAGCCGCGCATCTCCCGCGAGGCGAATCGCCAGAGCGTGCAGGATGGTCAAACACAATAAGCTTCGAACTATGTACTTGATATGATAAAATACGTTCGAATAAAAATTTCGCGCGATATAACTCTGATTCGTTATTGACGATCTTCCCCTCTCCTCGATACGTAGGAGCTATCGACTGCTTCTTGCAAAACGGTAAGTACAGGATTACCTATGCCACGTACTTCATCGTCTGGACTTTGTACAATCGATAAAGCGTGCTTTGACTTTATATATATAATATAATAGGTTTGCATTAAGATTTGATCCGTATTTTGGAATTCGTACTAACAAGAAAGAGAGAGAGAAAGAGAGACCTGTATTTCAGTAATGCACGTACATCGAGGGTTTTTGAGAATGATTGTAGAATAGCGTCTGGAAGTAGCGAATTTCCTTGATCAAAAGTTTCTGATGCTCGCGTGATCCGCAATATTTTTGCAATGCTGCGTCGAATCCGTCGCAGTTGACGCGCGATCGATGCGGTGCTCGCATCAATGAAGCGATAAAAGCTCGGCAACGGCTGCGAAATACACGCACATCGAGTTTACCTTTTAGTGCATCGCACTTTCGAATGTTTCGCGGCTTTTATCGTGCGCCAATGCGTTTTCCACGCTCGATCGGCAATCGACCACTCTCCATTGACCACTCGGAGAGTTTCTGCTACACTATGACCGTATAATCTGTAAGCGGATTACGAGATGCACTAACATAGACCACCGCATCGTTCAGAATCAAGAAAAACACGCGCCTATATCCCGGCCGCTTTTTATTTTTATATCCCTTTCAAACCAGGCTTCGAAATCTCCTACCGTAATCTCTGCGTCTACGTGGATGACAAATAAAATGACCAAATCAATTTTGAGCGTCCACCTCGCGCGTTCTATGACGTTATATATATAACGGCTTTTGTATTTTTCAAATGCCAAAGAGTATTATACGGGATTAAAAGCGATAAACTCATTACTAATTACTCGATAAACGCAAACTTCATTAGTTTGAAATATTTACGAGTTATATTCAAAGTATCAATTGCATTGTAGATAACGCATTTCAAATAAAATTGAATAATCACCGATAACTCTCTCGACGTCGATACTTTTCGCATCGAAATTTGAGCAGGCGCATTTTTGGACAAACCATTGTAACGAAATGAAACCTTAATAACGCGGTATCGAAAAAGAATGAAACAGCGAACGCTTCAAACAGTCGCTCTAAACGAATAGAATTTTTCATTCGAAAAAGGGTGCCTTTATCAGCGCGCATGTTTTCATCGTCGCATAAGTCGAGAATAGCGTCGCAAATATCGTTATTCTTTCTCCTTGTCGCGAACCAACTGCGCCGACAAAGCCAAGAAAAACAGCGCGCGATATTCGCGATTTCCTAACGGAAAACTTTTCTATTGAGTGTATATTGCATCGGTGCACCTCGAGAGCCATAAAATGTAGGAACGCCAAAGGAGCAGCTCTTTGATGTAGTAGCATATTTTCCCTCCCGTCTGATCGATAAGGGAAATGGTTATCGAATACCTCAAACGTGCGCGGCAACCTCGCGGTCCCCGGTTTTTCTTCTTTTCCTAAAATCGAGCACCGGATTCCAAGGATCCCCGATACAAAACGACCGCGCATTACGGTCGTATAAACGTCACGGACAGAGCAGGACGTACGAAGAATTGCGCCGCTCGATATTAATAACTCCCAGGAAGGGGAGCGCCTTGCGAAGCGGTTGATTCGAAAAGTTCCGGATAGGAACACCGTGCGGAACACGCTCCAGGTTAAAAGTTTAAGAGAGAGGGACACTGGACGGAACGCAGTCGATTTTCGAGAGAAGTTCAGGGTGGGGAGAGCACGACTTTCGAAGTTTAAGAAAGGATGCTCGGCCAGTTTGAGAGGGACGCGATCCGATTTTTGACGGGCCATCGGCTTGTCCGAGGCATCGACTTTCCGCCAGCCGATGACGTATTCGCGTAAGCCCCACGATATCGTCCTCCTCAAATTATCCGTGAAAGTGCGCCCTCGTTCGGCTCCGATAAAGGCGGCGGACCTTTTCGAGATCCGCGAGATCGAGCGGGGAAATGAAAAAGGGAGAAATCAGGGTGCCTGCGTGCGGATATCAGGAAGGGCCGTAAAAAGGGCGGTCCGGATTACCGCAGGAAGGTTACGACGTAGACGAGCTCAGGACGGCTAATAAACCATAAAACGCGAGGAGGAACGCGTGGCTCTGGTGTACAGAAGCGTCGCGTTGTATTTTTCTATGTCGAAAGGACTCACACCGTGGGATGCTCTCGTGTAAGTCCACGAGGTGTACCTTTACAATCCTGGGCGCACGTTGGACCGTGTACAGGCTGGACCAGGAGGAAGTGGCTCGTACTTTGGAAGCTTATTCTGCACAGCTTGAGGATGAGAAATAGGTATTAGCTATTATATATAGGAGCATACGCCGAGAACACTGTATTCCTAAGTTATGGACAGTACCCTCCGGAGTAGCTGTCTCTCGGGGAAGTTGAATACAGAAAAACCGTTGCCTTCTCCGTATTAATAGTGAGGGATAGGAACGTCTCCTTCTGGAATAAAATGACGTAGCAAGGAGTCCATGCTCCGAAATGTAAGTCGGGGCGAAGTATATAAAGATACTCGAATTTTTCTAAATACTTCGAGCATTATCGCAAAATTCCTCACGGATTCCTTATGTAGTAAATCATTCCTATTCTCATCACGCATCGTAGATCTACAAATTCCAAACATATATACTCACAAACCTCATCCAGCGAGCTTGCAGAATCGTGCTTCATCCTAAAATACCCAGTATTATAAAACCTCCGGTAACCCTGCGTGCCGATAGAGTTCATCAAAGATCCTCCAGACGAGGAAAAATGTACGAGGGAAAGGTCCCCGACGGTTTACGCGCCCGCGTATCTCCGGGAGCCGAGATTCGGTCGTAAAGGTACGAAAGGGCCGTTCCTCCGCGCGCGAGCTAAAATCAGGGTTACGGCTCTTTAACTTAATTTCAGCCACTTATTTCCGAGACACCCCGTATTTGGCCTCCCACACCAGCCAAGCTCATCAGGGGTCGCGCACGTACGCGAGCGAAGATCGCACACAGCCCTCCCACGATCGTTCTTGGGATCGTGTAGCCGCCGAGTCCCCGCGCGCGGTTCGCGGTGCGAGAAGGGGAAATCGTAGGACGAGATGAGATCAGGGTTACTGCTTTTTAACGACGGTCGTTAAGCCGAGGGTCCCACTGCGCGCTCGCTGGGCCGTGGAGGAAAGTTGCGATGGGTCGGACGTCCTCCGCGGTGCACTTTCCACGGCGCAGTTTCGAAGGTGCAAGAGGCTGTTCCGGGCGGTCCGTGGGCCGCTTAAGGGTCGCGGCTGGAATCAACGGGTGTCGTTAACACGCATGAAACACGGCATTTACGCAGCGGCCGTACGTCGCGTTCGAAAGCGGCCTCTTCGGGGCACACTCGAGCGCACTCCGCGACTCGCATTCGGAAAACGGAATGGGTTGTTACAGCTAGTTTTCCGGTATACGAGCTGAACCACGGGCGCTGCAACTTGCGAGCCCTGAAATTGCGCGCGGAGGTGAGAGCGAGGAAATCGGATTCGGGCGCGTGCCGCTTTCCGAGTCTAAGCGTCAACGCGAGACTCGACTTCGCTTTTTTACTCCTCCCTCTTAGGGCTTGCGCTCGTTCCTGGCGAGTCTCGCACTCGTCGTCGCGCAAAACCACGTTTGCCAGTGTCCCTCGACACAGTCGCGGGATGTAATTCCGGGCCGATTTCGAATTCCCAGTCATTTCGCAATCGGCATATTTCACATTCGCTTTGGTGAATTGGCAGTAATAAGCGGCGCTCGATCTCGAACTTCCGTGTATTCCGCGTTTCCTCGTTCTCACATTTAGCGATGTAACGTTATTCATCGCGCGTATTCGCACGGCGCGGAGCGGACTTTTGTGGTTCTGGCATGCGTAATAACGTTACCCAGGTGGGTACATCAAATAACCGGGACACGAGCCCCTTTTTCGTGGCACAACCTTTGGCCAAAGCTCGTACCGACGTAAGTGCCTTCCCCGAGAATCCAATTGTACGTACCCAACTCGCTTTCTGTTCCGAAAACGAAAGATTATTCCTCACGGTCGATTTATCCTCCCGAAAATATAACGTAATATAATTACTGCGTCGGAATGTAGTCGCCAGAAATCGTATTAAAGCCGGGAGCCTTTGCCACGGTAATGCGTTGGAAATATAATGAATCCGGTGCTATTTCCACCGGCGCGACATCGGGCTCGTAATTTTGTATGTCGTCGAATAAAGCGCCGCCGTGGCAGACTTTGAGAGCATCGCCATTATCGTTATTACGTTAGGAAGGAAAAATAAAAGCCGACGCAATGTGGATAAGTCTTGAAGCGGAGATTCAAATGGTCCTATTGGAGTAGAAATGAAAGCACGATCAACGATCGGAGCTATTGCTCGTAATGTAAATTACATTTGGTGCTACTTGGCACTTACATATCTGCAGTGTACAAAGAAGAAGGATTTGTACAATTATCAAAGCGGGGGCAGATTTTATTTGATTTAATTCAGTTTTTTTACAATATGAATGAGGTTTTAGCGAGACTCTTAGGATTAGAGTGTTTTTTATACACTACTTGTTCTCTTTATACATTCTAAATACTCCAAAAATGATTTTGTGCGAGGATCAAAGCAATTTTGAAGTTGGAATCAAATCCACTTCCGAGTACCTTCGTCGGTGATTTTCATCGCGTTCTCTAGCATCCTCACGGGCTCTACGCCACTTGCAAGCACAAGTTCACGGAAGAGACTGCTTTTCGAACAGTCTTTGAAGTCCAGTGAGAGTTCTTGACAGCTGCAACTCTTAGCGGATAAGAAACTCGATGACAATACGCAGTTACACGGTGCCGTGTACGTGCCACTCACTTATCATGATAACTTGGAACGTGCAGAATTGAAAAAGTCAGTCTGTAAATAAGTAATACGAAACGAGGAGGGCAAGGAACCTGCAAAATCGTTTATTCCTCTCATGACCTTTCTACCGAAATAAGTTCGAATCTCGTGTTTCCAGATCGTTCCGCTTCCCCTCGATTTAATACCCTATTTATACGGTTTTTCCAAATAGCCAGATTTGCCCCGATCAAAGCACCTGCGTTGCAGATTAATCGGCAGTTCCGTATACTAGATACTGCTATTTAATTTCGCAGCCAAACATATGGGTCGCGTTCCCGTTTGACTCTCAGCAACGAAAAATAACACGTGGAATTTTTTACACTTTGAATAAAAGCTGATACATGCATGCGAAAGAGCCATGTTTGCAACGCAAGCTTTGCATTTCCATTTTTCCATGCAATATCGACACGATACGTCCAATGGCTCGATGTTTATTTTAAGGAGCTGACGTCAAGGCGAATAGCGTTGTTGCGCGTATTACACAGCCAGTTATTCGAAATTAAGCAACACATCCCAGATTAAAAGTACATCAATCAACGAGGCCAAGAATCAAGCGAGGAGGCACGCGGAAAGTAATATATAATAACAACCATTCCTCGAACACCGATAAGCCTAAGCCAAATAAACCACCGGCGAGGCTAAAGAGGGACGTTGAATAGCCGCGAAAGTTACGTTTATCTTAAGGAGGGAGCGAAAGCGCGTGCAAATGTACGTCGCCAGAAAGTTTCGCAAATAAGTGTAATCAGGTTACGGCACCCCAAGCTGTCGAGGGCCCGAGTCGTCCCCGAACTCGTCCTGATAATCGACATTCCACTTACCAGCGGAATACCTCTTCGTGTTATTTTTCCTATCCGTTTCGCGCGGCGGCGACCGAAGGGCGCACTCAAGATCGCGAGAATTGTTTTGGCCAGGAGTTCGCGGCTAAATGCCCACTCAACCCACATCCGCAAACTCTACCGGGTAATTGCTACTCCCAGCTGTCAAGGTCCGAGCGGAGTGCGCCTCTAAGAAGTTATAGCCCGGCTTGCCACGCGGTGGGAGGGAGAGGGGAAGGGGAGAAGGAAGAAAAATCGTTGGTTACGACGGAGCAGCACTATTGCGGCTGCTTCTTCGGGCCCTTTGGAACAAAGGGGGAAAATATTTGCGGTGTATAAGAGTTTTCGCGCGCCGCCTGAATTATCAGGACGACCATTAGTCTCCTGTCCAAAGGGAATAATCGAGAGAATCCTATTAACGTGCATGAAGTCCTGAAGTGCACGTTGGTTAACACTGGTAAGGAGACGTATCACCTGTTAAGTGTACACCTAATCCAAGAACCGACATTTCGAACGAACCAGCAATTACCACTGAAAAAGTCCACGATCATCCGAGCAGCGTCCCCAACGGCGCGTGCACCATTAAACGGCTCGCTAGGAGCGTACAACAAAGTTATTAATAATTCATCGCGATATCATTAATAATTTTTCGATAAACATATATACTCGCACCATGCCGACACTCGTATTAGAAGGATACACAAACATACGATCAGCCCGTCGGCGCATTCCACGGTCGTGCACGGTCTGTCCGCCCTGGCGAATCGGCCGGTGCCAGCACGCGACGCCGGATGATTAATCATGCAAATTCGGGCGCAATCGGGGGCCCGCGATAAAACGCGTGGCGAATGTAAAAATTGATAAAAATACATTTCCGTACCAAGTAGTACGGCGTCGGGGTCGGTTTAGCCGATCGATCGACACGCCGGTTTCACGGGGGGGGGGGGAGGGGTTCCTGCGCTCACGCGACGTGAGCCATCCCCCCTGCATGCGTCTCTGTCACGGGGTGTCTCCGCCATTTCCATGCGCCACTTCAATTTCGTCCGTTTCGTGCGCCGTGGCTTGCTTAAATTTCAGAACACCCGACGCCCGCGTGTCTGCTGTGTGCACACGACTGCCGCCCCCTCTTCGCCCCCGCCCCTCTAACCACCCCCAAACCGCCGCTACGAGCCGATGCGCCACTCGATATAAGCGCGCCCTCTCCCACGGAACGCGCCTCGTTCGTCTTCTCCAGATGCCCCGGCGTTGAAGCGGGCGCTGAAGGGGGCCGGGAGGCTGGCGACGTAATCGCACCGCGAGACGTCGATTTGGATCAAGATCCTGGGCTTGGGGGCCTGGATAAAGCGGTCGAAGGAAGATCCGCGGCGAACTGCGCGATTTATTCCTGTTAATGCATTGTTTAGGAGCGCGTGTTCGCGGCTGCTTCGTATGCCGCACCGGGGATGCGTGTGTGTAATAGCGTCTTCTGAGGGTAACGTAGCGCGATAGTGGGGTTCGCGAGAGAGGAATCGAGGAGGATCTAATGAAAGTTCGTTGTATACTTGTAACTAATGGTGTTTTTAGGCACTCCTTCTAGCGCGGTCTATCGTGAAGGATTAACTAGATTCGTGGATTTGTTCTTTAAAGAGAAAAAGCACCTTGTCCTTAAAACGACGAATTTTCTAAAGATAATCGTAATTCTACTACAGCACGTGGATGATTATATTAACCTATTAATACGTCTTCTTTTTCTCCGCTTTTTTTTTCAAAGATATACGCGGTATATCCAAATATACCTAAAGAGAGGTCAGTACACTTGTTTTACGAATCAACAGCCCCGATGGCTTTAATCCAATCCGGCCTGCGGATTCCCGGAAAAGTTACGATCGTTACACCGTGTATCTTTTTTCCCTTTAACGATTGTTTACCACGGCGTTTAATGTCGGACGATGTTTACGAGCCCCGCGCGCGTTATATCCGATGACAAAGTGAGACGTTCCGCGGAGGAAGGGAAGCGGAAAATTCTCCGGGAGCGATACGTCCTTATACGCGATGGGCAGGGAGGGAGGGGGTGGGGGGGGGAGAAACAATTATGAGGAAACGATGAAAAGAAACAAAACCGAAGGTCGGGGACGGTCTGGTAATTCCCCGGAGAAGAAAGCTCGCGCAAGGGACGCATTAGCCGGTAGGGAGCGTCCCACCCTCCTGCCAGCCGGCAACCCCTTTGCCTCTACCCTCGTACCTCGCTCAACCCTGCGTGTCACGACATAACGGCCCGTAAAACATAATGGCTAACGAAAATACGACCCTAATACGCGCCCATACGGAGAACGTTAAACACCGCTGCCGGTGTACAAGGCGCTGCTGAAAAGAAACGAGAATGGATAACCGCCGTCCTCTTACCGCTGCGCCTCTCTATTCCTATCGCGCTGTAACCCGTTTTACTCCACTAAGAATCCCCTCCGCCCCGGTTATGGTTCAAGGCCGAAATTAAGGCGAGCGCGCGCTTTACGATATTTGCGAAACTCGAGGAATACGACCTAGGAACGTTGGGAACCTCCTCGGATTTGGCGCCGAGCGATATTCCGCCTTCTGTTAGAATTATTAACGCAGTTTAGGAGAACAGTTATTGGTACACGTAGCCGAGATTCGGAGAAGCGCGCGATAGCGATTGAGGAAGATGCACTCTGGCGAGCGTAGTCACCAGTGTTGGTGACTACGTCGCCTGGAATCCTTCGAGTATTTATATCCAAATAAGTGGATAATTCGAGGAATAATTCAGCTTTCCCTTCGTCTTCTATAGTTCATCCAGGATCGCGTTAGAAATTCCTGTCGCGAGGAGAGTTAAGTTCTACTGCGGAGGGCGGCTGAATTCAGCCGAGATGCGTTATTCCAATCCCGGGGCGGGAGAGAAATATGGCTCGTAAGCTCTACCACGGCCGTACTTTTTTTCTTATCGCCTTCCGAGCGATTCCCCGCGTCCCGGGATTTTATTCTCCCCCGGCGCGAGCCACGAGAGTCTCAAGTTCATGGGCGTAACTTCGGTCCCTAACCCGGCCGTCCGCTTGGTCGACCAAGATGGAAGCTTGGATACCGGCCGCGATTTTCCAAATCGTTCGGCAATTGGGTCATCGGCTCGGCCTTAGGGATAATGCGTCGACTGATCCTCGACGGCGAGCAGTTAATTTCACGCTGATCACGAAACCGTAGGCGGAACGATACCAAGGATTTTGAGAGCAAGCGTGCGAGGGGGGGAGCCAGATGCGTGTTCGTCCGTGAAATGACCATTAGGTTCAGCTGGCCGATAGATCCAGACGGAATTCCAGAACAGGAGGTGCGGAGGTCGTCGAGCTAAGCGTGTAATACATGTGCAGAGCAAATGCACGTGAGGGCGCATACGTACGATCGACTTACCGTCGCAGAGCCTGCGATGGGCGCCGCCTGAGGTTTTTCGCCTTCTCGCGATGCCTCGACGATCTGCGAGGATTCCGCACCTTGAAAGCAAGCCGGAAGAGCGAGGCCCTTGATGCGCGTACTGTTTATTTAAGGCGCGTAACCGTGTCCATTTCGTGGGCCTCTCTTTGGCCGGCCATACTTGCGCAAATACTTCTGCAAGGCCGGAGGGCACTTGGAAGAATAACGTCCGGTCGGTAAGGCAAATATACATCTCCGCGCACAGCCTCAATGCCGATGCAAGGGTTTCCATTATAAAGAATGGGAGCTTGCTCATGAGAGCCCCTGCCTTACCTCCATCCCGTGAATGCCGAGTGTTCTGGATAGTTCCATCCGAGGATTTTCGTAAGAATCCAAAGAGCACGAGATTAGCTCGTTAAGTAAATTATACCCATGGGTAAACAGCTTCTTAATTCATCAACCGCCTTTGCCGGGCTTCTTTATTCTTGGCTTAAACTCCTGAAGTGGTTGTACAGGGATGTATTATGCGACGTGGATGAATGATCTCGGGAGGGTTTGTGATATCGCGCGAGCTACTAAAATACGATTTGATCCTTCCTTCCTCGAGGCTCAGATTATCCTTCCGTTATGTCTAATAACACGTCACTGCGTCATCGAGTCCATGGAGCACTCCCGCGGATATTTTTGACGTAACTCGATTCGAGTCGCGTACATAAGCGAAGGCAGATAATGGGCTGGCCGAGCGCAAAGCTAACGAGCAGGTTCCTCGAGATCTTAAACTTGTATCACGTTTGCAGTAGCATCGCAAACACAGGTCGGCCCGTTGGGCAACGCGGCCGTGTCGTGTTCATTCAGAAAATATGAAAGGACGTATTTCGGGAGGTACGTATGCCGGGCACGCGAGGCAACAGACGCGGGGAAACAAGTTGCCCCGGAAAAATAGCCCCGGTCGGGATGGTAACTCCGCGAAATTGTGAGTTAGTGAATGTCGGCCGAGTTCTTTCGCCGTGCTCCGCAGTACGCCATACATATTTAATCACGAAGAATCGTCATATCCCCGGATAGCCACCGTGGATCTCCTTATTGCATCGCGAATAACCGACGATACACCTGCTTTTAATTGCAGGATATAGAAATCAAGGTTTGAGAGCAAATAACCAATCGAGTAACAAATCCTAGAACGAAATCCTGCGCGAAAGAGTTTTGCATTTGAATCGTGAACACCTCAAGATGATACTAAAGAGCTCGTGGTGGAAGGTATAAAGGAACTGACGAGGGAAGAACTCGATGGTGAATTAACGGAGATCCTCCTCTTCCTCTTCGATTCACTCTTGGCATCGTGTGCTAAGGTCATGTTTAGCCCTGCTTTTTAATGTGGATTTCGAATAACCAGAACCACAGTGTCGCGTAGGAAGAAACCAGAGAGTGAATGAGGGACATCGTCTTCGAAGGAATTATGTTAACCCGATATGTTCCTTAGAGAAGTATAGAAGACTTATGGGGGCTTTTTCTAATCTTTGTTGCTACGAGCCCTCGTTTCGGTTCGACCCACGAGGTTTGCCCACGCCTACCTAACAATCAAGAGATAGGAGGACTTTACGACGTACTTTTCCAAGTTCGTTAGACGCCCTCGTTTCGCGTTGCACCGACTTTCCGACGTTTCGCCTTCCGGCTCTTTCCCCGAGCGCGAAACGGCGGCGCGCGCTCCTTCCGGGACGCTCGAAAGACCCGCTTAAACCCGACGACACTCCCAATGCTGATTCCTTTCATCCCCCTAAAAGACAGGATTACGATCGAGCTGTTGGCATTTCGAGCCGTCTTTGAACCAAGGCCGCCGTGACACCCCGACGGCGATGTTGGGATCATCTCGTCGAGTAGTCCCGTCGAATCCTCGCCGCAGGACGAAACGAGCGCCCACGTACTTTTCTAAAAGCCGCCTCCCGACATCAGAACTACCGAGCCAGTCTAAACGACTAGCCATTTCTCTAAAGTCCCCTCTATCGCGTATCTCCTGATTTCCCATCATTTACTTTCAATATTAAGAACAATTCACTTTCAATATAAGGAAAAAAGATATATTCACCTCGATCCATTGCCCTTCCTCCTCGTTTCTCTGCGTTTAACAAATATATACTAATGTAAATACGCCAAATACACTTGGCAAGTGCACTACGGAAATCATTCATCACACTGGTATATCTCCTATTCAAATTCCACGTTCAATTAAACGTCCAGCCACGAAGCTTCTCGATACTCGAAGAGTCTACTAGTTCCTCCTTGGCGAGGGGAAAAACTGGACACCCTCGTTTACGCGCAGGGGGGGGCCGTCGGCTCGAGAGGAGAAAAAGTAGGTCCTTTGGTGCTATTACAGAATGCGCGGGGCCATAAACGGCGCAGCACGATATCAAGATACTGCGAAGAGTGGGAGGCAGGGCGGTGCCACTCGTGACGCGTATCGTCCTTTCGCAAAGGAATATCACGATACGTCGTACCGTTGTCAGCAACATCGTGGTCGAATGTCAGCGAGGATTTCGTACACCGGATCCAGATCGTGTTACCATCAAGGGATTAAGCCGCGGAGTGGAATTGCTCGGGATCTGGGAAGGATAACGGAGGGGCTGGGGGGGGGGCGAATGGAAAGGGAAAGGGCGGCCGCGCCTGGGGGGGCGGAAGGGAGAAGTTCGCCAAGGGGATGGCGGCTGCCTATTCGAGCTGATGAACGGAGCGACGCGCAAACTTAAATGGCAGTTGAGAAATATAATTTCCCCAGCTGTCAAATGTGTAAGCCGGAACTGTGCCAGGGGATCTCCTCGTTTCACCGACGTGCAACAACCGGCACCAACACCGACGAATTCCGCCCGTCTTCCCGCCCGCCTTTCCTTTCCAACCCCCGCCCCTCCAACCAGTCGACGTCCTCGGTCGCCTTAACCCACCCACCCCCTCCCCCCTCCGACCTGCCCCCCCCCCCGGCTCACGGTCGAAGCCTCGACACCTAGAGCGCCTTGATTCAAATTTAAATTACATAATTACATTGGCGCGGTTAGCATCTCGCGGACGAAAACTCGCGTGAGCTTAAAACCTGCTCGTTTGGTACGTGCCGGGATTCGTTAACGCCAATGTGAATCGCCGGGCGAGGCGATGGCGCACACTGTCGCACACGTGCACGGGACCGGGCTAATTGTCGTACCACCCCCTCCCTCGTATTCCTCCTCCTCCTCCTCCTCCTCCTACTCACCCCCAGAGCCTGGACGTTTGCACGGCCGCGATGTGAATGATATTCATGGAAACTAATGAGAGCTTTTTCAAACATTTTTATGCTCTTCATTTGGATTCAGTGTTTTACCGTGATTTCATTAAGGACGTTTCCATCGCGCTTCCTAACATTTGCGCGGCCCTGCTTTTTCGCCCTGCTTCGCTTTTTACGTTAATGCACCTGAAATATCGCGAACTTCCCGAAGAACGCTCGTTGGGTGTGCTAAATTGCGGGGGTGTAATGCGAGGCGAGGATATGTGTAACTAGGGGCCGGGGGGTCCGCGCGAAATTCTCAGTTATGGGAGGAAGATGGAGAGAGATGAGTGCATGGTACAGTCGTTGAACGAGATCAAAGGTATCGTCGTTCTTTGTATTGAATTTTGTCATAACAATTTTTTTATCCTCGCCGTGTATTCCTCGCGAGCTCGAAACGACGATATTTTCCAGTACCTTTGATGTCTCACGGGCATTTATAAAATCCGGCCGGCGATAGGAAAAAATGTACCGGCAATCCGACGAAAAATCGTTGTTGATATCGCTCCGAATCATTCTAAATGTATCGTCGAATAATTCGATCGCGTCGCGATAATCTCTGCCGCCAATTACGAGCGTGATTAAGAGATTTCAGAAATACATTTCACGCGTCGCCAGGTATTGCGGATATTAAGGAGGAGGAGAGCAGCCTCGATATTTCTAATTCAACTTCGATCGGCGGTAATTTCATCGGCAGTGATTCCATAAACTCCTTTCATAACCGAGTCCCTGATATTTTCGCCGGGAGGCGAGGTGCCGTGACAGACGTTTTTATTTATCCGCCATACCCCTTGGCCCTTCATAACCCGGCAAGAAAGGCGAGAGCAGTACCAAAGACGCCAGGGCCGTCACAGTCGCTCAATTTTACGAGTGTCTCTGCTTTACGATGTGCTTTCAGAAAACTGTACGCCGTTCCGTCGCTCGTCCACGTCGCCGTACCTGTCCTCGCGTAAATACATGCTGGCAATATCCATTTCCTATTCCTTCTGCAGTTTCCGTGACCTCGCCGGATACCAGAGATACGAAACCAGCTCGCGAAGTACACCACAATTTATCGCGTTCATACCTTAAATATAATAAGAGTTACAGCAAGCGAAAAGGGAGGAATTGTAATCGTGTAAGGATAGCGTGAATATTTCTATTCTGGACATTTCAACAAGACTCCAGCGGTCGTTTTTAGAATAATCGTGTACGAGGAGGTTCGAAGCAGAATATGCATAGATGAACTTGCGGCCTTGGTTCGATCGAAACGCGTTATTTTGGCGCATCGATTGTACACAAGGGGTAACGATATTCGGTTCATTAGGATTACCACAGTGGCGCTTTGAACACTGTGCGCACGTATCGGCGGCAAACGTTGAGAATTTTTGCTCGCGTCGAGAACATAAGCTAACGATGTTTGTCAAACACGCGTGCGAGTTTATAAGCCGCGCCAAACGCTTTCGCGCAGCGCTCGCGAGGGTTTATCGCCTCCAAAGAGTCGCTCGTACGCTCCTTGCTAACGCAGACATCTCGAGCGAATAACAAAGAATCGTGGTTCGTGTCCGTGCTGTTCGCGGTTCGCGTCTCCGAACAAACATAGCTCGACGTTCGCCGCTCCGCTTCTCCAGGCGTGAAATTCCCTGTCCACAACTTCGGCCACCTTCTCAAGGTCTCTATTCATCATCCTCGAGCTCCAACAGAACAGATCCGTCCTCCAAGGGATTATTACGCTCCTCCATGCATTCCGTAGATCGATAAAAGTGTTGCACGTCCAGCCATTTCCGGCGGCCCAATTGTTACCCGCGCCTCGAACGCGACGGCCCCGCGCCGCGGCGAGATTGGCCGATGCATTTTTAATAAGAGCGACGTTTAATTTCCTCCCACAGTCTGGCCGTGATAACTGCAGAGACCGACTCGCCTCTCAACGCTTCCTCCCTCCGCAATCTCCCGCCACATCCTTCACCCTGACCCTTCGATTAAAACACCGCGAGGTCTCTTCCACGGGCCCAAGAGCGCTCGATGATGGCGAGCGTCAAGGCCACTCGATTTCCATAACGCGTCGCTGGCCTCGAATGGGCATCAGCGGCATCGCGAAAAGGGTTGGAGCGCGCGTGTCAAGAGTCACTCGAGGCGAGCGTGGCAAAAAGTTCCAAACCTCCGACGCTGTTTTCTTTCCATTCGCTCGAAATTTATCGGCCGCCGGCGAGTAAACCGCGAGTCGGTGTCCCACGCAGCTCGATGGAGACGAGGTGGAAAAAGGGGGGTCCTCGCGGTCGTCACGCTTCGAGGGGGTGGTGCGAGCTGTGAAGAGGGGAGGGGAGGAAGTGGGTTCGAAGAAATGAGACAGCAGTAGCCAGTGGATCTCCTCTGGTCCTCCTCCTCGCGCAGCCCTTGGCGGCTCGTTCATTTGTTTTTTGCGTCTGGCACTCAGGACGCTCCGGGTAAACCGCAAATCCCCAATTCCCGCAGGGACCAGCCCCTGGCGAGGGAGCGAGGTGGGGAGGGGGCGAAAGTGCGCGGTGAAAAAGGAGGATAAGGCGGAGGGGGGCGTCGAAGAAGTCCTAAGACCAGGGCTCTCCTCTCGCTCGGATCTCCACTCCTTCGGAAACATACGGTCGAGGGCTGGCGCTGTTGGGGATCCTTCTTGCGGGAGCAGTCGGCCCCATCGATCTGGCTTATGTTTGACAAGAAACTTCAAGGTCGCGGTGAAAAATAGAGCGGATCGATTTGGGGAATGAGAGGGTTATTCGGGGCCGATTCCCACTGTCCGATTTCGGGCCTGGCGCACGAGCCTCACGCCCTGGAGGTCCTGCGAGGGACGTTTGTCCACGCCTAGGTTCTTCGTGACTCGACTCTTTTAACGCTGGAACTACCTTTTGGCTTTTGGGATATGTTTGGAAAAGAGCATACATCTTTAAGAAAAGAGACGGAGCAAGAGGAAAATTGAATAATGAATTGTGATCTAATTGTTGCGTGAAGATCATGGAAAAATTGTTTCGAGAAACGTGATTGTCTTATAAATATTATATAAATAGTTTATACATATCTCTGATGCTCCGCATACGCGTCTTTGGAAAATCGTGGCACAATCCTTTAAACGAGTAGACGATCTTTCTCACGGAATAAGAGCACGCTCGTACCACGATTAGACGATTTTCTATCGCGTGACGTATGATTACACGGTTTTTTACGTAGTCTTGACAAAAGTCCATAAATACGAATAATCGAGTGAAAACCTTCGAACCATTTGAGATGCGTTTCTTGTATACGTGATATCGGTTAGACCAAAGTCAGGTCGGGAACCTCTCTCTCGTTTCTCGCAAAGAGTCGTAAAGCCGCCGTGAAAAATGCGACACCTTCGTGAGAGAAGAGAAAATCGTCGACGTAAAAATATAATATATCACCCGAATGCGACTGTATCCCGATCTTTGATGTCGAGTGCATGCAACCGTAAAGTTTCGATGCCAAATCGTAAAGAGTTTTATCATAGGGGAGGAGCGGAGCAGGGAAAATGAAATGCGGACGCTTATTTAGAGCTATAACGCGTTTATTAACCGACCTTACTCGGAGGCGCGGATATTGTTTATTGCAAGGAGCATCGCTAATGTTATTGACATCCGGGAGGCGTTGCAATATCCATCGTAGCAAAACGTCGGAACGAATAGCGGGGCGGAAATTTAAGCCGTGTAGCTTTACACGAGCTGCCTTCATCGATAGCCCTGTAATTTCGCTAATAACCACCATGGGAAAATTAATTTCTGGCCGGTATCGTGTTTTACAACGTCAGAACATCCGAGCGTGTCAAACGCAGATTGTAACGTTGCGTATGAACGCTAATACGTTTGAACCGTCGATGAAGCGGATTAACACGTATCGCCGAGAAACCATTAAACGCGTGTAAACCGTAGAAAGTTCGACCGATTTAACGAACCACCCATTCGTCAAAACTTTGAATTTTCCGGTCGGCAATCAATGACTTTGACTCGATGCAACGCTTCGAAATTCCACCAAAAATCTACCTATCCTCGCATGTATACTCGTCAAATTTTTACACCGCCATTCGGTTGCCATTCGCGGAATAAATAATTGCTGATTTCACCCATAGATTTCTTCGATTAAATTCGTTAGTCTACATGTCATACGTATGCATTCAAAGGCATTTTAAACACCTTGACTACGTTGAAAAAAAAAAAGCTCGATCGATGCGTACCTAAAATCCACAATGACTCAGTCCCCATTTAATACGTTAATTAATTACAAGAGCTGTTTAACAAAGTCGATTTCCACGAATCACGACGCACTGGCGCTTCCCCGAAACGTGCAGAATGGACTGGCCTTGATCAGATTCTCCGTTATCGCGGCCCCAAAATCGGGAATAACGATCGCGCCTCGTCCGATAATCCGCGTTATCGGCCGCCCCCGCTTTGGCGCACGAATATCTAAGAACGTGCATTTGTCGTTAACGCGGAAACATCGCCGAGGGCTGAATAATTTGTCACGCTGTAACCATAGTAAAGTGCCTTCTGCTTCCTGGCACGATCGATCGATCGTACCCGGGAAGCAAAGGGACTGCTGCCTTGCTGCAAACAGGTAACCTTATCCGTGTACTTGCACGGGTCATCCTACGACAAAGGGAATGCCCCCGGACGAAATGCCGATCATATTTCCATTGGAAGAAACGAAAGGCGGTACATTCCTCTGGTGCACGTACAGCGCAGCCTCTTTCTTCGGAAACTTCGAAGTCATTTGTAAAAAAGGTCGTGCGATCAAACTTTTACCACTCCAACAGTGTATTCTAGGTTTCAAGTCACTGTGCCTGGTAGGTTCTAGACCGATCCTCGTCGGGTTTCTTCTCGAGAACAGTGATCTGTTTGCGTATTCGATTGCTTTATATATTAGGAATACGATTGGAGTTATTTGAAATAGTGTGAAGTATTGTGTCGAGGATAATAGATCAAATGTTTAAGGATATTGTGTGAAGTTGATAGAAAAATGTGGAAAAAAACTTAGAATTTTATGAAGATATTTATTATGATGTTTACCGCGATTATGCTTAAGCTTGACGAATTGAATTGTCGTAAAGTCTGGTTTAATTGGTTTTCTTTACAAATATCTAATTTCGACGTTTTCCAAGAGAGTGAGGGCAACGAGGCATAATTTACGCCTGGGTACGACTTTGAATTTGAGGTATGCTTTGCATCACTACCTTTTGCCGATCCATGGAACTTTCGGTATTCGGTATATAGAACGTCGAGATCCTTGCATGGTCCGAGGACGCATTAAGGAATTCCACGGAACGAGTTAAGCGGGGCATAACGATCGAAAAGGAACGGACTAAAGGGAGACTGAGCTGCGTGTAAAAAAGATAAAGGAAAGTTCAAAGATCACAAAGGAGTCAAGGGAAGAATACGGCTTGGGTATAGTTTACGTTCGCTTGAAGCGTAAGAAGCAAGTTGAATTTCATCAAACAAATTTCTCTGGCGATACCTCAACATCAGTGACAGCCTTGGCGGGCATTTAATAGCTTATAACGTATGATGGGATACAAATGAAAAATTGCACAGACGTAATAAAAAGCCAATAAAATAAATCTTACGTTTAGTCGAAGTATAATAATACTTATAAGTGTAAGAAAGCACGTGTCAGTGTTCCATTATAATGCAACACATATATCATTACGCTTCAGAATATATTACTTAATATAAAATGGAAAAAAGTTGACATTTCTTTTAATATAAGTATAATGAAAAAAGAGAAGCGGGTTCCATAATGTGAAATACAGCGTAATACATTCTAAATGTACAATAGACTATGACATAGTATTTTAGAATACAAATTTCCGCAATACGTCAGCAATTTGAACGTTTACGATAAAGAACGGCAGTAACTCAGAACAATGATGCATGTTATATGCCCCGTTACTACGCAACCAAATATATAATCACGATTAATATAGATGACATTAGAATATATTGGTTGTTCGCATCGTGGCGATGCCGTTCTGTTACACACCGGGCAATAAATTATTAAGCCACAAACGCAATACACCGCGGTGGAGCTTGTTGTGCCGCGATACGATATAGCGCAGTGCGATACGATATGAGTCAATGCGGAGGTTTATTTGTATCATTAATTTCCACCATTAATTGCCAAAATCAGTCCGACACGAAATTATCGCTCGCGAAAATTCGTAGAGTACAAGCAGCCAGAAGTTTCTAAAACGCTCCACCGCTGCTAAACCTTTCTCTCACTTCCCCCATCTTAATATCACGCACTTCCATTATTTCCATCATTAATCGCCAAAATCAGTCGCACACGAAATTATAGCCGGCAAAAATTCGTAGAGTACAAGCAGCCAGAAGTTTCTAAAACGTTCCACCAGTGCTAAACCTTTCTCTCGTTTTTCCCATCTTAATATCACGCACTTCCATTATTTCCATCCAGCTTAAACGCAATCCGCTCTTCCCGAGGCGGCGCCCTCTCAGCAGCGAGATCAGCTGGACAACCTACTTAAGTCCCAATGGCTCCTTGCCTAGCTGAGGAATTAAGACGAGCCACGGAGCTCCACAAACGGACAGAATCCAGATGTGACTGGCGAGATTCGAAGCCGGATTCTCCACGAGGAACTCCGAGCATTCGTCCACTATTCCCGGTACGAGCGCTAGCGCGAAAGTATTCGGCTGGCCAGGTCGAACTCCCGACCTACGCTCTGCAGGGCGTTTGACCAAGGAATGCTTTTACTACTGCCGCCGCTTTGCCCGGGGAATGACGGATTGCCTCGGCCCCTCTGAAGCCGCGAGGTTTTCAGCCGTATGCGAAAGTCCGCGCTGAACTTCGCGGCCCTGCTTTTCGGATACATGAAAGAATTATGATCCTCGGACGATTCCTGGGAAGTACGTGCCAAGAATAGTGGCCGCACCGCGGGCGATTCGAGTCGCGTTCGCGGGGGCCAATTAAAGTTTTTCAATCCGCGCAATTCGGTCAGGATGTTCCGTCGTTTGCACGGCAAAGACCGAGTCCTGATATATCGCGGGTGTGTATTTAAATCGGGGGCAAAGCCGTAATGAGGCCCGGGGGCTCGCGGGAGGATGAAAGTTTTTGGGGGTGCGAGAGGGAATTGGAAACCGGAGATGGAATGTGCGGTTATGATTGTTGATCTAGAAGAGTTATCTGGAAATGAACCCGTGAGTCTTTCTAAGGAAGTCTTGGAAAGCGCGTGTTTGCTTGTCCTTTACTATTTCAAGTCATCGATCAACAGTAGTGCTTTAATATATACGTTGATTACGATTTGAATGATTTCGACCAGTCAAATACTACATATATATATATGCTCGTTATTATGTATATTATTATTATCAGTATTAACGATACGATTTAAATGTTTGATTAGGAATACGATATATAGATAAATAACAATTTCAGTGCTAAGAACACGATTTTGTCTTCCGACCCAAGTCGCTTTTAGCGGTAAAATGGTCGAAGTAGTTTCTGAACTACCAGATCCACGGTGAACACGTAACATGGAAATCATCCAGAAGCGATGAGCGGGGTCTTGGAAAATACCCCGGGCGGAGTATGTGCCATTGATTTAATACCCGGTGAAATGTCGAAGGTGTCACGTAGACCAGATGCAGGCCTCGTAAAGACGATACCGTAAACTGTAACAGGGGAGATGAACGAATGGCCAAGACGACAGCAGGACGAACCTACGACCATCGTAAAATCCCTGCCGTTTCGACCATGAGGATTCAAATTAGAGCACGTTCGTGCATGTACATAAACGTGGGATTCTGTAACTGGAACGCAATAAGGTGTATTCCATTAACAACGCAAGGCGCTGTCAGCTTCCATTTGACGTTCCAATATCCACATTGATGACGCTATGAAAATTTTGCTGCCACCCAAACGCGTTTCATCTTTTAGTGGCGCATGCAAATTCCGACTTGACTTCTTCCAACGGAACGAGTTTTCTTCCCAACCCTTTTTTGCAATGTGAATCCTCTAATATATGCTTACGAATAAAAACGCATACGGTATCCACGAAATAGCGATGTCCGATATAAATCATCGGTTTCGAGATATCACTATAATTATCCATAATCTCGCTCGATACACCATCGCACTTAGCCTCGGATGTATCCATTTAGATGCAAATAATCCTCCCGGCGCAACACTTTGCATAAACGCTTTAACGAATGGAGATAAATCCAAAGGATCGACGGACGTTCCGGGCGAATCGCGGAGGTAATTCGCGGCTTTTGCGCGGAATAACTTTTTCGCCCCCTGTCCCGGGAAAAATGACGATAATGATGTCCGTCATATTGATTTCGGGCGTCCAAAAGCGGGATTCCGGGAGTTCGTTTGATCGTATAACTCGGGCGTCGGAATTGCAGTACACATTGTTGGATCGTTACATATCGCGCACTTTTTTTAACGACGGCTGCTTTTTCACCGGCCGCGCGCGAGTATCGTATTCCGATGGAAGTGAAATTTTTCTCCCATGAACCGGCAAATATCGCGCGGATGATAAAAATATTTAAATGTATCGCTCTCCGGCCCAGTCACAATTCATTCTCATCGATCTCCGATATTGCCGTTAAACGTTGTACTGGCCAGGGTAGGGCCAGAGGGTTAAGCCGAACAAAGGAATTACCGGCGTTGTGTTTTCGCGAAGCATCCGGGAAAACCTAGCGCGTATCGACAGTAAAAAGCGGAGCAATAAGCTGGAAGTGGATTTCTCAGAAGCCTATCGACATATCGGTCTAGTTTCCTCGGTTGGATTCGCCGCCGGGAAAGCGCCCTTTCGAAGTCGGCGCACTATACTCGGCCTGGTTTATCGATTCCACCAGGTAATTACGCACCCGTCGTTTCTTGAAACAAAGCTTTTATGAGTTAATTAAATCTCGTTTCGGTAAATTGCGCCGCGATTGTGCGTAACTAGCTGGATTACGGAGTCATACAGTAATATCGTGAAATCAGTAATCCCACGGTATACAGAATTAATTCATTCCCCCCTGTCGCCCCTCGGGCTCTCTCACACTCTTGCGTCGGTAGAACTTGATACAGCGTATGTTATAAACAGGCCCGATCGGCGCAAAACGTATATCCGGGGATATTTGCCTGCTGATACCTCAAATGTATACGTCTGATGATTCGATTACAATTTCAGCAAATTTACTCTAGACTCGGCTTCAATCTCGATCGAATCGAATTCTTTTTTTGTGGCTATACACACGAAGGCGCCCGGCGGCATCGGCGAGGGGAGGAGTTTAACCGAATACGTATGGAGCTGTTCTTCCGGTGACTATTCCCGCTGTCGTGCAAATCCTCACGGCGCACTGTTCGGTTTAACGGCGGTTTGTATAAATCGTAAAAGTTGAACGATTACAAAGATAATGCGAGATAATGGACTTTTATTTGAATTATTTCTACGATCATGTATACGTGATATTCCTAACAGTACCTAGGCTTGATTCGAAGGTGATCGCGTTGGTCTATAAATTAATTCGTATTAATATCTCGTGATTATAATGAGCTCTTAGCTTTTTTATCCACGGAACACGGGTCGCGAGGTTTTTATAATACGTTTATGCATATCCAGCGTGTATTACACTCGCGGGCGGATATCAACCGTTCGCTTTACAATCGTACTTTTCCACGCACGTCAGATCGTACAGCCGCGCCTCACGTGCTCCAGGACGATATCCCTCGCGCGAATCAATGCGCCGCGCATCGCGGCCAGTCGATGCCGGCCGGGATAATTGTCATTATATCCCGATTAAAAAATCATAATGTCGATTTGATTTACGATGGCCGCGATTTTAATGCAACCGCGACTGCGACTGGCCATTGTGTCACGCTACACTTGTCGGTTTGAAATCATGAGATAGCCCGGGCCCGGTATATCGTGTCGCGTCGTTGGCTCTGTACAGGAATTTTCCATTATAACAAAGTTCCCGGACCTGTACACCTCGTGTCTGGTTTGCGGCACTTAGTCCCGCCGTTTACCAACCCATTTGCGATCATTATTCGGGACAATGGTCAGGTTACGTCCGAATACGCTGCTCCGCCACCTTCGTGTCCGATCTGGGGAAGGTTTAAAGCGCATTTCGCGCGTACGAGGCGGCCGCGCTGCTGGTGGCCGTAATCGATCCTGGAAGTGATATACGCAAATCTAATGCAGTTCCCTGCGAAATGGCTATTGCATCACGCAGGACGCCGTTGGCTGGAATCATAAGCCGGCCGTATACTCGGGTCATAATGCCGCGCCGCGTCGCCAGCTCCGTGGCTGGCTTTTCTCCTTGGAAAGAGTTCATGGCCCCCTCATCGCCTTCCAGGAGATCTACCTGCCTGGTTTACAGGTCCTCCCAGCCCGATCGGCCGTGTTATTTCCCCCAAAGGAAATATCGATCCGCGAGCCTCGCGAGAATAGTCAATACCCTATTCGGATCGTCCTCCGCCGAAATACGCTCGTCTAATGTTCCTCGCGAATTATTGAAACGGTCAGACTGTTGCGTCAGAACTGTTTCGGGCTGGTAAATTATTATGCGGGCATCGCAGAGGAGGACGTTGGGATTATTGATAGGGAATTGATTATTCAGGCTAACAGCTCGTAAAAAAGGCCACCGGCAGCGGCGGGAGTTTACCGCGCTGACTCGATTAATTCCGGGTACAAAAAGTCGATGGGGCGCTTTAAATAAAGTATTAGACAATCGGATGATAAACATCGGGATATATCGTGTTCCGTCGGCTTGAATGATATACGAACACCGCGACGGCGTATACCGCGGCGAGATTCGTTACCAAATCGCAGTTACGAATTGATCGCCCTCGCCGGGCGCTAAACGTACCTTTGAACGATCGACTCCTCTCGACGAGTTAAACATGCATTCTCGGATTACACCGCAATCGAAGTCCGCGTATTTACTCGCTGCGAGGAGCGCCGGGAGGGGACGGCTTGTCCCCTTATTCCATGGCCGCTGTCCCATTGTTCCGCTCGCCCGGAGCAAATACTCGAGTGTTGCCGCAAAGGGAGTTCCTCGAATCGATCTCGAAGGTCGTGCGCGTAATTGGCACGGCGTGTAACCGTTACATCGCGCGGGACACGGCTGCTCGAAATCATAAGCCGTGTGTCTAGTCAAGGCGTAACACCGCGTCGTGGTGTGCTACCGTTACGTACCTAGCTCCTCCTTCCACGAACTTCGAGATCCTCGCTCCCGCTACACGGTGTTGTACGATGCCACCGAGGGTGTTTCGCAGGATGGAAGCCGGCCAAGTCGTGCCCGGAGAGTTATGGGTCTGGTACGAGACTGGTGGATCAGGGGATCGCTTACCGCACGATTTTCAAAGGATTTCGCGAGGGGCCAAGGGTCTCCTTACACGGCCAAAACGTCCTGTCGCGGTATCGTATGGAAAACTCATCGGTATTCGGAGGTATGGCTTCGTGTAATCCGAGGGAAATCGAGGTAAACGTACGGGCGCCTTGAGGTTACACGCCTGGAATCTTAGTCGCGGGATCGATACATTGGGTTCTTTCGTATATATCCAGGCCTTAGATTCGGTACGCCAGTTGTTGTAATTATACAGAATCGAGTTGTTACACTGTAGCTCTGGTGGTGTTACTCACCGTAACACTAGAACTACCAGCCACTCTCTGGGCATATTTAGAACACCACATACGTCTTTAAAAAAAAAGGGGGAGAGTAAAGAGAAATTTTGGTAAATCAAAATGATGATCTAAATACTGTATGAAAATGATGGAAGATCTAAACAGATACATCGTTATAAAGTACTACGATTTTTGAAAAAAACGACTGACCAGTCATTTCGACTGGTTTGGTAGTTCTAGTGTTAAACGATAGGTTCTAGGCCAAATGTCAGTAATAAAAACGAATTAAAAAGAAAAACTATATCGAATCGAGTTGTCGATCGAGCGCGGAGTAAAAATGATACCTAGGAAATCTACTCAACTTGGTATTATTTTGATAAAATTGAGCCTGCCTATTTCTCCGTTTTATCAAACCGTTTATAGAGTAAACACTTATCCTACGCGGGGGAAATCAATCCCATTCGTCTCTCCGTCACTCTTACAGTCGTAACATGATGTGGATACAGCGATGAGAATAAACATCAGAACGCCCAGCTAGCCTTTTTTTTCGTGTTTGCGAAGGAAAAGTAGCACGTGGATTAAGTATCTCTCCGACCGTAGTATGTAACCCAGATGCCGTGATATTGCAACGCAGATGCCGATACTCGCGTCCGGATATTAATATATATATATATATATAGTCCTTCAGAATATTATATATACAGTCTTTCAGAAGCAAATAAACTAACAACGACCATTGGCGAAAATGGAAAATTGCATGACGCGTACGCCCGCGTGCATTTATAATGCCCCACGTATAAACGAATAAATAGGATATAAACACGAGCGAATATGTCCCATTAAAAGTCTAAACGGTACTGCGCGATATTACGAAGGACGGCTATTTATTATTAATATTAATTTGGATAATGCGAATTTACAATCAGCACAGCGTATACAGCCGGGGCTCGGGAAACAAATAGGATTTATTCCGCCATCGTCAACGCGGGTACATACGCCGTCCATTATACAGGGTGGGTATTTATCGCGGCGCGTCCAGTATCCTCTCCCCAAGATAAAACCCCAAACCAGGGGCTGGCCTGGATGGGCCGTCCGTCGGACGCAGATATCATACGTAACTTCCGTTTGCGTATCGACCACCCTCCTACTTCCTCTTGAGATCACGCGATAAGATTGTCCCTCGTATTTTCCCCGCGCTCAAATGCACAATCGCACGGAGTTCGTTAAAATAGATAACCCTCGCCTGATAATTGAATATCAGGACTAACGCCAGTGCGGCCCGTTATCGCTGATGTTGCATCGCCAAAAAGCAAAAGCGCGCTAAAGTAGATCGAGTCGCATCGATCGATTAAATGTATTGTACACTCTTTGGACAGTTAATATTTATTTTAATAATCATTGGAGAAGCCGCTTTGTATGAGACAGCATCCCCCTTTCTTCGTGTAATCGTATTGTATTTGTTAACGCTTTCTAGCCCACTGATGTCATTTGGCATTATTCGTATAATCTGCTTCTACTGATCGAGTACCTCTAAACCTTTTCTTTCTGAAAAATAAACATTTGGGCTGCAAAGGCTTAAAAAACATAACTCGTAGTATAACTAATTATACAGCAGTGTTCACTCGAATTTCTAAGCGAAAAGATTTCCATTATCCGCCATTGGAGGTATCTATTTGTTTATAGAAAGTCCTTTCGAATGAGTTTTTTCGACATCAAAGTCGATTAATCGTAAAATATGACGTTCGCATGCAGGTTTGAATATAGTCTCGAATATCTGTTTCCATTGGAAGGCAGACGTTTAGGATCTCTGATGGGACAAAGAACGGGAACTTTTGGGCACTTCCTTTTTTTATACCAACTCATGTTATTTACCAAAGTCTGCCGAGCAGGAAGCGAGTAACTTTTGAAGGTTGTTACTCCGATCGCCGTTGCATCGAGCGGACCGGGGCAAAAAAAAGTTTCTATGACTTCGCGCGAGTATCAGGCGACGAAAGGAGCGGAGCCAACAGGGCCAGCGTGGAAGCATTGTCGTTCACCACTTTTGCACTCCATCCACGTCTTCCGGCGCCTTTTTATTGTCGGCACACGAACGTACGCGGCCGCCGCAAAAAGGCGCACGACCACACGCGCATACCCAATAATCTTACGGGCGATACACGTCACAAAAAGCCCAACGTACTGAAGAATCGGATTCCTGAAGGTCGGCGGAGAAGAATAATCGTGCCGGTATTGAAATAGAAATCCTCGGTCCTCCTGTCCCGCGCGTTTCTCGGCTAAATTTCCGGGCTGGTAGATCCAACGGACGACCAGACGTATTTTGCGGCCAATAAATGACTCGCGAGAGACGCTACAAGGGCCGATAATGATCCTAAACACCGGCAATAGCTCTACGGAATCCTGACAAGTGAATCGAGCAGGGAGTAAATCGAATCCACTCTTACGACCTCGTATCAAAGATCGTAATGATGATGAGAGATGGATTTCAACGTCGATCCGTAATCATATTTCCGTGTTAAATTCCGCAGGAAGGAAAAAAAAAGCTTCTAACGCAGCGAGGGATAAATCGATGACGGAGGCTTTACTCGGGACATACGTACAGTCCTAGCCGTACTTGGTCTACGGTTATTAAGTTATTCACCCTTTGGGAGCGCCTAATGCCGTTACGTCAATCACGATTTAAAGCCCAAAGATATGTCTGCGCTTCGAGTATGAAACGGGGGATGAGATCGTCGAGCGGGGAAAAGCGATAGGAGCGATGCGCGAGGAAGTGGGTGGCATTTCTCGAGTGCGTTTACGATAGTTCGTTTACGGCCGCTCTTTCATTCCTTAACGTAGTAGAAAAGACCTCTGCTACCCTGTGTATATCCACGAGACGGAAGAAAGCCGGTCGTGGTGCCTAACGAGCTGCCACGAGAGGGTGGAGAGGACGAGGCTGGAGAAGGATCGAAACAAGTCGTGGAGAAAAACGAGCGCGGGAGCAGGAATAAAAAGCCGAAAGAAAAGGAGGATTCCCGGCCCTGCGGGTTGAAAGTCGACCCTTTTCGTACCCACTTCCGCACCGGGGTTTCTTGCTTATTGCTTAAGTG
This sequence comes from Ampulex compressa, assembly GCA_038496175.1. Classification (NCBI taxonomy): domain Eukaryota; kingdom Metazoa; phylum Arthropoda; class Insecta; order Hymenoptera; family Ampulicidae; genus Ampulex; species Ampulex compressa. The sequence continues at coordinate 217,996 of JBCFXI010000113.1, read as the reverse complement.
GACCGCTTTTACGCCTCGGAGCAAAGTTATAAAAGAGCTGCTTCATCGACTGTCTCTCTGTCTACTCATCCGGCGTTTAATCCGCCATTAATATCCTTCATCCCCCACAAACGCCGGATTATGCCGTCAAGGATTCCGACGGCCCAACTCTGAACAAGAGGCGCCATTGGCCGAAGTGGCAGAGTGTATCGACGGGGAAAAACTCTCTGCGCGCATTCTGTACACAAAATTGCGATGGTTCTGATAAAAGGGAGTACCCGCGCAAATCATCGATGCCCGTGGTCGACGTGTCTATGAATTGGCATGGTAAAATAAGCATACGACGACTGAGTAGGTCATACGGTTATTCTTAGCAGTTCCACACATTCTGAGACTCGACACTATAAAAAGTATGTTCTCTAAAAGGTAGGATACGAGCTTTTCAAACGTTTCATCCTCTAACTACGCTTTTTACTAGTTCATCGATACCACTCTAGTTATACACATTAAAAATCCTGATGTAAAAAGGAAAACGCCCCTGACTTTATATATTAAGAATTAGGATACTTTATATATTATTAATTAAGATGATTGAGGATTAAGCTCTAAGGAACTTTCCAGTCGAGGAACCGTGTTATACAATATGATATACCGATTCGATACATCAGTCGCGCTTCCACCGCGCGATGACTCGAAGCTTCCGTTCGAAGTTCAAACCCAGTTCCAACTCGTCCTTCCTCCATTCGTTTTTATCGCGTAACTACACCGCTAAATCATGCGATTCCGCAGCAGGTCCGACCGCCAGCACGTATCCAGATCCTTCTCCTCCGCGCTCCTTGTGCGTCCCCATATTCCGCACGCGTGTCGCACGAGTAACATCGTCCTGTCGCACACGTGTGCCGAGACCCAAGTGATTTCTATTCATCGATCCGCGGCTGGTGCACCTCGTGCTTGGCTTATATGGAAGTAACGGCGCTTTTATGGCGCGGCTCGATTCCGCCTTCTTTGGCCCTCGCCGCTCTTTCTAACCCAGCTGCCGCGAGACGGAACAACAGGTTCGTTTGTTTCCTTATTGCGCTACCCGTTTTTCTCCCCCCCCCCCCCCCTCCGCCATGGTCATTTAGCCTAGAACCTATTGCTTAACCTGGCGAGACTTCCAGATGACACTCCATTTACCTCCTCCGCCTGTAAAACGTATGTTCTTCCCTTCCTCCTCTTTCTCCCCGGACTTTGTAGGATTTTATAGCTTACGGTGGCTTTATCCGCGTTATTTAAACTTCAATTCTCATCGCGTATCTTGGCCGAGCTTGCGTCCCAATTCGGATATAAGTGATATATAATAAGATAATAGAATCTTTCGAATATATTTGGTGCACAACTTTCGAGGCTTTGATGTAAAAATCTGATTATGCATTTATGATTCAACGTATTCATGCTTGGCCATTACTTTCTTCAATCTTTCGAGCAGTGTACGAACTCCACGTCCAAAAAACCGATCACCCTTTAAGTCATCCATAAATCAATCCAATATAGGAAAACAGCCGAAGCAAAGTTATACGTGTAATAAAAAAAAATAACGTGCACTGTGGATCGATTGAGTAACAATCTACTCCTCACTAAAACGCTTAAAGGACAATACTCAGGACTTGAGCTTAGAAAGCTGTACTCTTGCGAGCATCTTCGATACTTAGGTCTCGGTTTCAGAGTCGGGCTGCATCTGCAGTACGTAGAAGTATAATCTCCCTCCACCGCATCGGTATGACCGCGGCCAACCGATGATGGGATCCGACGCGGAGAGACGCGGGTCCTCGGACCCGCGGTAGTTGCGATGGAAACTGTATCAGCTCGAGGCTCTCTGATAGTGTTACGTGAATTACGAGCGGTACTCGGTGCGCCAACTTTATCGGTTATTTAACGTACCACCGGCGATTTGTCCTCCGCGGCCGGCGTAAGTGGGTGCTTTGGCGTTCTATCCAACCGAGATTACGGGAAACTTTGTGGAATTCGGAATTAACCCGTAAGATACGCGGCTATATAGCTCTTTTATCTGTTTCTTATTATCGAAGGCAGCGCGGTTGTTACGGCCGATGCGCCGTTATTACTTTTCCTCGCAACGCGGGCATCGTGCGCATCTGGGGAAAACGTAATAACCCCTCGCAGCGAAGACCCTGCGATGTTACGTACCTGCGCGGAATTGCCATCGCCATTAGTATTATTAATACTTCTTCTATCCCTATTGTGATATATAATGGAAGTGTAAGCAGGGAAGAAAGAGTGGATAGCGTTGCATAGCGGAATACGTGGAAATTATTCAGGATAAACTCCGGCGAACTGCTGGGGTGTCGCGAACGTGTTCATATACCAACGAACATCGCCTCGACAATTTTAAAATGATTAGATATGCGATTTTGCGAGCACCGATTCTTTTACGAATTCGAAACTTTATCGTAAAGACTTTATTCTCCAAGAGAAGAGAAGGAAAATTATTTATTGTAAAGACTGGTTGTACATTTATGATTCAGAGTATTGCTAAAATCATTTAAAATTTGATCCGTGTGCTGAGAAAATCTGCACTAAATATGTCCTGAGAATGAAGCTGCAAGGAATGCTTTAACACGGATATTATTAATGTTGAATGTAATTAACGTTTATTGGAGTTAATGTCTTTAACGCGAATAGAGGAGGGGATATGGATTTTAATCGTTTTTCCTGGGCGTTGAAACTGTAAGAAGAAGCGCGATAACCCGCGTAGCCGGGATGAAGTCTCGACGCATAGCAACGAAGAATTTCGCAAAAATTTTATAATGCGGGGGAACGATGTAGGCGCGGAACGTCGAAAATGTTTGGCAGCCGAGGTTAGCGTGGCTTTGTCGGGACGGCGCGATGCTGAAGAGGTTGAAGAAGCGCGATTCTAAACGTGCGAGCTATGTGACGACGGTATTCGGCCGCGGACCACATCCTGCGGACAAAATTACGTCAGGAAGCCCCCAGCGCAGCGAGATACGACGTGTCTACGCTCTCGGACTTTTCTCCTACGTTGCATAGGGTGCCAAAGATAAGAGGAGACAAAACCCGATATCCGCACTTGTCTCCTTCACGATTTATTCGGCTGATACGACTTCCGACTTCTCGGGTATCGGGCTTGCCGTCCGTTTGTTCGACCGCGCACCGCTTATCGCACCTACTCTCCAGTTCGGGCGCCCAATTACAAACCGATGATCCAATAAATGCCCACATTCGCCGCGTGAAATCGGAGCGCGAAAGAGTCCTCCCTGATATTAAATAAAACCCCTGGAAATCGCAAAGTGCTTGATACCTATTAATTACGCCAGATATAATATTCAGTATACATTTAAGAAGAAAAAATGAATACTTATCATACGAAAAAGAGAATCGATTAGATTATCAATCTTATAAAAAAAAACAGACCCTTCCCTCTGGACTCACGACTAGATTAAAAAGAATTCCTGCTAGAAGATACTAGGAATAAAGATAAATCTGTACCCAAAACCATAACCCTTCGAAGAACGCGAGTAGCTTTAATAAAGCGAGCAAGGACGAGAGATGCCCAAGGCAATGGTAAGGAACAGCGTGGCAGGTGCAAGGGGCATCCAGGGATTTCCAAGCAGGCCTCGCATCACGTCCCATCCACTCGACGGTTGGCCAATTTCGCCCGTTCGAACGCGCCGGGAAAAAAGCTCGACGATTACGCGGGCGTTAAATAAAGTACCGGCGCGGAGTGACTTTGGTCAAACGGGGAATCATCGTCGAAAACTCGTCGTACGTTTCAAGCCGACGCGTGGATGGAGTTGATGGGAGATGGTACGATCCTGGCTGGCGCACATCGTTGAATACTCGAACACAAAGAGTAGGTGGTTTGGGGTGGGATGAGGGGGTGGCGTACGAGAGGGTGGGTTCTCCGTCCTCGGCTACCGTGGCTGCGAAAAGGGCGAGTGGGGAGGGGCGAGAGGAGGAAGGGGAGGCACGGTTGGGCTGCGCCGCTCTCCGTTACATTGCGTTACAAAGAGCGCAACCCGCCGGCAAAATCCTGTCAACGGTAACGAGGGTTTTGCGGTGCGTTAAAATTCCGCGACGCTCCGCGGGCAATATTGGCCCGGGCCGTTTTTGCGTTTCGCGCCATCGCGCCCTACCGCGTTCCTACGTGGATTTCCCCTTTGTTTATTTCCCCCCCTCCCCCCCGCCAAGCTTTATTTACACTCCGTCGTCCGGCGTCGGACGGTAAAAAATGCTCATGTCGCCGCGGCCCCACGGAATTCTTTCTCCGAGCCACACCTATCGTTCGTATTCCAACGACGAGCGCGCGGCTTAATCGCTGGGATTAACACCTCGCGACTAGGTATGTATGTGGATATGTATACATATATAGATGTATGTATATGCGTACGTATGTTGTATAACAGTACGCGTGCGTATATGTACGTATGTTATGAATATAGCTACGTATATGGATGTATGTATATGAGTACGTATGCTATATGGAGGTATGTGTAAGAGTACACATGCGTATATGTACGTATGTTATGAATACGTCTAGGTATATGGATGTATGTATATGAGTACGTATGCTACATGTAGGTATGTATAAGAGTACGTATGCGTATATGTACGTATGTTATGAATACGTCTACGTATATGGATGTATGTATATGAGTACGTATGCATATATGTACGTGCATATATGAGTACGCATGTGTGTATCACACCAATGTAAATAACTAGGTAAGCGTATATGAGTGTACGAGCATTTCGAATTCGACACATGGACGCGAATGTGTTAAACGGCCGCGATAGGAAACGAAATCGGCCGGTACGCGAGATTTGTTACGCGTTGCGTTTTACAGCCTCCGCGCCGCCCCAGTGAAACGGCCGACTTCGAGCTAAGGGTTTGGACGGCCTTAATTTATCCCGGACCATTAATCTCACTTAATGTTGCCGTTGTATTCGTAAATAAAGAGCCCCGCCTCTTTCGAGAGCTCTCGATGCTTTGCGGGTTAGCTCGATGATCGTGGATTTTGTCAGTGGATATTCGGATAGTATTATGATGCGTGCAATGATGTTGGTAATTTGGATTCGATCATTTTAAGGATCGATGTCCGATGTTATAGCGATTTATTAAAGCTACGTCTGTCGCGGTGATAATTGAAAATCTACCAAGTTTTTTTTTAATGAATATGCTAAGCTCGATGGTCGAAGATTACTATTTTTAATTTATTATGTAATTTGGAATTTTATACCTAAAATAGAAGGATAACGATGAAGGCTTTGTTGTATATTTGGAATACAAAGAACGTATAATAATTAATCCTAAGCTCGCATTAACCAACCAACTATTTTAATAAATTAGCTAAAGAAGAGTGTAACAAACAAGCTCTAAAAAGTGCACGCAAACATGGAAAACAGAAAGTGACGCGAGGGACGGGACGGGATGAGCCTCTTTTCTTCGCCACGCGAGCACTTTGAATGTCGACGACGATAATCCGGCACACGGCAGCTCCTTTGTAAACTGCAAAGTGGAAAATGGCTTAACGAAAATGGAGTAGACCGTGTTCCCTTCTGATGCTAATCCAATTAAAAATGTTTAGTCATTGATGAAGATAAGCATGCGTCGGTTCTTCCAGGGATAGATCCAGAAAGCTGCAGGAGGAGCACGATCAATTATGAATAACTCCACCTGTTAGACGATTTTCTGGATAATTGCTCCTCGGTCTACACGCAGTAATTTCGATCCATACCTCCCACACATTTTACCGAGGCGCGCATGACGGAAGTAATCAGCACGTACGCCCCTGTCAAAGCCATCGTAATAACTCACGAACAGACGGATAATATATCAATTAGGTTCGAAATGCGCGTCGGAAATTATTGTCCGAATTGTTTGATCGCGCCAGAGATTTAATTACCGCGAATAGCCGCGAAGCCGGGCCGCCAGCCTCGAGGCGTAAGTAACCGAAAAAGGTGGTACGAGACTCGGTGGAAGATTGGCTCAGCGGGAGACAGGAAGCGCACACATTGGAGATTCAGGTAATTTAGCGGCACGGCAGCCGTGCAGGAGAACCAACAGTGGAACTCGAAATGGATCATCCCCGGAGCAGGTATAATTCAAGTACTCTTATCCACGGAGAACAGCGCGATGTGTGTTAGCGGTATTAGCTTCGAAGCCGGTATCGGCCGTATTCTACCCTCGTTCTCTATAGGGCTTTGCGTGCACAGGTCGCAGAATCAATTTTCTAGTGCCGCCAAATGCGACAGGCCCGTTAACGTATTGTTATTATAGCCGAATTACACGGGCTCAAATGGCGTGTATCAATATCATTAACCGTCGTCGGTTACAGCCGCTTTCGGCGCATACCGAATTTCGCCGATCGGCCCCGTGTTTGTCATATTCCAATATTTTCTGCGGCTATATTTAATGTTTTGCATACTGGCGCGTAAACTATTTAAGCCGGCCATAGAAAACACCGGCGGTCGGGAGCGTGCAAACGCCGGGCGTATGAATGTCAAGTGCCGTGGAAATTGAAGGCAATCACGACCGATTGCACGACTCAAAAGAGCGGGATTTGATCAAATGTTGTACAAAAAAAAAAAGAAAAAAAGAAAACACAAAACACCCAGCGCGGGACTTTTTTGCCCGTTTGCTCGGTTAATTTTAGCCATTGATTTGGCGCGGCTCGGTTCTGACTCGGCTAACAAGGGGGATGATCGTGAAATCAGGCGAATTATGATTGATGCCCTGTACAGGAACATCGAGAAGCTACGTCAAAAATTTAAACTCTGTATTTCGAGGATACAAGCTTAATCCTCCGTACATTACCTACTCCACCGTAGTTTCTCGCCGGTTATATTACAACTTTGCACTAGTATCCGTGTATGAAATTTTGCTGATAGCCAATCTACGACTATTACGTTGCTTGAAGACCATTTAATTTCCTGTTTGCCGGATTTTGACATCCAATCCTACGCCCATTTAGTTTAAGAGCCACTGTTTCGCGCCGGTTCTAAACCATCGGCAAACTGTCCATTACCCTCGTTGCCGCAACTCCCCATCGATTGTCTTATATTCGTACAAGAGTTTCCGTACACAAAACTTTTCCGAAAGGCAAACAAGCCAGCCCTCGCTACGCCCGGAAACTGTATTCCGCAACGCACTTTGTTCTTTTCCCCATAAAATAATGTTTGCCGTTCGCGCAAAATTCAAAACCCCAGGATAAATACACCGTGCATTATTCGAGGGAAAATTGTGCGATATAAAAACGTTAACCATCGGTAGTTTATCCACGCCATCAATGCTTTCTGCCTCTTCTCACATTCGCGCAAAAAATACAACGAAAAAGCGCACACGCAAGGCAGATACTTTTTCCTAGACGAACGATATTCAACCCTATAACGCAGCGCCCATTATACCTGGAAGGATCCGGAGCACGAGCACCTATGTACTCGCACACCGTACGCTATCACGTGCGAGGACCCAAAGCCGGTGACCGGAATTTCAACCCTGAGCCTCGGTGATAAGAGCTTAAACTTCTTTATACCGCCAGGCTCCTCATACAGTTCCCCCATCGACATCGAGGCGGGGCACTCGGGTGACTTATTAGGGAAACTTTAAAATCGCCAAGTAGCTTCCTGGCCTGGGCCTACCTCGTGCACCAACCTGTACACAATGGCATTAGAAGATCCGGGACAAGGACGACGTTACGTAAAGTTGCCTGATTTATGCGCGCTGGAGTTGGCCCGCGAGGCAACACGAAGGATTCCGACGTAAGTTTAAACGTTTCTGTCGCGGGCCCCAGTCGAACGAATAGTTGGCACCGAACTTTCGAGCCGCGTTATGCCCACGTGCACGATCGGCATGCACCTGCAGCCCTGGCATCGCGCGAGGTGCCGATTTCGAATCTTGATTAATGCGTCGACAAGGGGGCGCGTCTACGTTTTTTTCCCTGGCCACGCTCTTCTACTTCTTCGATTTATTCCAGGTGCCGATTGCTGAGATTTTTTAGCCTAGAGCCTGGTATTTAAAATATTGTTTAGCATTGGCCCCTTTTTGTGACGCTTGTCTTTTATTTGTTTCTACCTAAGCAGCGGAACTTTTAGTTTTGATTGTTGTAGCTGAATGTTGTACTCATTGCTATAAAGGTTACAAACGCAATAACAATATTTTATTTGTAATTAGCATACTGTAATAAATGAATTAATTAGTGTATTTTTTAGGTTTGCATATTTTGGTATATAATGGCCAGCCACTTTCGGCCATATTTATGTATACCTTGTAAACCCTTAAAGAAAAAAGGTATTGAGAAGAGATATCCATAGATCGATAGAACGATTCACGCTCTACGATGGAAGCCTGGAAAATCTCAAAAAATACCCGACCGCGAAGTACAACGATTTTTCCAAGAAACGACTGGCCGGTCGTTTAGACCGCTTCGGTAGGTTTAGCGTTGAGGGGGATTTCGAGGCAACGGAGTTATGGTATACGTATGGCGTGGAAAAAAATCGGAGGTGACGAGCGGGATTGGAACTCGGATCTCTATCCATTACTCCACACTCGTCCGCAACTTCGTAGCCAGATCTTTCTCTCCTGCTTTTCCCCCCTTTTTCCTTTTACGACAGCCTCGACGATATTTATGGTGAAACCGGACGGAGGATATATACCGCGGGATCGCCGACGAGTAATTTTCCATGATTGGCGGGGATATTTTCGTTATCCCCAAAGCCGAATGGCGTCGTAGAGACGAACGAGTTTTGGACGTACGCGGAGAAACGTTATCGACGCTCTTTATGGAGATCGGTAGTAAAGGCCGAGGAGAGAGAAAGGATCGGTGTTAAAGGTATTATCGGTAAGAGAGACGTTTGTCATCGGCCGGACGAGTTTGTTTGGAAATCCGAAAATCAATAGAACGTACGCGCGTACAGAGAAAAAATGTATTTGCTTGAAAACGTTCCGCTTTCATGGCTACCGCTTGAAAATTGATCCGCGCATTAAACTTGGGATTAGCGTCAATACGACGCTAGTAATTGGTTGGCACTAAATCCAAGCCCGGCTTAAATTTTAAACGGTCCTAGAACGATATCCGTACTGTGTGCCATTCCGATACCCAGGGGATTATATCGAAAACTGACGATCCACAAAATACTTTTTTCCGTTTACTAGCATCGCTATCGTAAATATTCTTTTATTTATTATACGTCCAGTTTTCCAGGATTTATGCGCGTCCTACTTTTCTTGCTGAAATACTCTTGATTTAATCCATCCCTACGGACGATGATGCTTGTTTGTGGATCGACCGCCACAGATATATTTGCTTAATCGCAGCTCACACGTATCTGACTAAAAATGGGACGCATTTAAATTCAATAAAAATGTCCATCGAGCATCGTCACATATAACGGAAAATCCTAACAACTCGACGCCCATTCAAGTTTAAGACGCATATCTTAATCAAGCTCTATTTAAAGTAAAAGAAACTTTAATATTTTTATAGATCAATTTATCGCATTGATCATAACAATCTTCAGGTTAATAAATATAGTATTTACGCGTAACCTTGAATCGTGCCTTGAAAAAAGATTCAACCGAAGTCTTGCTTCAGAATCGGCGTGAAATAAAATATGACAAATCCCAACGTACTCCCCAGGTTTGATGACCGTGCGGATCTTAATTCCAGCATCGCATTGGATATCGACCTCCGGTGCGCGATTCCTGGCGTCCCTTCGCCCCCTCGCAAATCGCGGTAATGGCATAAGCCGCAATTACAATACGCTAATCGACCTATGGAAATTCGGTTGGAGCCACTTCCGGCTGGGTTTTCGGCACGAATGCGCCTGGCCGAGGGCTAGCGCCCAAAACGAGCCCGCTCCCCCGAATGCGCACTGGCGCAAGCCCGAATTACTATTCCGGAAATGAATATTTTACCATTAACTTTGCGCCGTTCCATTGTAGTAATTGGGAACACTTCCGAGCAGCGGGTGCCAGACCGCAGGACGCTACAATCAATTACGATGGCGTCATGCCGCAGTCCATATATTATGCAGCACGTCGAATGTCCCCTCAAATGATACCTACGTGTTTGCGCGCACGTGCTTTGCGCCCGTGAACGTGGCGTGGCTGCGCGCCTGTGTGGGCGCCTCGCCATCGCGACTTCGCGGAAGCGGTGGCCGCACCTGCGCGACATTGCGCGCGCCTCGATAAATCGCCGCTTTTCGCCCTGGTCCCACTTCTTTTTCCAAAGGTACACGTAATACCCTAAACGCGTCTGCAAGGTAATCGATAGCGCGAAGACCGCCAGGTAGACCAGAAGTGGCCTATCGGTTGCGCGCGGAAAGGAACTCGCAAGCCGTACCTCGCCGATTGTTGATCGCATTTATATTTAGCATACATCGTCGTCGCGGAGGAGGATAATGAAAGGTAAATAATGAACGCGCGTGCCAGCAGCGGAGACCCCCGACGGGGTTGCTCCTACCTTCGCGCGGCTGCAATAACTCCGGCCAAGCCCCCGCGGGGCGAACTGCCGATTCGCGGCCGGAGGGCCGCCGTTTTTACGGCCAGCGGGCATTGCGGCTGCCGGCTTTGCCCTTTGACACGGACAGGCCGAACGCCCATTTTTCTCGCGGCCGTTATGACTTTTGGGAGCCGCCAAACGGGGCGCAAAGGGAGCGGAAGAGCGTCGGCGGTATTTGTTAGCTCGACGCAACCGCTGGCCAATTCCCCGAATAACTCGTCATTAGGTATGTTGACGCGCGAAGAAAAATGCGAGCTCTAAAGAAGCGTCCAGAATTTTGGTTTAACATCGTGTACATCGAGTACAAGGTATTACAAGTGCGCCACAAAGCTCGTTTGGTACCAGCGCTGAATTGTTCAGAAAAATTCAAATATTCATATTCTGCTAAAGGATGTTAATATGTATGACATCGTCTAAAATGAACCCGTGTGGATACGTGTAAAATTTACACCGCGCACTCGGGAGTAATATAGATCGTCATAATGAACTGGAATAGAAGCTCTGAATGTGATGAGAGTAAAATAAACCTACTAGAAATATGCGTAGAATGGTGTGGAGTAGTAGCGATAAACGAGATCGAACGATCGAAAGTAAGGTGAACCGACGATCGGATCTCGCGTCGGTTTACATAGGTTCGGATACAATTTCTAAAGGCGTAATCTAAATTATGCGAGCATAGCGTATTCGGAGGTTTACAGGGTTTACCCGACAAGAACTATACGCAAGTTGCGAGTAATCGAATGTACAAGCACGATGGGAAGAGGTAGGTACCTCCATAACGGGTCTTGCAAATGGCCACCAATATCTCTGTGAAACATGCGCTACCAAAAGGGAGCTGTTGGCCTAGCTTACAAAGCGTTAAAACGGTTCTAACGCTAGTAATTCCAAACGTGGGGCTAAGCACGGTCGAGCACGTATTACTGCACACTGTGCCGGATATGTTCGCAAATGTGGTGACATACTCGGACAAAGTGTCTTGAATCCGATTTGCTTAGTCTAGTCGAATCTCTGGAGAGGCAGGAGGAAAAGGATGAGAGCTTGCGACGTTTCCTTGGACACTATCCTACTGTTCGGTTTTGCTTAATAATATCTGCTTATCCTCAAAACGTTGTAAAACATAGAACAGGACAATGGCAATGGCAAGAATACCTTCATAACAAGAGAAAGGGGTGTGGTGTATTTTGCAATTATACCGCGAGGTAGATTTTCGAGATTGAAAGAATGATCCTGAAGAAAAGACTTTTTTTTTTAAAGTTTTACTGGTTTCAGAATAGACGAGTAGCATTTATTATCTGCAAATTCCAGAATTTCAGATCAGAATCAGCAAATTTCCAAGAATTCACTTCGAAAAGGAAAGGTATTACGTCAAAGAGATCGAATGCACCTCGCGTAAGATAAAGTAATGTAAAGTAATATTTTAAATAATATTTCTCTCTAAGAATACATTTATTACAGATTTTGCATTCAACGTACCGTGAATATAAAATAAAGCATCTAACATGCAAGCCGTTCTATCTAATTGCAAGAATTTCATTCTACCGAAAAAATTGCGCGTGATCTTATGAAAGATGCATAGTGCGCGAGGTCCATCTTTTTTATTTCCGTAATGTATATTGCAGGAAAGCATGGAGTTTTCGTCGGAACCTTTTCTTCCGTACGTACGAATCCCAAAACGCCGCGTTAGAACGTGACGCTTTATACATGCGCACCCGAATTTCGAGGAATCCCATTTTGGAATTGCACAGTACCAGACACTGAATACAGAATTTCATATCCCACGTTTTACGTTCTTACATAAACATCGCTTCTTTTACTCCTCGAGGAACAGGCACCGCGTACTTTTTAAAACCTGCTCCTGCAGTGTGCTGTCAATTTTAACTATTCCTGAATTATGAAGCATAGCTTGAATTACGAAACAACCGGCCGTATATACCTGCATGTCCATTTTACTGTCTAGTTTAATTATGCCGGTATTAACTCTAGAGCGTGTTTTAGGGAATAATTTTGGTGCTCAGCTTTACAGAGTCATTCGTAAAGCAAAATATGCATAAGCCGTCAAAATTACGCGATGACAATATACATTATGATTCTGTCAAGGCAGAGGAAATATGATAGGATAAAGAATACATCGTGACACGGCTCAAGCGAAATATACGTTTATAATCCCGTTACGAAAATAACGAGCCAGAGGCGTCGTACGGTCCAACGAGCCAGGCTCGATGGAGATATAAATCCTTGAGATCGATCGAGAGGCGATCGCAAGAAAAAAAAAAAAGGGAAAGGGGACGATAGGATTTGATAGCGCGAAATATATTTCGGGTGGCATTAGGCGGGCCCTTTGTTTTTACCGGCTACGTACTTCCGGTGGGTTTTTAGGGAAACGCGAAAGCCCGCCTCGAACTGGTTACGTCGCTGAGTAAGCAGGGACTTTCCCGCCTCTTCCGGTCGGATACTCGTCTTCCGCCGGTGGTGGAAAAAAAAAATCATATCTTTGTGATTTACTGCTCGACCGACTTTCATCGTGCAGAGCAGCGTGGATGTAGAAATTGCCGGGGCAAAAATGTGCTCCGCGAACTGCTTCTGGCAAGAGCTAATATCTTTTTCATTCGCAAGCACGACGCCAGAAATAGGATCCCTCATTTACTCGATTATCTGCCTAACCCATTTTCGGGTATCTCGAGAATAATGGTTGTTTCTTCTGCAGGGGGGATCCGCATTTTAATGCGAACCTCCGAGGCATCCTTTATTGTATTGCAGGTAACGAGACGCGGGAAGATTGTCCCTGCATTTCTTCCTGGTTCGGAAAAGGAGCTCTCTTAACTCCGCTCCCGTTTTTGGATGCACCTGGACACACTGTGCAATACTCGATATCTACATACAGCTTTGGCGAGTGCTTCGGATATTTTTCGCGTTACAAACGTTGCGCTTTGTCGAGAGAAACGATGCTGATGAATCGGTGCGATATCCACACTGGTCAGCTGGGGTGATGTTATACGAAGCTCGAGGTACGCGTTATCGCCTTAAGATTACAAAACCCCTTAGTCATTATAGCCCCGAACTTAGTTATCGAGCGCGAGTGCACGAGCACGCCACGCTCTAACGCCAAACTAAACCGTGGCGCTAAAGTTTATTTTACGGTATAACCGTGCAAGTGCCGGATGCTAATGCACTCTATGTTGCCAAAATTGAATCTCACCCTGTTAACCGATCCGAACTTTTATTTCAATCAGAAATATACAACGATGCGTAGATCGCGGAGTTACGTATTCTACAGTCGTAAGCACGCGACCAGGAGTCTGCCGCGAAAGCCTCGAAAACTCATCGTGGAAATTCATTGTAGCACGCTGTGCATTATCCGCGCACGTGCCACTAACAGCCGTGTCATTCTTGCTTTCGGCCGTCGAAACTTTTCCGCCTCTAATCCGCTTCGCCTTCCAACCGCGCTCTTTACGCACGAACAGGTAAACGATTGGGAATCCAGCCATATGCTTCCGCAGCCAGGTGTTCCTCTGACATTCCAACAAACTGAAAGTACCTGAAAATATTAGGTCCGCAACTTTGCTTCCGCCGTATTCCTATAGATGCTTTTTTTATGTCTTGGTACCGATTGCCAAGGTCATTTGGCCAAACACCTACTGTTTAAAGTGGGTTTCGAATCACCAGAGCTACACTACCTCTTCTTCTATATATACTTTCAGGGGTAAGTAGTAGTTTTTCAATGGAAAATTCGTACGAAAGATGAGAGAAAGTAATGGACAATGATCGACGATTCCAGTCTTTTCGACAGCCTCGAATTTCGGGCGAAAAACGGCGGAGGCGAAGTTGCGCGCCTAATATTTAGCGCGTCAAGTCGATGAACAAGAGCGAGTCTCGCTCCGCTGTAAAGCGGAGAGTTCTCGGGAAGCGGCGATGGTAATTGAATATTTCAGGAGGATCTGCGCGCTGATCCTGTCCTCTCTCCTCCCAAAAGGCGGGGGTTTTGTCGGTCCCCCTTTTTTCCTCCGCTTCAAATCGAGAAAGCTACGCGATACAGACAAAAGCGCGCGACGGGGCGCAGAGCGATGGCTTTATAATGTAAACGAGAAGCGGACACAGGTGTCACGCGTGCAGCGAGAAAGGTGAAAGCCTCTCGTGGGGGAGGGGGGGGAGGGGGGGAGTGAATCTGGATGGTTGGTTGGTAAAAAATTATGCGCCGTCTTCCGCAGGTCATGATCGGGAAATTGATTACACTTAAGACGTCGGCCGTTTCACGGGGAGGGGCTCAAGGCAGCCGCCACTGCCGAGCCGTCAAATTTTCGGGATTATTAATCAAACCCGCGTCAAAAAGAATGTTTCTTGCGCGAGTCGCCGAAGCGTGGATTATCGAGCCGCACGAAAATGATTTTCCCCCGTTTCGAGGAGATTTCCAATCGCTGCCTGGATAAATAGGCGAACATCGCCGGCGCAATCGCGATGAAACTTGGGAGGAATATCGAGGATAAATGGCAACGAATGCGCGTAATGGGCCGTGTTTTGCAACTACTTGCGAGGAGAGATGCGTGGCTTGCGATTTATTGGAATTTGGATTCTTCCAGGAATAAATGGATCGCGGGTTTTGAACTGACGTTTAGGTAAGGAGAGCCATTATAAGAAGGTCGATCGAAAACTATGTTTGAACAATACGCGAGTTGTGTATTTTTAACAGGGAAACGGAATATCTGTTACACTGAATTGGTTTATTTTTTTTTTACATACGAAACCGTTGCAGCAATCGGGTACTCAATTTAGATAGTTCTTGTTCTTTCAATTATCCTTTTGAAAAGGTGTAGTGATTATTTCAGATTCGTTTCAAATTAAAAAACTGAGTATGTATTTGTAATAGGTGTGGTAGAAGATTTTGTACCTTCATCCGGTATAAAATAAAATTGACTAAATACACGCATGCTCGCATCTAATCGTCGTGTTGAAACAATCAGGCGTATGAGCACACGTTAACGTAATAAATAACATAATACACATACAAGTAAAGTTCGATAAGAAACATTCGTTCGACCTCGTCCAACTCACACTGATCATCGACACTCTTATCAAAATGCTTATACATTGCTTATTCGCAGTTTTAAATAATACAAGAATTACACGCTGCGTAGATAATACCGTATGGCCATAAAAAAAAAATTGACAGATAATAGCGCAAATTAAATATCGAATCTCTCGAATGTCGATGAAAATCCAATACGCGATCGGCCCATCATCCCCGAAATCCCTCGGGGGCGATAGATCGTCGAGCGCGCTCCTCCAAATGAAAAGCGCGAATCGAATTTTTAAATAGAACACTTCCATTCGCAAAAATGCACCTTCACGCGGGGTAGAAAAAATAACGACCCAAGGCGGTATCCCGAATGTCTCGAACGCAATTTCAGAAATGTCCGCCCCATCCCCTTTCAACCCCCTCGAACATCCTCCATAGCGCTCAGTCGAATGAAATGCACGAAACAAATTTCTAAATAAAACCCTTAATTACTCAAAAAATACATCCTCACGCGGAGTAGAAAAAGGGGGCTCGAAAAAGGGGCCATATCCTAGAAGTATCAAATACTGGTCTAATCATATCCAGCGCGCCACACCCCTTTCAACCCCCTCCAACAACCTTCACAGCGCCATACAAAATAAAACCTACCAATCAAACTTCGAGATAAGGCACTTAAATTGGCAAAAATGCACCTTGGCGCGGGGTAGAAAAGGGGATCGCAAGGTGACGACCCAAGGCGGTATCCCGGATGTCTCGAATAGCAGTCCAGACATATCCAGCGCGTCTCAGCCCCCCCAAGCCCCAGGAAAATCGTCCGCGACGATAGATCGGGGATATTCGTCCCGCGGCGCGGCCGACGGAGGAAGTACGACACCATAAAAGGCCCATAAAGCGGCGCGGTAAGAATACGTTGGAACCTCCGGCCAAAGCTTAACGCGCGTTTCAGTTACCCCCGGGGGCGCGTATCGCCGCCCCGCTCGGGAGCGGGCATAATAGACCGAGCACCTACTGGAATTTTCATTTTTCCGGTCGACCTCGCGGAAGATCATAACCCGGCGCGCGGAACGACGCCGACGCCGGCGTCATGACGCGAAAAATGTACGGCTGACCGCCGTCGTTTCGTGTCGTATACAACCGCATGGCCACCAGCGGCGCCGGAACCGCGGCTACCGCCGGCTGACCTCTTTCCTGGGCAAAAAAAAAAGACTAGGGGGAAGGAAAAAAATATCCACGGCCCGAGGCGTAATCGCAGCGGCCCAGGGCCGTGTATTTTAAATGGGTTGCATCGGCATAAATCCGTGGCTCGCGTTGCCCCCCGCGTCCGGAAAGGAAGAGAGCTATGGCCAGGGTGATTGTAATTTTCGTCGAGGCGCATCGCGCTTTATTGCCGGCACGGTTTTTACTATTGTCGCTTTTATGTCCGCCCCTTCCCTTCCCCGGTGACAGAGGGTTTGACGCTGTAGAGAATGCAAAGTGTGACGAATAAGGCGAGTCGGGGCTTTTTTTTTAACGAGGGTTTTTCTTTTTGTTTCGTTAGCCAATCCACGTGTCGTGGGTGAAGAAAGGCGATGGAGGAGGAAGGTCGATGGGGAACCTCGAAGAGGTTGATCAATGCTGCGACGTAGGAGTACGAATAGGGCGGTGGGTGAGGAGCTTTAACTTCCGCGAGAAACGGGGGGAGAGAGAGTGAGAGTGTTTTGCATCCCTCTGGAATTTTCCATGCAATATGCATGCGCTAGACCCAATGACTGGGGAGCCGCGTCAAACGGTAAGTTCCAGGTTAATGACGCTACGGGAAACTACATATACATAAACCAATTATTATCCATGAAATTATTAATACGCGCTGCATAAGTCGAAGGAAAGATACGAGCGAAAGACACCCACGCTGGTGCCTCGTACGCTGTAATACGTGTGATAAATAAAAACCTAATCACCAACAGCAGCCTCTACCTTGCATAATTTTCAAAGATCGATGCTTCGTATTAAAAAGACACGAGCGTACATCGAATAACCCCCGCAGCTTATAAAACCACTCGGGATATACCGCGTACGCGTATCAAACATCCTCGGTCGAATAAGCACAACGCTCGACACGCCAAGAATTAAAGGCGCAGCCTCTGACACAGCAGCGCTTCATCCCGGCACAATATTATAAACATACGCCACATCCACAATAAAATAAGCGCGGATCCACGTTCGGTGGCCAAAAGTTGCGCGGCATAATGCCGGATGGAATTTTTATGGGCCAGCATTTTTCGGACTGAATGTTTTATCGAGGCTGCAGCCAGCGAACCTTCTCTCCCCCGTGAGAGTGCGTTTCTGCGTGATATACGCGCTCACGTGTGAACAACAGTGTGCGCACGTGGCTGGTCCGCGCGCGTATGCATTTTCCTCTCCCCTGCCTTCCTCCGCACCCCTCTGCCACTTTCTCCACCCTCTGGTAAGGCTCCTTCCAGCCCGACACTGCCGAACCTCCGCGCCCCGTGGGCCGCTATCTTGGGGCTCTATTCCATCTATCGCCTCCATTCTTCGCGAGGCCGTTAAAAGCAATCCATACTTTATTCCCGGCCCGGCTGTCTCCTGCGAGCTCCTCTTTCATTATCACGAGGGAATTTTGACGGATGGCGCCTTGTACCCACCTTGACGCCTTATCGACCGACGCTCTCAGCGAGGGTCTCGTAGACCTCGATGGGACGCAGATTTGGTTTAACCGTTTGGGCGAGGGGATGATCTTGCTTGAAGGTCGAAAAATGCCAGCGTGACATCGCTGCTGCGATGATAATGATATCGAGTGGTATGGTGACGGAATCGAGTCAGGGTAGTGATGATGAAATCAAGTGTATGATAATGGAATCGAGTCATGGTAGTAATGATGAAATCAAGTGTGTATGGTAATAAAATCGAGTCATGGTAATAATGATGAAATCAAGTGTGTACGGTTACGAAATCGAGTCATGGTAGTAATGATGAAATCAAGCGAAGCGCGGTGAGAATATAACGTTAAACGGATCGCCCAAAGTACAACATAATATTCCGTCAGCCTCGGATGTTGATTGCGATTAACAAGCTCGCTGATAAGCATCCGGTTATTAAAGTGTTAACACGTCACTCGCAGGCCGCGTTATATCCCGTATTTTCCGTACCGCTGGTCATAAGCGATTATTCCATGTTTTTTCCATTTTTCCGCCGGTCCGCGTACCGCGGAGCGTTTCCCGCTACATCTAGATATGCGCGCGTTTTGCTCCACCGTGTCGTTTAGTTATTTACAAGGAAGGTAAGCAGGAAATAATGAACCGAGTAAAGGGAGATGGAAAGGCTGGCACTTACGCTGCAATACGCGGCAGGTGCATTCGATTATTTACGTTTGTGCGCCAGGACTACTGTGTATAGAGTTTATCAATTATCCACCCTGATAAGTCGAAAGGATTGAATTATCTTCGATGCAAATTGTTCGATTTGCAGGGAATTTAGTTGGAAACTTTTAAGGAACTCTCGATTTGCATCGGGAGTAATGTAGGCGTTCGTTCGAAATGCTCGGCGATAAAAATGTCGTCTCGTTTTTTTTTTCCTTCCAGGAAGAAAGGGAGGCTGAGAGAAAGCTCTGGCCCTCAAGACAGACGGAATAGCGAGAGATCCTTTGAACTGGTAACGCGTAAAAGGGTTTCGCGAAATAAATCCGCGCGTCACTCGTCGCCGGAAGATCGTAGATTTCGCAGCCCCGCGGAAGTGATTCTCAATCTTGGGCCGGAGATCTTTCGCTCTTTCGAAAAACGCCAAGTTGCCCGACTTTCGATTTACGCCGCGTTGCATACGGAGCACGAAGTATCTTTAATCTACCATAACTCAGGGCGACTTTTGGATGCGGTTACTTACGTTTACACGCTTTGCCTCGAGTCAACTGTATTCTTCCCTCGGATTCACGATTCCTTGCTAAGGAAACATTGAATATACACTCGCTAAGTATTCGCTCCTTATTTATTCTAATTTTCTTTCTGCTTTATTACGCTAGATTGCGCGAGGGCTAAAATTAAAACGTAGACTGAACTTGGGAATTTATAAGAAGTCTCTATCATACACAGTCAACGCGTTGCGTGCTATGGTACCTTTACGCCACTTTCCACTCATGCTCACTTTATCGGTATAATTTATAAGTATCCTACACAAAAGTCCAGCGTGGTTTCCTGGAACTTCACGCGATACATCGATCATCTGGAGGGGGGCCAAGATAATGGCAAAGTTGTGTAGAATCAAAAGATTTTCCGTATCAAAAATTCAGAGCTCTTCGAAGCATCGAGCGCATTGCAAATCTGATATTTCTAAAAAAAACCACCTATCGTTTATCCATCGAAAAAGCTCGATTCTCCTAGCATTTCGTCACTATATTTTTCTTATATTTATATCTCTCACAAATCATAATACACGATGGCCGCATCGTCTTAAACCGGAGACTATTATCCACAAGGATTATTCTCAAGCAGCCCGGTAAGAAGATCGAATAATGAGACAAGAGAGAAATACACGCGATAGCGCTCGTTGGCAATTTTCTGACATGAAACGGGAGAGGCGCGGATGTTGGCATTATTCCGGCGTGTAAACCGAAGGAGCTCGCTGCTTGATGCTAAAACGGTTAAAGCGGGTAGATTCCTCTTTCGACGTTTCCGCCTTGGGATGTGCCCCTTCGACGAGAGGGTGAAATTCCGCGATGGGGAGCCTGCCCCTTTTCTCATCGAGCAGGAACCGAAGGCGCGGAGCGTTGGAAGGCACACGCCTCGGCATCGTTCAATTTCCTCGGATCGTAGAACGCGTATCGTCCCCCTGATCTTCCTCTGAATACCACACTAGCGTATGGCGAGGACAGGAGTACCTCCCGAGACGAAAATCCGGTCATGCCGGAAAGGCACGATAATATATTATTTGCGATATCCAATTAGCTCGCGTCAAATATGGGTCAACCAGTACATGTATAAATATATCGATATATCGATCGAATTTTTCAGCGAAGACCAAAGTCGATGAAAGCTGAATATTTCACGAATAGCACAAGGCTATCATCGATGACGAATGTTTCGAGGATTCTAGAAAAATATTTTACCTCACAATCATACATGATAAACGTACTATTACCCATAATAAACGTTATTATTATTATAAATAGTTACCTCATAATCATCATATCGTGATAAACGTACACTTGATAAACGTGCACAGCTCGCGCTACGCCAATAGTCCATACCAATTACGCTTGTCCAGGTTCACGGATTTCGAATAAAAAAAAAACAGCAGTTTTATAATCGAGTATTTGCCAAGCATCGTTAAATCCCCTTCAGGACGCGCGGCACGCGATAGAGTTTCGAGTCAGACGTCGAGCGGCCGAACGACGAGGTACAAAGTCGTCGAAACCAGGCTTATTTGTATGTCCACAGCGTACACACTCGGCCCTCCCTCCCTGTTTACGCAAATCGTTTGGTACGAAGCAAAATTCCTTCGCGGCGGACGAGGGGCGAGGCAAGCCAAGGGCGTATCGGCGGGGCGAAACGAATGGAAAAGGCGAAACAAGGGCGTGCGACGGAAAAATGCGGATTATGAGTTTATACCGGGTTCTCGTAGCGCGTACAAGGGTTTGTTCGAGTTCGAGTATTCGATTTTGAAGCGCCCCCCTCCCCCCAGCCAGCCGAATCCACGGCATAACCAACGTACCACTCGCATCCTTTTCTCCCCGCCAACATCGCCGATTGCAGGCAGGCACTCATGAAAGTATATTGCACACTCCGCTACGGTTTACACGTTGCATTCTCTGATGATTGGATTGAAAATCGATCCTCGCCGATTGCGTTATTGGAACCGACAGCGGGGTTTCCTGGGTCCAGGAAGATGCTTTCTACCGTCTCCACTCCCCCCCTATCCTCCTCCTGTTCCGCCCTTTCTCTATCCCAGCATCGTCCCTTGCGCGTCGCGCTCGCCCTTCCTGCACCCCGTTCTCAATCTTGAAACCAAACACTCGAGAGCTCGGCCCCGTCTCGTTCTGGTCGTGTACCAACGTCTGCGGATCCACGCTGTACGCAGGAGAGGAATAAACAAATGAGAATACTTTGGGAATCGGATTGCACCAGCGGAAGGGCGCGCAGCCCTCGGTTGCGTGGGTATCGAGGCTGGGGAAAGAAGGGAAATTGCGTGGATCGCGATATGTTTCGCTGTATCAATCGTGTGGCTGGTCATGCGATGGTATATGGTTTTCTGCGTGGCGCATCGTCTTCTTGGTGATTCCGTGCAACGAGTATCGAAATGAATGTGAATATCGAGGTCCTCTTCTTCTTGCTCCGGTGGCAATATCTTATAATAATGTATATTCGTGGTCTTCCGGAGGAGCATATTCGTACGTTCTTCCATTTTTATTCTGAGGATAAATGTGTCCGCTTGGTGCGCGGATCAATAATTGAAAGTTTAAAGGAATAATGATGATTGAAAAGTAAGCGTTAAGGAATTTATTGAAATTAAGATGGTGGATCGAGGAATAAGAGAAAAATGATTAAAATTAGCTGAAATGGGAGGCTGTTTTTTATTTCTGACTTTCAGAAACACGCGTTTAAAGAATTCCTCTCCCTTTCTAGCGTGTATTCATATTTCGAAACGTAACACAAGCATAAGCTGAGATGTAAAACGAGTATTTTTAGGACTTATAAGCTCGAAGAATTCACGTATTAAAATAACGGTTATTGGTTTGCGATAAATCCTCGCATCGGGGTCTGTAATTTTACCCATAAATAGTACGAGAGGGCAAGTAACCGGCATTCCTCTACCGTGTAGCAGTAGCTACCTATAGTTACTACATCTTCCCTAATTTCGCGATCTGTTAGTCAACATCGAAGCGTATTTATGCCCTAGAGACCAATTTCACGGTAGAACTTGTTATCTAACTAAACATCGACGTCAGTCCTACAGCGAATCACGTTGTCGGGCGCAAACGATTTTTATCTCTAAAAAGCTAATTCGATAGGCACGATCGATAGGCGATCGTTCAATCAAAAAATACTCTCGACCAATACAATTTCTCCATTAAAAACGCATTACAGTATAATTACACGGTCAGCCTAGACACGTTGAGTAGTAGTAGAAAGCTAATCAAGGGATCGAGCTCGTCCCTCCTACGCGACGTAATGGCGCGTTGTCGAAAATAATGCAATCCGAGTGACAAGCCACCGATAAAGGGCAGGCGCACTTTGCGCGAGCCAATGGAATATTTCAGCCGCGAAAAAGGGTCAGCGATGTCGGCCCTTGCGCCAGTGGATTTCTGGGAGGATCGCCTAAGCGAACGTTATACTTGCGTAATATTCGGATTGCGGATATGCAGACCATAAAATGCCCTCCGCGGTGCGGAGGGCGCCGGCCAAACAAATGTCCCCGCGAAACATAAAATCTGGCGTATAAAAATGCGCGTACAGTCTGGCCAGTGGTTTTTTACCGGCCGTGGCAGCCCTACCGGCCTGGACGCACATTATTTAACAGGAGTCACATGTGGGGGCACGCATTCGCCCAGGTGTGACGCCGCATAAGTATGCAACGTAAGTCGGATCCTCGCTCGTGGATTCCTCGTTACAACGTTCACGTAACTGCGCGTATTTGTTTACGAGAATAAAAGAGAAATAGAGAGAGAGAGAGAGAGAGAAAGAGAGAGAGAGTTGGCACGACCCGCGACGACACTGATTAAAATCGATAGATTTTTTCCCCCGATTTCCTTGCATTCCCACCGTGCACGATCAAATTTATGGACAAAAACGGACGGCGATATCTCCCTCTCCCTTTTGTTTTTTTTCTCGTGTTTTTTTTTTTTTCATTCCGCTGAAAACATATGACAAATCAAATGTCTATGCAAAGCGACGGGAGGAATTTGAAATGCGGGAGGCATTGACCGGTTCTGATCCGGCATAAATATGCGGATGAATCGCGTCTACCCCGCGTATGCGGTATCTCCAAATCGGCGGAGCAATATCGTAGACTTTCTCGTCCCGGCGCGGGAGGTAATGGTTATCCGAAGCTTCTGCCGGAGTCAAACTGGTCCCTGCGAAACACCTCGGAGAGAAATCCCGCCGCTTGAGCTTCGCTCGTGTGTAAGGCGTTGAAAAGATGCCCCGCTAACGGACGGATCTCTCGGATGTGACTGAAGCGGGATAAACCCGGGCTTTCCGACCTTTTTCAAATATTTCCCGATACGAGATATATCCGCGGCCATCCGTAACGGTGCGTGCCGATAATTATAAGCAAAAGGGAGGGGAAAAAATGAATAACGCCGACGGACCGATGCGCCGCGTCATCTGGCACTGATGTAGGACGGGGAGAAGAGTCAAAAACAGGATTTTGTCCAAGGGAAAAATTTAATTATATTTATGAATATTTCATCGGGACGCGGCGCTGGCTACTTTTAAGTGGGGCTCGATTATAGCTTGTAATTAGCGATCGCCGGACTGGGGTGATAGGGACCTTCGCGGCTGTCTGGACCAGAAATCCTCGAAGCCCTATTTTCACAGGCAGAATTGCACTTTATTTCACGGACACTGTGGCTCGTACGAATCGGGGATCGAACGCTCCTGGCGTGGCGAGGAAGGATAATTATATAGCGAGCCTCGCTTATCGAGGAATCACTCGTCGTCCGCTGTCTGCGATAATAAACGTTCGGAACGATGCGGGGATCTCGGGGATTATCGTCGAAGATTACCGCTAAATCGGGGGAAAATGCGGGGAGGAAATCATAATGGGAGGACGCGAGTGTAAATATTTAAAACCGCGCCTCAAGCTCTCGCGAGCCGCGCTGATTTCCGAGTAACACTTCGGTTTGATCGCTCCACTCGAATTCGATCGCTCTTCCTTTGCGATTCACGGATTATTATAAACCCGTGCCGGCAAAAAAACAATCCTCGACCGCGACACTCCGGTTAATCCCTCCACTTCAATTCGGCCGCCTCTCCTTCGCAATTCGCGGATCGTTGTAAATCCACGCTGGCTGAGAAATCTTCTTACCAACTGCCTCGCCCGTTCCCTCTTACGCCATAGCATTGCACGTGGGCCAGAAACAAAGTACTGGGCATGGGGACGAGGAAGAAGCGCAGACTTGCGAATAGTTGGTTAGAACAAAACATCGGGGAGAGCAATTTATTATCCCGCTTCCAGAAAGGTACGGAGCAGCGGCAGGCGTGCGAGGGAAAGAATGGCGGATCATGCAGGGGGTATAAAGAACCGTGTGCCACTCCGGGTGTGGGAGCGAGTAGGGGCATAGGAAAAGCTTAATTGAATCCTCCGCGTCCATCCAGTTGATTAATTTCGTTCGATCACCGCAACGAGATACAATTATTTCATGGCGAAGTACGGGGAGAGGAGTCCGGCACTGTGCCGTCCAGCCTGTCCCGCTTCTAATAATCATTTGCGAACGGCGCCGGCATTTCATATGCAAAACGATGCGTTCCGTGCACCAGATACACGCGGATACGCACGGATTTACGCTCGCTTACAGGATTATATTCCGCGCTCATACATGCTCGAGCCAAGGGTACACTATCGGCTAGAACATAGTAAAATTCTCGAACCTCGCCGAAAATAAATCCGCAGGGTGTACGCCGCGCATAGGTAATCCTCCGTGCTCACGAATTTATGACGATCATCCCTCTTCCATCGAGTGTTTCCTTTTTTTCTTTTTTCGTGAAACTGAAAAGAAAAGCATAATCGAGTTTATTCCAATAAAGCAATAGCCACTGAAAACTGTGATGGTTTTTTTTTTTAATTAACCATCACCGTGGAAATGCATAATTGGCTTTGTGAAACGACTTGATCGCTGTTTCGAACGATGAATAGTTCTTTCGATCAAGGTAATTGTCACCCGTGCAGATCGATAGAACGTGCATCGAAGGTGTTATTATTAGAAGATAGAGGATTGCTCTTGTATTTAGGCTAAATGTTTTTCGATAAAGCCTCCGTTTTCCAGGGTATTCCAGATCATCGCCGTGGGTTTAATCGAAGGCGTACCTTGGAATCGGCAGAGCCGACGAGGCGAGAATCTTTTTGGCTCGGATTATTCTAGGAGTGTCGAGCATCGCCGCCGGTAACGTACGGCGCAATAACGCGCCGCCGAGCCGTTTTCATCGATGAATAGGACAAACGACGGCGATAAGGGCGATTATCTTCTCTCCTTCCACACCTGCAGCGCGTACAAGCTCATCAGCGATTATCGAGATCGGCTTACCCCTGTTCCCAACGAACGAACAGCCCTCGTTCGGCCCAGGACGATTTGTCTCAAGGATGATGCGTCGAAAAACCACGGTTGGCATCGAGGACACGTCATAGAATAACGTAATAGACCGCGGAATAATTCTTTTCCATTCATTTTCAGCACCGACTAGGTTGTCTTATTCATTCAGCTAAGGTCTAAGACCTACTGTTTAACACACAGTATCAATGCTCTGCTTTGATCCGCGTGACATCGATGAATGCCTCAGCTCATAAATTCTATAATACTACCAAGATAGTTCGCTGTTCTTAGCAAAAAGAAATATACTCTACAGCCGTGCATAACGTATTAAGCTGATTTCCAAAGCACTATAGCTGCAGTATACATGTTACATCGAAAAACCAGAGGTGATGGGCGCAAAACGATTTGGCGCGGACCAGGAATAGGTTGGAGGGAAATGATTCTGAGGCTTCCTCTTTCGCGAGGACAGAAATTTCCTCGAAGGGGGAATTTTCAATGAATTATTCCGAATCGATCAAATGAATCTTTGACGAGGATAAAACTGATTACCAGTCGGAATGACTCTGCGGCCGCTGATCGAACCGGAGGACGAGATGGGATTTTCCACCTCAGACCGAGTGCCGATGGAATTTGCACAGAGATTGTCGTCCTTGGTGCGTGATTAAGCCTCGCGCTATTTTATTATTTCCGCGCTCGCAGTCGGAGGGGGGTGGATGGGTAGTGACAGCGGTAACGCGTATAAATCGAATTAGCGCCGAACAAAGCTGACGGCGTTTGTTTCATAATTTATTTCCTACGCGGGGAAAACAAATTTGTTGGGAAAATGTAATTTGGCAGGATGGCGCCGGGCGTATTGTTAACTATTTTACGATTCCGTCGTAACCTAATTCCCTGCGTACAACCTGCCGGCGTATATTCATCAGCAAGTAACTGCGGATATTGCAGGAACCCGCTCACAGCTTGCGGTACGTATGGACATGGGTGGAAGCCGGGTCTAATCTCGCGTACAGTGGATAACTTTGAGAAGACAATCTAACTATCTTGCTCCTGTACAGAACGGGGCTGTAACTAAGGAGATAGCCAAAGGCTTCGAGTACTGACAAGACCCAAAGTCCGTCTAAGAACTACTTTCCATCGCGTATCGCGGATACTTCTCTCGAGGGTTAGGATCAAACTCTCGCACACGCTCGCGTAGGGTTTCTCTTCGAAGCGACGATCAAGCGATCGGTTTTAGAGGCTATTCCAACGAAGCACAATGCGCGGATGTAACTGGTGTACGTTTGAAAAAAAAAAAACGTGCCTGATCGATGTACAAGAGCGAATAAAAAAATGCTACTAATATTTGTGAAGTGTATATATATGTATATAGAATATGTAGATCTAGAAAAATCTATCGGGGATTTCGAGTGCGAGGGAGATCATAAATCTGTTGTATCTATATTTCGCGGTATTCGAAATGTATGGTAGATAAATATTCCGCCCCTTCCGCAGCCTCGGACGTGTGAATGGGAAGAATAAAGTACGTCTTATTTATGACCATTCCACGGTTGATTGAAAAAGCAAAAGGAGCTTAACGTATGGTGATATTTTACACGTTCAGCGGCCAGGTAGGAGCGGGCACATTTAGCTATTCCACCGCAAACGCGAATCGTGTGGATGCACTTTTCCCCTTCGATTTCCGTCCAAGAGCATGCCCGATAACGTCGTAAAATTTACATATTGAAGACTTCACGATGCCATATCAGGTAGAAACGGTCCAGGATTGCCGATGTTGTTTTCGTTAGAATTCTTCCAAAGGAAAGAAGAGCTTTCGGACGATAAACCTACATATACCAGGTTATCGTTCCAAGATCAAAACCCCTCACGATCCCACATCGCTGTAAATCATTGTACTCCCCATTGTAAGCCACAGCACTCATTTTAAAAAAATTTAACCGCCACGAATATTCCACGAATGGCGCTAATTTCCATCGATCGTATATTTAGCTGCAAACACAAAGTTGAATGGACCTGCACCTCCAATTTTGGATACGCACTCTGCAATATTGAACGCTCATACACGCATTGTGATTACCCCTAGCCGTGGGTCTATATTCGTGCGCGGCCTCGATCGGGCGTCGTTGACCTCCTTGGTTCTTCGCGGAGGGAGGGGGAGAGAAAAAAGGGGCGACAGCCGCGAATAGGCGCGCAAATACGCTTAATCGAATCGAGTCACTTCGTATTTATAAAAGTGGCAAAACGATCGATTAACGTCATTAGTTTCGAGCCACGCTCCCAACGGCCAAAAGCCCTCGAGTTATCGAACGAGCCACTTTACGCGGCTCCGCTCGCAATTCCGGCCCCGAGCTCGCATTTGCCTTTACACGCCGCGCCTTAAAGCGCAACGCCGAGGATATCCCGATGGTAAATTCCCGATATCACTTTCAATACCTCTCCATCGAGCGCGTAGACGCCGCTAGACATATCTCCATTTGCATCCCGGGGCGGAAGGGATTCGTGCCTCGCCACCAGGTAGGAACCTGGCCGGGCGCCCCTTATCCCGTCCGAGTTTAAATCATCCTCCGTATAATCGACGGCGGTATTCGCGTATACGGGAGCTTTCAATATCGCGCCGCAAAAGATTCGAACGTGCAGCGCTTAATTTATATCGATACTTGCGTGGAACGGCGGCGTGCACGCGTGTGAATAAAACATCGGGCAGGCGCGGCGCGTGGCTAAATTTTAAGCGATAGTGAAAGAAAGGGGAAACGAGAGAGCGATAGAGAGAGTAGAGAGAGAGAGAGAGAGAGAGCGATAGGGAGAGAGAGGAAGAGAGAAAGAGAGGGAAAGAGAGCAGTACGTCCCTCTCGCGGGTTCAACGACACGGCGAGACTTGTGGCGCGCTACTGGGGATCTGGCATAAAAATTGTAAATCGCGGATGTACCGTGGCGGTGGCTCGATACCGGAGGGAATAATCGTGCATTACGATCGGCCTCGAAACTTCCCTCGCGCGGAGAATTATGCGGGGGAGGAAGAAGGCGGCGAAGGGGAGAGAAAGGAAAGGGAGGAGATGGGGGGGGGGGAAGGCACCAGAAGGACGACGGACTCGAGGGCCGGCCTTGGAGAGGAAGGGGCACCGGTGCACCGCCGACTTCTTCATTAATGGTAATGATCGCGTCCTGGAAGTCTTCGGGATGTTGCGAAAGGAAACATCGCGATTTGTATTCAGGACGCGATATGGCGCTGGTACGTAGCCGCGGAAGAGGGTTCGAGCCAAGCGGGGGCGGTGGGTGGATTCGCGAAATAAACTCCTGAATAAGGGAAGTGGGGGCCTGGAGGGCGAGACGGGGCTACGGGGTAGAGCCTCGCGCTCCAGTTCGACTTCCGACAATAAAAGTGAGCTAAGACCACGCACACGTGGCCGGACTCCGAGCCATCCGAGGGCCCCGGCGTACGTGCGGAGGCGGCCCGCTGGTGTGCGAGCCTCGCGGACAATCCTCGAGTGATTTTATTTGGCCATGACGGTCGCTCTTCCGCGTCTCATTGCTCGCTATAAACGCCGCCGAGGAAGGACGATCGGCCTTGGCAGCGCGCTCGCGCTGGAATATCAGAAATATCTTTGGCATGGCTGCGATGATATCGAGTGGCGGCGGCGGGCAACGAGCGCCTTGGAGACCTAAGCGCGAGCTTACCGGAGATGCCTGGGTAAACGTGTTCACGGGGCCGAGCGGAGTTCCGGAAGCGGGGCTCGAGGAAACATTAACGGCCGCCGCTTTTTTTAAAGAGCCGTTTACATCGCTGATACGCGGCGCGAAAGGTAACGCGCGCCGAGAAACAAACGGACGCGTAAAAATAAAACGACGATCCTGGCGTGTGTGTACACGTCGCTCAGAGATAATTTATATGCGTGTAATTATACTCGGATCCTTTGAATTCCTGAAACGTGGCTTTAATCTCGCGCAGAAATCGAGCTTTAAGTGGCCAACCTCGGGAGTCTTTTTCCTGTTTTAGTGTGTACCGTCGCCTCTGCTTAGCCTGGATTGTAGCGTTTGAAGAATAAATCGTACGTCTTTTCTAAGATCTGGGATTTACTCTTTGAACATCGTATCGAACGTTTATTTCGATTTGGACCTTGTACGCGAATAATGCGAGATAATTAGGGATATATGGACTGGATTCGCGGGTAAATTTTGTTTGCGCAAAGTGTCATCCCCGTTGACGCTCCTCTCGGTGGATGGTAGGTCCGCGCCATTGTGTATCCCTACCGTTTGTATAACAGTTTAAATATGCACATACGCAAGTATGCCTCCATACTCGCTTGTATTTCTAGAGACTGCTTTGGCTTTCGAGATACCTGGGAGTGAACTCTTGGGCAAACGTACTTAGCGGTGTAGTTAAAGTCTGGTTAGCTTCCCCTCCCACCCTTTCTTCACAAGCCGGATGTAATTAAAAATGCTCGCTCGGTTAATTTCCAAACAAGGACCGACCTTATCCACGACCCGTGTTATCATCTGAAAATTTCGTTAATGGCATCTCACCGCGAAAGGCACTGACGTTTAGGTTTCAGCGGAACGAAGTCGAAGTCGATGTGTAATACGAGAGGAGAGAAACAAAAAAGCGAGAGGTTAAAGAACGCGGGGACAAAGTGTTTCGTAAGAAATATTGAAAAGCTGGCTCGTATGCGGAAAGAGATTTCTTAATAATTTACGACTTGAGAAATCCCTCTGATAAGAAAATACCTGAATCGATGGGACTTTAGCATAGCCAACGTCGCTTGAATAAATCCTTACTAATTATAGCTCTAAGCGTTAGAAGCAGATTTATCCGGAAATCTTTCGCGCGGTAAAAGATGAAAATAGCGACAGGCGCGTTAATGATCGCGTTTGCGTGGTCTCAATTACCAGCGATATAATAACCGCAAAAGGAACTATTAAAACTTAACACTGTGTCGCCGGTGGAATATCGCGGAACGAAGCCCAGTCCTTCATTTACGTCGGGATAATCATCTATAAAACTACGAGGACCAACATAAATCAGTCTTCGTTTCCTTCCTGGCCCATGCATTTTTATTAAAAGTTCTTACCAAGAGAAATTAGCATAATATCTCATTTATAAACCGCAATCGGTAAACACAAAGTTCCTTAACCTGAAACGATATTACTTAACTCAATGCTAAATTGAGCAAACATTTTTCCCAAGAGGCGAAGCCCATTTTTCCAAGGCCCCGATCAAACTGCTCCCTTTAGCGTTTTTCTCGATTCCTCGCTTCATTTTCAGCCGGTGCATGTTCAAAATACGAGCGAAGCGTAAATCGTGAGTTATTTTGAGAAAGCATCTAACGCTTGGGCGCGCGAGCATCACGGCGGATATAAAACCTCCGCTCGTCTTCTATGGACATAGTAATGTATTCCTAGTACGTTGCATCGAATAAACGAACGCCACGCCCACCTTTAGCAAAAATTCCTCAAGACTATGCTGATTCACAGCGGAGTAAATGTCGCAGAAGTATCGCGTAGTCTCGAAAGGAGGTGCCAGTCATCGCTTTACTGGTCCATGCCCTCTCACGGGATTAGTCAAATCCCAAAATAATATCGCGAACGGGCGGAACTTGCGCATAGCTCTGTACAAATCTCTACAGTAATGTAAATCGGTCGTTCTAAGCCGTGTAAGCGCACACCTGTTATTTGATACTCCGCACATTTACCTGCGTATAAAATTAAATACTTACATTACCCCGCGATATATGCGCGCTCGCTGCGGCACGTTTAACGACGACTATCCTAATATATCCTCAGTTATGACGTCGAAGCTGTAAGTAGGTGGAAATCTTCTGTAGCGAATAAATAAAAATCTGCGAGTATCTTCACTTCTTCATATAGAGAACGATAGAAATATCGTAAGAACATCTCGTGTATTCTCCTATCTGAATTAATAAAAAATACGTATAATTTTGCTGAGACTTGTAATAATATTCTTTCATAATAACCAGTACGTCGTCGAATTATCGTCTCCCTCTCTCGCTCCAACCGTCTCCCTCGCCCCAGTCCTCGCACCAGAGCATGCCTACCTCCGTCAAAGACTCGCCCGCGTGGTTTCCCGCGAGAACATCGCGGTATCGAATTTTTGAAGGGCTCCCAGCAACGTTCGATCGCCAGAGCGAGCGTGGCTGGCATCGAAAATGCCCGCGTGAATGCGTATTTCTCTGTTTTGATTTCGAGCAGCAGCGCGCAGACAGCAGAGTGGACTTGAAAATAACCCGCGGCAGGAGAAGCCCGGTCTATTAATAGCGAACCGGAGAGTATCTTTGTAGTGAGTTCGGCAGCGTCCCCGTCGCATTTCGCAGCAAAATTCGTCGGTCGATTTCCCTTTCGCGAGGTGTTCCCCCTCGAGCTTAGAGCGACATTGCCAGCGGGCCGACACCGATGGCGGCGTAGCCATCCTCCG
Source organism: Ampulex compressa (assembly GCA_038496175.1). Taxonomy (NCBI): domain Eukaryota; kingdom Metazoa; phylum Arthropoda; class Insecta; order Hymenoptera; family Ampulicidae; genus Ampulex; species Ampulex compressa. The sequence goes on along the minus strand of JBCFXI010000113.1, from coordinate 185,828 downwards.
CTGCTGCTCGGCCTCCATCGCGGCCCGGCTAAGTCAAGGCGCAAAGTGCAACACGTTCGGGAGAGGAGCCCGAGTCGAAAAGCGGGCCAGGTCCGCGAGCTTGCTCGAAGCGGGATCGCCAAAGCGAGGGGCTAACCGCCGGCGGAGCGAATGGCCAAAAGGCTCTCTTTCGAGAATCCACGAGGCTGGCCAGGGCTTTACCTATCGGCGGGCTGGAAGGAAGTTAAAACCACGTTCGGGTGAATCTAAATAAAGAACTATGCGAGCCAGCGGGTGAGGTGGGGCGGTGTGGGGGGAGGGCATGTGAGTAAGAATGGTACAGCGGGCCACATGCAGCACAGCGCCGAGCGCATCCCCCAATGGCGCGCGGATCAGCGGCCACGAAGGAGGATCCCAGACGGTCGTCGGCATTGCCGAGGATTCGACGACGAGCCTCTCGCGCGCCAACCCGAGGTTCTCCCTGTTCAAGTGGTTCAAGCGCGCCGGGAACCGCGAGTCCACCGTGGAGAAGCGACGGAAGACCCACCGCAAGCTCGATGGGGCGGCCGAGCCGGGCGCCGGCCGTTGCAGCGTCTCCTCGAGCGTCGAGAGCGTAGACACATTCTACAGCACGACGACGGTGCGCAGCTTCGCCTTTCACACCGCCGGCACCTTGGGTAGATGCAACGGGCTCTCCTTGGACGTCCTGAGGCAGGCCGCGGAGGTCGGCCCTTTTGCGGCGGGGGCCTCGAAGGTGGTGGTCGGCAACAAGGAGAACCACGAGGTCGTCTCGACCCTGCCAGCGAGCGCGTACTCGAGGAGGCGCGACATCACAGCCAGGTACTCCTTGCAGCCGACTGCGACGTTCAATTCCTGCGGGAACCTCCCCGAGAGGCGGCTCTCGGGCTCCCTGAGGAGGCTCGAGGAGAGGGGCAGGCCGAGCTGCAACGGCGCCGTCCTCAGGAAGGTCCACGTTAAGGGGAAGCGGAGGGCGCCCAATCCTCCGGGCGCGACGGCGAGCAGGATCGCGGAGGTCGATGCGCGGGACACGCCGCGGAGCAGCAACAGGCGAAAGCGACGCGCGCCCAAGCCGCCGGAGAAACTCGAGGAGCGCGTTCGAGAGGAGCGGGAGGAGGCGAGGGCCAATGGCGGGATGGAGTTAGGGGCGCGGAAGGAGCACGTGGAGAGCCAGTCGATCAGCAACGACACCCTGGTTCTTCAAGGCGGCGTGCTGCTGTCGAAGCGAGAGGCCAAGCGGGATGCGAGGAAGGACATCGGCGTAGGTGGCGCCACCGCGGAGGAGCTCTTCCCTCAGGACTCCCCGGTGCAGGCTTCCGGCATTGGCACGCTGAACACGGCCATGCCTCGACCTTGGTACAAGCGCAGCGTGTTCGAGCATTCTCGAGATTCCGGCCCGCCCAGGAGGGGGGATATTCTGCGGGGTCCAACGGCCTCGCCGATCGAAATAAAGGAAGAGTGCGCCGGGACAAACATAGCTCCCTCCGCGGGCTACGCGGTCGACGCCTCTTTGTCGAGGCTGAGCTTCTTCCATCGGGGCGAGAGGCAGGCGGAGGAGAGGAAGCGGGACGCGAAGAGGAAGTCCGGCCTGTCGATCCTGACGAACATCAGCGAGCTCGACAAGGAGGCCGCGGCGATCGTCCAGGAGGAGCAGGCGCGCGCCAGGGCCTCGATGCTCCTGAAATCCTCGCGCCTCGTCGACGCTTTTGAGAAGCGGAACGACGTCAACGAGGAACTCGTTCAGGACATCGTCACCTCCGCCATGGAGAACTCCTCGCCCAGGCGGGGCACTCGGGCCTTGATCTCGAAGTTCAACGCCATCAGCAACATCACGAAGGTCACGGTCAACGCGAACTTCTTCGCGAGAAACGCTCGAGAGCAGCAGAGCGCCAGGCTGGAGCGCGAGGCAGCGAGGAGCTCGAGGTTCGAGCAGGCGAACGATTGGAGGGAAAGCTCGAGATTCTCGGTCCAGCAGAGCGCGACTCGAAGCTCGCAGTACGAGAAGGACATATCGAAATACTTCCTACCGCAGCAGAAGGCCCCGAAAAGCAAAGTTGAGACCGCCGAGGCGGAGGCCAAGAGCCGGGGAAACAAGGTAACTTCGGTCAAAGAGCAGAGCGAGAAACTCGCCGCGGAGACCTCCAGCAGGATATCCTTCCTGCAGAGCCAACTGGCGGCTAATAGAATCAACGACCCTGCGACGTCCAAAAAGAACGCCACGGAGGTTCAGACGCGCGAAAAGTCCAGCGCCGCGCAGGATCTCGGTCAAAGCAGAAAGGAACAGGACTCCGGATCGCGACAGAGCGAGAACGCCGGCAGACACTCCTTGTTCCAGCAACGAATCCCCATCGAGCATGCAGAAAATACTTCCGCCAACTCCAAGGAGAACAAGAGGATAGCAGGCGAGCGGCTCGAAGGGGTGCAGAAGGAATTCTCCAACATCTTTGACGAGATCGATAAGCAGCTCCGCGCCAAGGACTTCAGATTCGGCGATCGTGCAGCGGAGGGTGCGACCGCGAGGGATAAAATCCTCGCGGAAGAGGCCGGGGCGTCGAGCAGGGTCGCCAAAGTGCTCGACATCCTCGTGGAGGCGGAGAAGGACGGGAAAACGAGGGCGAGTGCGCGAGCGGAGGGAAGCGCCCTTATCGAGGATACATCCTCGCCGGGCGATGCCGGCGTAAAAACAAAGCCGGCCAGGGGAAAATCTTCTTTGCTGAGCACGGTCGAGGATCCGGTTACCGCGGATTTAAAGGAGATGCTGAAAGAAATGAAGCACTCTCTGCCCAAGCGGGGAAAGTCAAAGAGATACGCGCCACTGGAATCCGGGATCGCTGAAAAGCTTACCGCGGAAAAGGATACGCCCGCGGCCCCCGCCAAAGCCGCGTATTTTATTTCCTCGGTAACAAACGTAGAAAATATCGCGTTACAGGCCGATTACGAGGCGGATAAACAAAAGGTGTCCTCCTCGGCGCAGACCAGCGGCAACCTGCGCAGACTGAGCCAGGCTTCCACCTCCGCCCAGCAGCCCTCGACCTCCGGCTGGAGGCAGGAGAACGTTCTCTACAAAACCTCCGGAAAGGGCGCGACCGGCTCGGCCCTCGTCAAGAACACCTTCCAGCTGATACGACCGCGAGATTTCGCCGAGATAGAGGCCATGAAGACCACGAAGGGGCCCTACAAAGAAAACACTTATGCCAATGTGATCGAACAATCGCTTTATGCAAACGCTCATGTGCCGCCCCTCTCTCCTTTGGCCAAGCACCGCGCTGAATCGGCGCACGTTAAGGGCACTCCGAAAAGTGGTAATGCCAAAATACCCTCGGAAGTGGCTGCACCGAATGAACTTCCTCCTGAAACGAGCGATGGTACTGCTGCGAGCACCGAGGAAGGTAATTTAAAGAACGACGTTATTCGTAATAGCGCGCGACGTAAGGTCGTTTAGGTTGGAAGGAGCTTCGGATGAAAACTAAGCGGTTATTATGTATATTTCTGAAAGAAGCTCCTCGTCGTTTATGCAATTTCTTGGAGATGTTAACTATGGTTGTAGGAGATATTTGAGAAATCAATGTAATACTTGTTCGCAGAAATCTACGCTTCGAAGAGGAATATGAACACTTTGGCCATCAACCGGCTGCTGAGAAAATTGGAAGCGGCGATAGCGTCTGGGCATCATCAGCAGGCTGCTGGATTGGCGAAGGAATTGGCCTGCTTGAAGATCCACTGTTCCGTGATCAGGCAGCGATCGGCTCGTCTCAAGGATCAGCTCATTAACGTCAACATGTACATCGAGGATAAACTTGCCCACCAAGGACCCATCCCTCTTCGGGTATATAAAAATACTCGTTCATCCACCTATGTATTTTATACGATCGAATGCCTTAAACAAGTGCGATGTTGCATGCGACGATAGTTACCAACGAAAATGACGATCGCCGAGCTCAAGACGAAGGTGCACACCGAATTCGAGATTCCGACCAACGTGCAACGATGGATCATCGGGAAAAATCTGGCGGAGAAGGACGAGACGACTCTGGACGAATTACAGGCGGTGGACGGTTCCTCGGTATTTTTGTACCTCGTGGCGCCAGGTAATACGAAGCTAAACATCCCCGGATGGAACGGCTTGCTTATGCGAATTTTCTCTTTGCAGAGCTGCGAGCGGAGCGTATTCCTCAAATAGCGGAAACGCAGCCGGAGGAAGCTCAAAAAACATCGGATTGCGAAGCCGCCGGGCCAACGGAGGAACTGGAAACGATCGAGGAGAATCAAGAGACGATAGAGGCAAATCAGGAGGAACAGGAAGAGGAGCATACGACGGAAGAATTGAAAATGGAACGATACGAGGAACTCATATCCTTGGAGAATTGCGACGTTATACCGAATTCGGAACCAATCGAGTGTCCCGTATGCTTCGTTACATACGGTCCACGCGAAGGTGTAATCTTACGAGATTGTTTGCACATGTTCTGCAGGTATGAATGACGGCCTCGTGAAATAACCTTCGCAAAACTCCCACGCGGCATCTCCGACCTTCTTATTTTTCAGACCATGTTTGGCTAATACAGTCTTGTATTGCGAGGAGGCAGAGGTAAAGTGCCCTTACAGGAATACCGAATACACGTGCGAGTCCACGCTTCAAGAACGCGAGATAAAGGCGGTAAATTGATCATCATTATGCGTCGTTCTAATTGGTAATCGGTTAATGCAGCTTCATAAAACTCATCGACCGACCGTCCGCAGCTCGTCGAACCGGAGATATATCAGCAACATCTGGACAAGTCGATCGCCCAGGCGGAGAACAATGCTGGAAATAACGCCTTCCATTGCAAAACACCAGATTGTCCTGGCTGGTGCATTTATGACGATGACGTGAACAACTTCCTTTGCCCGGTGTGCGGTGCGAACAATTGTCTTACCTGTCAGGTTAGTATAACGCGTTCTCGCTATTGCATTATTTCCATACGCCGCAAAACCTTTTAAAAGTAAAACACATTATACGTACTCAAAGACAGAGTGAAAGCAATCGGTGATCGAATTATTATTATTTGTCCTGGCAATCGATCATTTCCTTATTCACGATAAAACGCACAAACTAGATATTACTTTGAAACGCGTATGAAAAATAAATTGCTCAATCCCCTTTGATTATTTACAGAGAAACTCATCAGCTCCTTGATATATTTCCCATTGATCCATCATTTTTCCTACGTTACAGGTAATACACGCTGGTAAGAACTGTAAGCAATATCAGCAGGAGTTACGACTGTCGAAGGAGACCGACCAAGAGTCCCGAAGAACGGCGGAAATGTTGGAGGAGATGGTAGACAGAGGAGAGGCGCTCGCTTGTCCCACGTGTGCCGTTGTCCTCATGAAAAAATGGGGCTGCGACTGGCTACGTTGTTCCATGTGCAAAACAGAAATATGTTGGGTTACGAGAGGGCCGCGCTGGGGACCGGGAGTAAGTATCAATTAAGCCTTCGCAAAACCGGTGTAATGCGAGCAAAAAGGGATTCGCGTTGAAATCGCGACGCAGCCGGCTCGGGTTATTGTTTAACGTTCGCTTATCTATCCTGCTTTTATGCGCCCACAGGGAAAGGGGGACACGTCCGGAGGCTGTAGATGCGGAGAAAATGGAGTCAAGTGTCATCCCCGTTGCAATTACTGCCACTGAGAACCATTGGGAGCTGCACTTGTTTGAAGAGAACGCAAACAATACGCGCGCGACACGGAACGGCCATAAGTCGCGTTGGAAAGGGTCCTCGCATCGATGCATTATTTTTCTCACGTAACGCTCGTGGCATCTAGTCAGAGGGTTAGGGACCTTTCGTATCTGTTTAATTGTAAGTTCGATAACCGATAAACCGATATTCGATAAGTGACACACGCACGTTACGCGCGGCTTGCTCAACGATTAACCTTATCGCGGAACCGTCCTTAATGGAATTCGAAGTGATAAAGCAATGAAAATGCGTGACCCGCTCTCTACGCGAATATTCCTTATTCGTGGCGCAATGCAAGATGAGAGGTAACAAATCGCAATTTATTTCAAACTTTACATCGATCTAGAGCGTATGATACATTATTGGTACAGGTAGCTTTGCATTTATGCAGACTCGGAAGTCTCCGCATCGGCGGGACCGGAATCTTTCGTACCGATCTGCTTTAATCGGCTGACCAGGGTCGTCTGATGATGCGTAAGCTGTCGATTCAGGTTATTACCACCGGCGGTCTGTAATGTTTGCAGAAGGCCCACCCTTTCCGTCGTAATGTCGGACTTTCCGAATTTCAGAAAGTCGTTACGACTGAGCAGCCGTCCCTCGAGAATACCCGCTGAAAAATAAATCGTCACCTCCCTTTATCGATGTCCACGTCGATCGGAATACACCAGCTTCCATTCGTTATACGTATATGACTTACCCAATAAAATGAACTGAGGATATTTCCTAACGGTCTTTTCGAGCGCCCTTACGTCACTTTCAGGACTGAATATTAATCCGAAAGAAAGAGGAGTAACCAGCTGCTGCACAGGGGCGTAAGGCGAATCCTCCAACGCCTGCTTCATAATTTTGGGCCCATAAGATTTGTAGTACATATTGAGTTTCTTCAATGCGATTTGTAAGTCGAGCACGTCGGCGCTCTTGACACTGTTCTTATGAAAAATCCCAACCATCGCAGAATTGTCGAACCAATTTCGAACTTCCCGGGCTATTATTTTTTCATACGTACTGCATTCTTGCACCCTTTTAACGAATTGCTTAAGCCTACACAACTCCTGAGGAGTTTTGCCTTTCTTAGGATCTGGATAAAAGGGCGTAAGGAAGGCCTCCACCAATCTCCTTTGATAATGCGGTGGTGGTATTTTTTTGTTGATCACATCGGTCTTAAAGCGTCTTTGCAGATACACGCATTGATTTGGTATAATCTGAAGTGCTGGAAAAAAAGTAATGCCAAGCTTCATATGTAAAGGTAAAAGATAAAATACGCCAATTTGTAAACGTTTAATTATGACCGTTTAAATGTGTACTTATCACCTCCAGAATAAATTTGATCGTAATTAGAAAGACACTGCAGGCATAGTATTTAATCGAAAGTAGAAAAATCCGTTTCGAACATTTAAAAGTACGAACAATGATCTAACGAGTCCTAAACCGAGGTATTGGTAATTCAATCCAAGCGTTATTTAAGTTATGTGCAAATATTTATTCTCGAAGTAAATACATGATCGGTACGAATTAACGACGAGTACAAAATTATATATATACAGGAATAATTACTTTTTTTTTAACGATATAAAGCACTTTGGAACAGACCGTACGCATAGATAAAATACATACATGTATATTTATATTTATATATATGTGTGTGTGTGAATGTGTATGTAGCTTATTTGCAGGCGTATATGCATGATATTAGATATGTATATGTATATTCCGGGATTCCACGTCTATTCTCATCTAACTCCTAACTATGCAATATAATTGATCGTTCCACTGCAATAATTGTTGGTCTCGTGACGGGCTTCTATGCTGTCGCCAAAGTTGAGGGACTTCCTGTTCTTGCCGAGTCTCAGCATCGAACGGATGCCACCCTTCTTTCTCGAGCGTTTGTAACGATCGTCCAAGGCCGAATTAAGGGACGCCTGCTTGACGTCGCCGCGGCTGTTTGAAAAGCCCTCCCTCTCGTCTTTAAAATGATTGCCGCTCGTTATGTCGCCGTGAACGTCGTCGACGAGCCAGTGCTTTCGCGGCGAGGTGAACTTATTGTTGCACCCTGGTATGGTGTAAACGTACTCGGACTGGGCCGGGTCCACGCTCGGCTTCTCGTAATGCTTCGAGTTGCTCTCGCACGCGGCGCTTTCGCCCGTCGACTGTTTGCTTCCCCCTTTCTCGAAAGCCTCCACCTTGCATCCGCGCCTGGCGTAGTCCTCGGCGGTCTCCGCGGACTGATTGCCCGATTTCTGGCCATTCTGCTCGGCGTTCTTATTTTCCCTGCCCTCGCGCAGCTTCTTGTTCCTCTTGTAAGTATCCGTGTTCTTGGCGTCGAGAGCCGCGTGTCGCTTCTCGGACATGCTTTGCCTGCCCAAGGCATCCCGAGAGAACTTGTTCGACGAGGAATTGAACTCCTCCAGCGACAATTGGCTGTCGTAGGTTGGATCACCGGAGTACTGGCTTTCCTTGTCTTCGGCGTTTCTCTTCCCCTCGTTGCTCTGAGCGCTGTCGTTCGACTCCTCGAGGAGTATCGACTCTATCCGCTCGTCACGCGGTCCTATCACTATCTTCTTTACGTTACTCACAGGCTCGATCCACGTTTTGTTGGTCGCGATGCAGTAGCTCTCGTTTCTCAAGCTGTTCTTGCTGTACTGCTCCGTGAGTCGGTCGATCACAGGGTTCCACGGTGAGGCGGTTACGCAGGACAGCAGGCCGCCATTGTCGAGGATGTCCGTTTGGGAGTTCAGGTTGTTCTTCTCCTTGACCCTGCCCTCGTTGATCTTCGTGGAGTCCGAAATGTAAACGCTGTTCGCGGATTCCAGCTTGCAGTGGGAGGATAGGCTCTCCGCGTGATTCTTGTCACTGGCGTCGTAAGAAGATATCTTTCTGACTATTCTGAGGCTGATCACACCGGTCACGGAACTGTTCGTATGTAGCATGGCCCTCCTGAGGGTCTCCATAGCGTCGGAGTTGGATAATCCCAGGAGCGATACGCCATTGACGTTGAGCAATTGATCGTTGGTCCTTAAACGGCCGTCCCTGGAGGCAGCACCGCCGTGAAGCACGCTCTTTATGAAAATACCCAGGTCCATGTTTGTGTTGTCGTCGGCGCTGCTGGTCTTTCCTTTAACGCTGACGCCTAAACCTGCCTTCTCAGAGTCGTGCACCGGAATGTTGAGGGTCAGTATCATGCGATTCTTACATGGCAATAGGACGACGTCCTCTGAGGATTTCACCGATTTAAATGTACATTTCTCGTAACTTCGCGTGTTGATACCATCTTGTACATCGTTACTCTTTTTCACTGGAGATCTGTTCACCGTGTTCCAATACTTGGTGTTATCCGTTACATCTGGGGCTTGGTTCACGGAGATTGCGGGACAATGAGATTCCGTACTACCGGTCGAGACTTCCTCCTGCCGCGACACAACCATCCTGACCTTGCCACCCGGCGGAATGCTCCTGAGTAAGGAAACCACCTCCGCTTGACTTTTACCAGTCATCTCTTTCTCGTTCACCTCGAGCAATCTGTCACCCGGTTTAAGTCTACCATCCTCCACCGCAGCACCCTTCGGTAATATATTCTTAATATAGATTGGACAATGTCCTCCCGCAGGATTGTCGCGTGTTGTAACGCTGAAGCCTAATCCATTGCTACCCTTAGTTAATTCGATGTCTATTATGCGACCTATCTTGCGCGTGTTCGCCGTTTGCAATAAATTATAATTACTACACTGAAGTCTTTTGATATTATCCTCGCCATCCGTCTTCTCTGAGCTGCCGCTGACGTTGCTAGAGTTCTTGTGCAAAGACTTCTCGCTGCGGTGCCTCTTGTGTTTTACAACCGCTATTTTGAGGCATGGTTCGGTCATACAAGTTCGGAAGATATCTTGAACTTTGGAAAAAGGTATGTGCAACAGATTATGTCCATTTATTTTGATTATCTTGTCATGCAAGTCGATTTGCCCGTCCCTAGCTATACGACCGTTGGGCTCTATGCCTTCGACTCTGAGACCTTGATCGTTACCAAGCAAATCGTAACATGGCACTACGTGCAGCCCTAATGGTCCAGCTTCGTTCTTTATCACAATTTCTCTTACTTCTCCCTGATCTCCTGCCTCCATATTACAAAATTCATACGACATTTTTGCATCCTGACCTAGCGGTTCTCTACGTCGAGACTCTCTGGGCAATGATTGAGCAGAATATGTGGTCAGGCAAGGTTCCCTGGTAGAGAGAGCATGCATAGACAAACGTTTAGCGCTTTCCCTCTTAATACTAAGCGTTGATATAGAAGAACGAGCGTCAATTGTGTAAGGCTGTTCCTTGGCATCCAAGTGGAAAAAGTCTGGACTATTTGTGCCAACCGAACTCGCTCCATCTCCACCCACATGCGTCACATCCGAACTCACAAAATGTGCAACTATCGGCTCTCTATCGTCTGCCACATCGCATAATCTGTCGTCAGGATCTAGTAGACCGCCTCCGGTCAACGAAGACAGGCTATTGATGGTTAACGCATTATCGCTTTTGCCAGTAGCCTTCTTGTACCTCAGTATCGCCTGGTGCATCAAGTCTCTGACTAGTAGGGTTCCATCCCCGCAGGGAACCACCACTTTAACGTTGTCGAAGCACACAGTTACCTTCATGCTCTCTCTGATTTCATATTACGGAGGTATACGTGTACAGCTGCGCTTCGACAAACCCCGACGTTCCTTACGGTGGTACGTGAAAATGTGCGTGCACGTCCTCGAGCATGTACAGAGCCATAAATCCCGTCCGGGATGAACAATTTTCTTATAATTATCCGCCGTTTACGCTGATATACCAGTAATGAATCATCGATACGGTACTCGATTCGCTCGAACTTTTGTTACGCAGGATCGGCGACGCTACCGGAACGAGCTCACGCTCGGTGGGACTACGTATACGCGCGAACGAAAAAACGTCGTTACGATGACTGATAAGGCGGACGCGTACGCCCAACTTTATCGCGACATCAAATATGCGGAACAGACGCACTCGCCATTACGACATTTTGTTTCGTCGTTCCGCATTGGGGAACGACGGAACTGGAACAATGGCGACCGCCAGCAGTCCGACCAACAAAAAGTAGTCTTTTGCCGCAAGTATCTCGTACACGCGGCATGGTTGTCATGATTATTCCCGACGGAGGAAACTTTAACGATACTCACCCTTACTCGGAAATCGGGACATTCTTGTATCGGGGTTATACTCCGCTGTGAACTGAGACGCGCGTGATTCACATACAGTTTACTCCTCTCGGTACTATCGCGACATCCTTATTTACCACCGAACGCACGAAAGTGGTCCATTTTCGCGATCCTTTATCCAGCACTTGTAAGGCTGCTTTGCAATTACCCAGTTCTCATTGATTTAACAATCGGGCATATTTCCAATGGGTTCGTCGAACAGCTGTATAAATATGTCACGTTCACTTATATTCCGCATTAGACGCGCAATTTTGTATACATAGGAATATCTAGTGTAATACTCGCTGACTTGGGCTCCAACTGTATACTGTGAAAAAATCGACTGTCGCTTGGCAGCCGTCAAGACTGACTCATAGTTGGTAGCGAGGGTGTTGTTCGTGTCTGACCTTACACGAATTTGAAACGTCAAGCTCAGCATAAAATTTTTCGTGATCTGACACTTTTTCATTACGTCATTGTATTGCAATATTGCAAGGGTAAACCTGAGAGAAATACGTTATTTACCTTAAATAATGAAGTGGTTCGAGGGAAGCATCAACGAGGCCGTGGCCACCTCGAAATCTAGAAAGGCGATCTTTGTAGTATTTATCGAAGGTGTATATTTATATATCTAGGTTATGTCTGTCCTTATTGACTTTTTAATATTCAATTCAATTCGCTACCATCTTGTCGCGTAAATGATATTAACATACTCCAAGCATTACGAATCTAATTTATAATTTATTTTCAGGATCTGATGAGAGTTCAAGTCAGGTTGCACGAGCGATCAATGATACAGAGGTGTCCAATCGTTTAGAACGAGATGACTTTGTAGCCATACGATTAGAAAGTGGGTCAGAGTCATACAGATTTTTTGCGCAGATTTGTATCCTTTTCCAATATTATTTATAAACATTTAAATGTTTATCTTATCGCAATATTCTGTACTTCCTTAATGATAAATTATCAGATCAACTTGTTCCTGTACCATCTCTATTTTTTATCGGCGAGAATGGTGCCCCCTTGGAAGTTATTGCAGGGGAAGCAACATCGACAGATCTTATATCTAAGATTGATTTAGTTTTAACCAAAGCAGGGAAAAACAACAAACATTCTTCTATTAATTTGATTGACGCAGAGAAAAAGGCTAATGATGTGCCCACCGTTTCTGATCATTCTGACCCTGTCACAAGTACAGCACAAGAGAGTCAAAATGCAAAGAAAGTTGATGCAGATGAAACAACAACAAAAGTTCTCCAAAAGGAACTCCCTACTGATGACAATCCAGTCAAAACGAGCAATATAAATGTCGAGGAACCTTCTAGTTCCGAAGCTACCGAGGTACAGAGTGAAGTTAACAGAGAGAAAAGTCCCAGTAATGAATTAACAATGGAAGAAAAAGTTGAAAGAGCACGAAAGTTAATAGAATTACAGAGGAAACAGCATATAGAAGAAGAAGAACGAAAGGAGAGAGAAAGAGAGCTTGAGCGTCGCAAAATGGGACGCGACGTGCAAAAGTTGCGGCAAAAGCAGCAAGATCTTGAGGCCAAACAGGCTCACGAGGAAAGATTGAAAGAGAAGGCAGCTGAAGCTGCGGCCAGAGAGAAAGTCAGGCAACAAATTGCTCAAGATAAGTTAGAACGGAAACAAAAGGAATTAGCACTACAGGTACGTATTATATTTATTACACGCTTGTTGGTGTAAATTAATATATTTACTTGTACATATTGAGAACAGCAGCAGGCGCAGCACGGACAAAGTCAGGAACAACCTAAACCACAAGCTCCAGTGGTTCACGATGCAACAGTAGCCAGGATTCAATTTAGATTACCCACTGGTAATCCTCACATGGGACAGTTTGAACCGACAAGTACTCTCCGTACATTACGAACTTACGTAATCGAAAATATCGCCCTACCTTTCCAACAGTTCGTAATGTCTACATCGTTCCCTAGACGGGAATTGACAGCCGAGGACGATAACAAAACGCTTTTAGATCTGGAATTAGTACCAACTGCCGTCATTTTAATCTTACCATTAAAAAGCGTAAGTACCACGATTTAACTAACCGAAAGCATAATCAGGTGTTGAAGGAAAAGAAATAATAGCGAGCCATGGTTCAAACATTCAAGGTAGCATCAGTACCTTAAGAAACCCTAAAGTTTTTCTTATAATTCCAGTCTAATGCCAGCACAAGCGTTACGGCGGCACAGAACTTTGGTTCCCTATCACGTTTCATATGGGGCTTGCTTGCGCCGATCTTTGGTATTTACAACTGCATAGTAGGTTACTTTACGGGTAGACCGCGAAGAAGTACGGAGCAAGAACGTGAGGACGCAAGTGGAAGTACAGACGCAACCGGCGCTATCGGTGGAATCGCACCGAATCTTCGAAATATCGCGAATTCTTCAGGGTAGGAGCACAGTTATGATGCTTATTACGATATAATACAATCGACTCGCTTCTCCCCCTACATCGATATAATATTAAAGTTACGATGCGTACCTGAGGATACGCTATACTAAAATTATTTCGTTTGCCGTGCAGTTTGATAAGACGAAATTTGGGTAACCAAGGAGGCACCGTGATAGGAGCAGAAGGGAATATACGCAGGTTGCGCTCGGGTGGAAGCGATAATGATGAAAATAACACGTGGAATGGTAATTCTACGCAGCAAATGTAATTTGGTATAAATGTTGCCGGAGCACGATTTTCATCCCGTTTTCGGCGCACAATTGATAATCTACGTTTAATAAAAATAATCTAATATATACAACTGTTACTATAGAGCCTCATTTACTATCTCCTACCTTGGATCTCCTTCCAAAAATTAAATACACAAATATTCGTAAAAGATATATCATTGTTTCGATATCGATCGATGAACAAATTAAATCAATACGATGATTAAATACCAGAATTTTCGATCAAATTTCAAATGTAAATATTTTTCTGCGATAAAAGAAGCACGGTGGAGAAAGTCAAACTCTCTAAACAAAATATGACTTTCGAGAAGTACGGTATTATAAATCAACTCAATTTATGAACTACGCCATTATTAGATCGAACCCTGAAATACGCTGGTAATGAAGCATTAAATGAACAAACACTTTGGTCAACCAGTTCTCGCAAAGGTCTCGATTTTCTGGGTACGTAATATATTGCAGAAACCTGTAAGAGGAGTGGCGTCTGAGTAACGTGAGCTCCTGGAAACACCCCCAACTTCTTTCAACAGGTTCCTAAGCACTTTGAAATATCGACAGTCCCTATTCCACGAAATACATACTGCTTTACAGCTCCTTCCAATAATCTCACAATGAATATCCGTATCCTCGATAGATTAATAACGAGCATAAAGTTTGAACAGATATCGCGTTAAGTTATCAACAATTGCACACCTTTATTATCGAGTCCATCCAACAAACCCGGCAAATGAGGTCCAATACGCGAAGCGGTAGGCAAACAATTTTTTATCGGGAAGAGAATTAATGGACCGCTAAATACTTCCAACGGCGATTTATGCGGTTAAATTACAACTTGGCTTCGCGATATTTGAAACAAATTTCTGCAATGTACTTTACTCGTTAGTATAAGCGTAGCCAAGTCCACATCTGTCAGCAACTCCTGTATCGTTCTATCATCTCTATAGCCATCTCGTTGATATATACGACTGTATACCTAATAATCTCGTTAAAATCATAGTTGATCACGCCGAGAGAAGGGGATAAATTTCGCGAGTGTCTCATTAGCACGCTTTATACGGGTCCTCGGGAATTCCGGCAATGCAGCCTCTTGGCCGGCATCTAATAATACGGCGTGATAACTCAGTTTTTCACGTCGCTCCACGATGAATATACGAGACAGCTCGATTGCACTTGCCCAGGGAATCTAAAGATATCGACGGTGAACAATACGCCGAATTGGCGTATCCAAATTCCGTCGGTTGATCGAAAAGAAACAATCGTCCTGGCTGCACTGTGTCGTGGCAATTATTAAATACCGGTCGGCGGCGGTGACAGAAATTTATGAGCAGCTCATTACCACCATTTAGTGGCCGCTACCGTCGTGCTGTACGAGATCATTAAAAGCTCCTTCCAGAAACGCACGTGCTTGCCAAGAACCGCCCAAGGCACGACCGGATTGGAGGAGTTCACGATGACGTTGTGAGCACGTGGCTTTTCGACACCGCCTCGAGGGACGAAGAATTTGACTTGGGTGCCAAAAAAAAATATTGTTGGACACCGCGGGCAACCCCGACAAACAGTTGCTGGTTTCGAGTCTAATCCCGTCAGCGGATCGCGGGGTGCCGATCGATCGATTATACGGCTTTGTAGGCGGTCATTAGCTCCGCTTTTTGCGGTCGGAACATATCGAGTGGAATCTTGGGTTTTTTTCTGAAAATAACGGTAGAAAATCAGAATTGGGTTATCCGGCTCTCGAAGCCCATCCTCGTCTTCGCTCTTCCTGCGCGGAGGATATCGGACGTTGCCCTTGAGTTGCTCGGGAGGAGTGTCACCGGGGAAGAGTGATAAATGTGATTTGAAAGTATACCAGTGAGTTGTGGTGAATTTGTACTAACCCAAATTTATCGCCAAAGAACTTCTCTAGAAACATTCGTGAGTAGCCAAGTTCGAGGGAGGCGATCGTTCGCTGGAAGAATTACGAAGTTTGCGATAAAGTGAAAAAGTTGCTACGAGTAGATCGCTTTATACATATATATACAGAAGTCTTCTCACCGGAATAGAGACAATGTACATCAGGAACATATAAAACTTGAGTGAAAGCAACTGATCGGACGTACGAAACATTCGTCTTGAAATTAGTAAGATTAAAATGTCGGAGGAACGCAACAAAATGTTCGATTCCTCCAAGGAATCTGGAGTATCGATAGAAAATTCGAAAATGTGTTCCTTCAGCATAGAGCGACTCCTAGCACCAAATACAAAGCCGGTCGAGGATAAGAAACAAGCTTTGCAACAAACTGATCTATGTCTTCACAGTCACGAATGTAAGTATTCGTCGATCATTTTTGTCGTACAATTTTACCATATATTACAGAGTAAAATACTTTAATATTATCATTTAAGATGCAAGATTATATCAGACTATCAAAAGCGTGGATTTTTGGCCAAATATGTGATATGCATTTATCCGACTTTATTCGTCCCTTTTAGCCAATGACTCGGAAGCAAGAATACTCGTGGCACCTGACTCTTCCATGTCGATGACAGAGGAACTCGAATTGGACGACACGGACATGGTGTGCTCCACGTCCCCGGAACCCGAAATGTGCTACGGTGAGCAGAATTATTCTACCAGCAAAATTCTATTTGCTCACAGGTCCTTCTTTCCTCCGCAAAAATTAACACGGCAGTTCCATCATTGGAATTGCTCAACAACGTCATTTCGCACAACGCCGAGAAATTTTGTCAATCTGTACAGCTGCCCGAACACTTGTGCTCATATTCTCAAATCGTCGGTTTAATAAAGACATTTCGAGCAAAGAAGTAAGGACAAAGATCCCAATAATGCTTCGATTTGCCGACACTGGGAACGAAGTTATTACAGTTGAGAGGACCGGTAATTAACTCATTATAGGAACGTTTAACGCGTATTTTCCTTTCACTAAATTACATGGTTAATAAAATTAACCCGAGCGACGGTGGCTAAGCGGCAAGACAAATATTGTACTGTACCAGGAAGAATGTTAATAACAGTTCGATTATGCAGGAAAACGTTAATGACCTTCGGGGAGGCTCGATAAAAGTCGAACAATATCGTTAAAACCCATACGTCTCAATGTTATCCTTACAAAATGCTCGAAGTTCATTAAGAATTTCCAGCGGCTTCCCAAACACGCCTGCTTGTTCGCGATTATCTTTTGAACGCCACCTTCCCGTTTTCGCGGGGACGCGCATCAAACTGCGACATCCTCGTAGACGCGAAAGGGAGTAATTGTTACAAAATCCGCACTCTTCCTCGGTGTGGTAACGAATTCGTAAGTTTGCCTCGGAGGACCGTTGCCACGAGTTTGATCCATTACTTCCTGCCGGGTCCACGCCCACTCAATGTTCCTGCTCCTCGTCCACTATTTATCTGTCTCCTGCTAATTCTGCCATGGAAATGCAGCAAAATGTGCCTTCGTGCCAGTACGTAGCGCAGAATGAAAAAAGATGCGATAGACCTCGATCATGCCGAGGCTTCCTAGGCACGCGGCTAATTCCAATTTCGGCCTCCGTCGAGCACTATTGGTGCTGAATAAAAAATTCGTACGACGGAGCGAGTCTCGGTTGCGCACATACCTGCGCCATCGTGGAAGGATCGACGATTTTGGAATGTCGGTCAAAGAATCATCTCCATCAATCAGAGATTTATGTCCCGAAATATTCTTAACCGCGGACAACTTTAGCTTCTATTAGAACCCGAATAGCTTTAATTCTCATTATCGGCGCTCTGTGTACGTGAAAGGCACCGACGGACTGCTGCGAAGACATCGTCGACCAAGCTGGAATCAATAAGCAATGACTTCGTATCGAATAGGAGATTCTAAATAAAGGTCCATCAAAGTTGCTTTGCCAGGGGCCAAAGTTTACATTGTACGCGTAACCGCTTTCAAAGATTTATCCAAAAAACTAAATAATCCCCGCGGTACTCTAATGCGGACGATGATACGATAATGGCCGTCCTTATGGTTTATGGATAATTAGTACGCCGCACCGTAGCTCAATTCTATTTCATCTCGCGAGCCCTTGCCTCCCGACGACTAATTTCCACCAAGGACCCGTGCTCCGCGTGATTTACACGGCGTAATGGTCGGCGCGATAAATTCGAGATCTAAGGAAAGGACAATTCTCGTTTGCGCCGTGCAGTTGGACTGAGATATGTGGCCACGTCGCGTCCAACTACAAAGCCGTCAACGCGGCGCGTAAATCTTTGCAAGAACGGCCCAAGAAACGAGAAGAGTCACCCAGGAGACGCTTTCCTTTCTCGCGGGCCACTCTGATTTTTGACGACGGCTTCAAAACCCCTCGAGATCCTTCTTCCCAGCTCGTATACTGTAGTTCATTATCCGCGCACTGGAGGATATAAATCGCGCCAAAATGCTGGCAAGGTACGGAAACTTGGGATCAGCATTCGAGGGGCGTATGGAAATGATTTCTGTCACGCGTGATTCGACAGGCTTGCGCGAAAGGTCAGCACGACGTTTACAGGAAAGATAGAAGGAGCGCTTGTAATTCGCTTTATACTCATTAGACGCATCGTACCAATTATATCCTCGAAGCTGGATTTTTCAGGAATCGGTCTTTAGTATCCAATTCTCTTTTTGTAAGTGTATTTTGTATTTATTTTGGGGGTTTTCAGTATGCGTATGATAGCCGTATACATCTTTCAATCTTGAAGTCTCTTCTTCCGGCTAAATGGCGCGCGAGCAAAAGCTTCAGATCCGTCGCTTACCTCGATATCGATAGCCGACCTCGCGAGTGGCGGCAAAGAATCTGTCCGTTTAACTATTCTTAAGTGCCTTCCGGCCAATCGGCGGTGCCCCAGCGCGAATTAATTATCCCGGTCGCCGGGTGGAAGCGTGAAATCGTGCAACGCCGAACGAATGAAAATTAGCCACGCTTTATCGCGCATTTCTCCTCGCGCTCTCGCCATTCATCACCGAATAATTAGAAGACAAGTTCACCGTGGCTCGCGGCAATTAGGTAAACTAGAGGGCGTGGTGTTCTATTTCTGCAACTCTCGCCCGTACCTCTTCGTCGAGTTCCACCCGTGCCTCCTTTCCTTCCAGCTTTTGCCCTCCTTTTTGCACCGTTGTCCTCGGTGCCAGCCCTTTCTTTCCTCCTTCCCGGAGCTCGTTCATCAATGCAACCCATCCAGAAACGCGACGACAAATGAGCCGTACAGGAGGAAAGTACCCTCCAAAATCATTTTTTGTCTCCTCCTCTCGCGCTTCCGGCCGCGAGAACGACGCGCCGATGCTGCGCCCGCTTAAACCCTCGTGGCCAAATAAAGCTCGGGACAATGACGAGAGAAAAACTTACCCGATGCGCTGGGAATTTACTGGAGGAGGCATGGATTATTTAACGCTAAACCACTGCCAGCCACTTTCTGGATATATTTACGTACACCAGGTATGTTCTTGAAAGAAAAGGAGCGATAAGAAGCAATGTGAATTGATCGATACAAGGATTTGCGCTTTGGGGTAAAATCATGGAAGATCTCAAAAGATGACCCCTTATGAAGCGCAGCGATTTCTCTAAGGGACGATTGATCGGTCATTTTGATCGCTTCGGTAGGTTTAGTTTTAATGATAAATTCCTGGGGATTAGGGGGACTGATTATAATATTGATTATAATAATAACTGAATTATTGGATTAATCAGAATGACTGTTCGTTTCTTGGAAAAAATTAGCTCGTCTTTATAATGACGTGTTTTCTAAGATTTTATATAATTTTATTAGAATGTTGTTTATATTGGTCCATTGATACTCCTTTGGGCCAATTTTTAAAAGATATACGTGGCATGACTAATATGTTCGAAAAGCGGCTGATAGATCTAGTGTTAATGGAAGACGCGAGTTTTGAGATGGCGGAGAAAGTAGTTTATTGACAGTAATGGATATCGAGTAACCCGAGCGTATTTGCGCATTGAGGAATGTATGAAAGGGGATCGCGAAATCGCCTTTCGGATTTACTCGTGTGCGCGCATCTACACGCCGCGTGGCGTGGTCAATCCCGGGTGAATTAGAGGCGGTACGATTTTAGCCGACGATACTGTACTACAGTACGAAGGGGGGAGACGAAAAACGCGAGAGAAACGCGACAATTACGTCGCCATCTGACAATTAGTAGCCGATAAACCCGGTGTCGCCTTACCCTTCGTAATCCTACCGCGAATAGTTTTTTTTCCAAATGTTTATTACCTTCCGTACTAACGATTGTAAGACGACCGTTTTAGCCGCCCCTATTTTTTTTTTTGCTATCGCAGAAAGAGCGGCTCTTTCGATTCATCGACAGTGAAAATAACCGATGCTCGTCTATTTTGACAGCACTGTCGCTTGAAAGTTTTATAACCCATCGCATACCGCTCTCAGGATATTCTTTGCGACGATACAAAAAGTTGCACAACCTTCGTACTCTGCAAAATTTTTTATCGCTATAAAATTGGTTACTTATGCAAGAATCACAAAATGTATTCATCGTGTTTAGCTATGAGTTCTGTAAAAAGCTACCATTTAATATCTATCGATATTTCAGTAAAAACAAATCAGCAGAGCAAAATGAATAAACAATTGCATGAATTTTACTCATATTACACCGAGAAAAGTTTACCACTAAAAACTAAGAGTTCGACGATAAACAGTTAACGATAATCACAACTTGGGGATGAAATATTCAGCCGACTATCCCTTTGTTTATCGTACAAGCTCAGCTAGCAATGCTATTTATCGTTTATCTTACAAGTTCATCGTACATTTCCTTTACAACTTTCACAATCCCGCGATAATCCCCGCAAAATCAGGACAAACGGGCGGAGGAATTATGCATGGGGCAGAACGCGTACGATATACAAGGCGGTTAATAGCGCCATATCGTGAGTATTTTTTTTCTCAAAGCGACAGACGCACATTCGGTAGCCGTCCGTCGCTGCGCCACGGTTTTTCCTCGGATGACGAATGGGCAGATAATTAGAAGATGATCCTCGCCGCTTAAAGCGCGGTCTTGTTACCAGCCGACTAAAAGAGACCCCGAAGACATTCCTCATGGCTAAGCCCGCGACGTCTTGTACGGCCGGCTTGTAAGCGGGGATAAATATAAATATAAACAACTTGGACGGACAAAAAGTTCCGAGATTGATGAGGAAGAAAATTCCCGGAGGGTAATTGGGGCTCTGCTCGAGCCCAATGGGTTAAGGTTCGCGCCGATTCTGAGCTCGTGGAAAAGCAATTAAAGGAATGAAAATATAGCCGTCGCGATGCACGAAATACGTTTAAACGAATAACGATGCGATTTCGTTACAACGCCATCGCATACAACATATGTGCCAATGTCGCGCTTATAATTCGTAGTGGGATTGCTTAATGCTAAACAGTTTCAGCTTAATTAAAAGCTGTTTAACCAAAGTAACCTAGACGTACCGTTCTGTCGTCTATCGTTTACGCGCGTCTAAAAGGAAAATTGGGGTCGATGACGACGCGAAATTGACCGAAGCCGTGACTCACGGCTTGGAATTAAAGTATATCTATTTTGTTGGGCGGTGTAAAAATAATATTTCGAATAAGTGATCGTAAATAAAAACAATATGATGCAGAGGCGTGTACGAGCAGCAGCGGTGCCAATTCCACGACAGGTGCGGAGAGAGATGCTCAGGAAAGAAGTGGCAGCGCGATTAGCGACGATGAAAGAAAGAAGAGGCCCCGCACGGCGTTCACGGCGGCGCAAATAAAGTCACTGGAGGCCGAGTTCGAGAGGAACAAATATTTGAGCGTGGCTAAGAGGCTGCAATTGAGCAAGAGCCTGAAGCTCACGGAAACCCAGGTAAGGACTTTCGACGCTCCTCCAAAAGCCGCGGTTTCCAAGTACGTACGTTCAGTCAAGATCCACACCGCTTTCCAATTAGAACCTTACTAGCCCGGCTTGATTAAAACGAAACACGTTTCCCCGTGCCAACAGGATACAGTGCGCGATAAATCGCGATAATGTCTGCGACTTCCGCAGACTTCGGCACCTGAAATAGTTTAAGTTCCTTGTATCCGAGTTCCAGAAGATCAACTAGCACTGAGTTATGACTCGATGGGCCGCCATATGTGTAGGCGCCGCATCGTGGCGCCATGAGGGGAGGATTGCCTTTTAGGACCAATTAGCACATATACGCCCCGAGTCTTCCCGTGTGAAGCGTATCGGGGAGGCTTTTTTCCCGTCTCCGTCAATTCCCCCGCGTTCCTCGAAATCTACTTGTCGCGACGACATCATTGTCGCCAAAGGATATTCGCCACTCGTACTACCTTGCGCTATCGAGTACAACGGTTGTTCGAATATCTGATGCTTTTTCCGAGTGATATGTATACCGTAGCTCTGGTGGTTCGGAACCCACCTTAAACAGTAGGTCCTAGGCCAAATGACCTTAGCAGTCGGTGCCAAAAAATGAATTTAAAAAAAAAGACGGTTGTCGACGATGAAAGAAAGCTCAAAGGCCCAACAACTTCTTAGCTCACAGTGCGCACGGGTGCAAAACGAGGTCGTTACCATCGGATAATTCTCAGAGGTACACTTTGTACCTAGATACGGCCACGTCGCTGTCCCTTAAAGCGATTAATTTACGGCGAATCCCCGGATTGTTTCAAACAGGGCGGATCTCTGCGAATAATCTCCACGTCGTTGGCGCGCTATAATCGCCAGGATGGCGGAAAATATCGCGACCGGGCCGCGAAGGGGGCGGATAATTATCTCGGTGATCGCGACAAAAGGGGGAAAACGATCAGACGACGGATCTGAAGGGAAGAAGGAGACGTGTCGTGGCGCAGACATAACTGTCACAATATTTCTCGTAGTTAACGAGCCGACTCCGGGTGTCCCCTTCCCTTCCATGGCCACGATCCATCGTTCCAGGCTGTGCCAGAGGAACGAACCTTACCGGCGTCCCGGACGACGGCTGCAGGCGTCGGACCGGGGAGGCGTCGATTTTTTAATTAGGATATATCGCCAGCGGAGCGCCTCAAATCCGGCTTATACGGCCCTTCTCCTTCGTAGAAAATTCCACGAGAAATCGTGTCCGACAGAACGACGATCTTTTTTCTTCTCCATCCTCCCCCTGCGCGTACGTACTTTTCTTCGAAGGGATTCTCGCAGTGTCGAATGGACGAGATGTTGGGTTTATAGCCGTGATGCTGGGAAATGCACCTTTCGATCGCTGCTTAGTTAGTTCTATAGCGCGCCAAGCTGTTTCTCGATTCGGATTTCTTTCTTGTACGTGGAATTTGTATTTTAGGAATGTATTGGGGATACGAATGGATTAATTAATGATCACTGTGTGTTGTTAAATTATACAATCTTGTTTCTTGCGGCGAAGATATCGAGAGAATTATAGGTTACTGATGCACTTGTTCCGGACGGTACATTCGTGTAATTTCGAAAGTACGTATCTTTTATCTGTCGATCATTTTGATCGAGTATTATCAGTGATAGTAATCGTTTTAGTATACGATTATTTTCAATCGGCACTGATCTTTTGCGATTACTTTACGTCACTTGAGTTAGAGCACGTATAGGAAGCATAATGGGAAGTGTTTCGTTCCTTTGTTTACACGTTAAATATATTTAATAATTAATCATTATATACGTTGCTTCGAAAGCTTTTGTCTACGAAGCTTTATTTACATTATAAATCCTTAAAAAGCTTCACAACGGCCTCGGTAGCGCAGTAGGCAGCGCGTAAGTCTCATAATCTTAAGGTCGTGAGTTCGATCCTCACCCGGGGCAATTATTTTTATCCCTCGTGAAAAGAAAGTGCTTTCTTAAAAAGCATCGTTGTACACATATTTATCTTCCAAACATATCGACCGACTATTTTTTTCCAATTACAAGCAGTTCGATAACTAAAAGGGATTTAACAGCCCGACGAAACTGCAGGTAGACGTGCACTCTTCCCATCTAACTAATCCGCAGCTTTATTACATGATTTTTCTTCTCTATCGCAGATCAAAATATGGTTTCAAAATAGGCGTACAAAGTGGAAAAGGAAATATACGAACGACATGGAGTTGTTGGCGCAACAGTATTATTCCAGTTTGGGAATACCAGCACCCCGGCCGATTTTCGTGGGAGATCGCTTGTGGTAAATTCCGATTAAAATATTTGTTAAACAGCTACGTATGCGACGCGTGTATAATATTTGAATAATGTCTGTTTATACTGTGTGGCAAAAACAAGGCGATCTTTCTACAGGTTCTTTAATTATCCCGGTCAACCGCAACCAGGAGGACCACTTTTTCCGCAACATTTAACGCCGGTGCCTTTTCCACCCGCCTTACCCATCGTCCAACCATTGCCCAGCAATTTATCGTCTGGGCAGCAAACATCGATATTTCAAACTATACCGACCAATCATCCCACGCATCATCTGACCCAAAGATTAGATTTCAGGAATCAGAATCCTTAAGTGCTCTACGAGGAATGGTCTCCTCGGCGGATACGTTGTATAAAGAACAGGAAGTTCGTCCTTGGAACTTCGAAATATATTTACACAGGATCCATATGTACGTTTAATCGTAGTTTTTGCACAAAATATGTATAATACGCACGTGTAAATAGTTAGAAATAAATTGAGATTCGCTGCGTCAAACGGCGCGTTATGGCATAACATGGATATGATATGAGGGATAAGAAAGGATGATGCGGATCACATTTATACGCATATCAAATATGTTTTTATATTTGCATTTACAATAAGCATACACAATATACGTACGAAATAAATAACCGTGACATCGAGGAATAGTCGATACATGGAATTTTTTTTCTGTAATACAGACGCAGATTCTGAAGGAAAAGAACCTTATAAATACGACGATAAATTATTTATCTAATATACAACTGAAACTTTCAGTATTTAGAAAATGCTATTAATGCTTTTCGCAATAGAGAATGAAAAGAAAACGATCACAGAGCAGAAGGAGACAAGACTTTACTGACTCCTAGGATCTTTTCGTCGTGTGCTGCTTGATCCTGTATAATTTTAGCATATTTTTCATTATCCTGTAAGTCTTCCTCGTCCAACATTTCTTGCATTCTTTGTTTATATCTGCAAATACGCATAATAAATACCCGATACCCACCCGTTTATTTTTTTAGCATTGTTGCACACTATTGCAAAGAATGTGCCTTGCATTCTTACTTACATCTCACTGTCAGGATTATTTTCTTGATTCCTACATTTATCAAGCTTTTTTTCCAAAGCCCTCACCACCTCTCTACTGGGAGGATCTACGCATTTTGCCATAGACCGTATTTCTACAATATATATTTCATGAAATGATAATCCTCTAACTGCACGTGTTTATTAAGTATCACTGTGCTGCATGAAATAATATTTACTTCTAACAGCTTCGATTATTCCTCCTAATTGCTCCCTCGAGAATAGAATATCCGTAACGTAATTATCGAGATTAGCAGAAGCTCTCGATGCTGCATGTAAAGTTGCTGCTAAGGCAACTTGACTCGGAGCATACAATAAAACGCTATCGGTTAAAAACACCCTCTCCAAAAACTCATCTATATAAGGTCTCAACCTCTCTGGATTTTCCAATGAGGTGTATCTTGTCTAAAAAAACATAGCCTTCCAATTCTATATGTACTTGTAAACATCCCAGAAAGTGACAGAACACATCAATTATCTACCTTTATATCGATCATTAATCCCTCCACTGGTCTAAATGGATTATGAACGGTTAAGTTATAATTTAATTGTTGCATAAGGAGCAATTCATTATTTAGGATAATGTCAGAAGCCTTTTCTCTATCGCCTTTAATATTTGCGACAAACTGCGATATAGAAACGTTGAATTCTTCAACCTAAAATTTTTTATTAATACATATTGGGCCCACAACATAACACCACTTACATTTCAAAACAAAGAAAAATATATTTACTTTGCACGCTAAATAGACACACGTGACCAGTATCTCCTTTGGATGATAATCCATTACACTATTTCTTAAATAAAATCTTTTGAAATAATGTAATGCCGTTGCTACAGTAGCTCGTGGCATTGGAGGGCTAAAGCGGCGACAGAAATCCCTCAACTGTAATTCATAAAAGCGTAACAAAGTACGCTCTTCCGTGTGCGATAGAAAGTGCTCCTCCCTTTGTTCCAGCTTTCAAAAAATATTTATCATCCTTATTATACATCATATACATATATACAGGTAAAAACATTACATATCGTGCATTAACATTAATAATATATAGCAATATCAATAAACACAATAAAATTTAATGCAGATCCTAATCAATTTTTCTAGGACGATAATACATTAGCAAAGATTAGCCAGATCAAATCAAAGGTAAACAATCATAACCTAAAAGTTAGCACGCAAAATAAGTTCTGCTTATTTTACATTAAACATCGCTATAAGTCACGTACCAGTATTTCAAAGATGCCCAAGAGGAAAAAGTATAAGAAACGCTTTTGTCAGTGCAATTTATTGTACTCACCGACATGCTGTCACCATGTTTCTCAATAAATTCCGCATTTGTCTTTTCCCTCAGTGCAGTTAAATCATTTTCATCGCTGAACATCCAGTACTTTCTCTGCGAGCTCAGCGGGAACATTTTTTCAGCGCGTTCCACTAAAATAGAAGGCCGCAAAACGAAACAGCGCGGATTTAAATTCGAACCTCGATATATTTGTTGGGGCACAATCGAACACGCTGTTGCTCGGTGGTAAACAAGAAAACAAAGGCTTAACGGGGTGACTCCTAGAGGGCACCACGTGACGCGAAAAAAGCCGCTCCTGGATCGGTACGGTCACGTGCTACTCGTTTCGATCGACTTCGTCGCGTGATGGGAAAGTTTTGCTGCGGGAAACCCGGGTGAAAGTTCTCGCTCACCCAGATCCCGAATTATTTAGGTAAAGGGGCATAAGACGCTATTAAACGCGACTGAACGTTTTCCCGATGAAGCTCGCTGTGGAACTAATAGAAATGTTTACCAGTTCCTGAACTTGGTAAGTATGCTTCCGTGGTTTCATTATTATAGGTTAGTACATACAAAACTGACCCAAGGTATCTTTGCTTTATGCCACTATGGCTCGTAAACTTAAAAAACAGTAATACTATACTACGACAAAAGAAGGGACATCGTATTTCGTACGGTATCGGAAATTCCGCCAAAGCAATTTCCAAGTAGCAGTGATACAAACTTGCATTGCAACGTTAGATATTTTGACGAAATAAACGAGGATATTCGTGAGCTATATTAAACTACATAATAATGCACATGACAAAAAATGACAATTTAAGAAGACCGCCTTATACACATAGGTATGTACTTAGTATAGCAAATTTTGATAAAAGAGTCCGGCTAGTTCGTACATCATCGACACATCGTTTCTGCACGTAAATGGACGATAATCGCCGGACCATGGAGGTTAGCTCGATCGTTGCACGGTTAGAAAATTTAGGCGAAAGGGTTTTGCTTCCTTTTCGACGGGCCGGTAATAAACAAGATCTGCGACTGGTTGGCGGAGTCTCGTGGGTGGGGAAGCCGATTTTAATATGGACGCCCCCGCAAGCGGTTGCACGTCCGATCTGAGAGGGCGTTCCTACGACCCTTTGTCAACCGGCAACGGCACTGCATCTTATCACGATCAGGGCCCGGGATCTCCCATTCTGCTCGTCCACCCCGTTCAGCCCCCGGGGCCATCGCTGTGCTGCCACTTGTACAAGCAAAGACGTTGGCCCTGCGTTTACCGGTTATAACTCCCCACCTTCATTTTTCCACATCGGTTTTCGCTGATCTACGTCGAACGACGATTCGTCGTTGTCGCGGCGGAATCTGGGCTACCGATCTTGAGATGTAGTCGGGATCTACGGTCCGTAGATCGAATCTGAGATGCCGCGAGTCGAGGGTATTGATTTTCAACGCCTGTGGATCGTAAGTTGAATGCGTGATCTGAATCGATGAAGAGGAATACCTGTAAATATAGCGTTAAGTAATAAAATGGTGCGAAATGTTATTCGGTTAAATTAATTCCCCTGGTTTCACAATGTCGGTGTTTATACTGGATCTCGATTGGAGGCTTTGCCATCGTCGAAGAGCGTGTAACCGAAAGTATAGATTCTTAAGGTCTATGGGTATTAAGCTGAGTGTGTGATGTAAATGATTGAGGTTGCAATGCGTGGGAATATAGTTCTAAGTAATAAAATAAAATATCCAAATTTTTCTACGTTCAAATTAATTCTCCTAATTCCATAATGTTACGTATGCTGCGCTTCAAGCTACGAGTCACCGTCATCGAGGATATTACGGCCAAGAGTATTGATTTATAACATTCGAAGATCATAACCTGCGTGTATAATTTGTATGAGTGAAGTTAAATGCTTGTAAACATAGGTTTAAGTAATAAAGAGTTGTTAATTCCCTACGAAATTAATTCTTAAGGCCCATGAGTCGTAACTTAGACGCACTACATGAGTCAGCTATGCACTTGTACATATAATACTAATCACTAAAACGGTCATTACTGTCAGAAAAGCCACGAATTGTGCCAAACAATACAAGCATCTTGTTCAGATATCTTTATCCCGTAGTTGCTTCGTAACTATTGTGCGCGATCATCTGGAGCGTCAATGTCAACAAAAATACAGCGGTAAAGTGTCCATCGAAACTTCGTTGCCCGCCTATACCATTCGGGAAGTTTAATTTCCGTCGGATTCCGCAACCTAGAGCGATATCGCACCCGAAAGTGAAGTGCATCCGCCATTAATCTAATATTGCGGTTGCCGCCGCCCTCGGCGTTGCGTGCTGCACCCTTGCGCGTCAAGGTTTGCCCCCATCGTACGTGTACAAACACACGATCCGAACCGCGAACATGCATACATAAGCCAGTAACACATACAGAAAAGGCCGCTACACGCGCAGATTCGGGAAGAGGAAAGCAAAGAGGCTCGCTTTACCTGCCGCGCTAATGCAAAATCAATGCACGGCTTGGCCCACGAGGTGTGACGGATAAAGTGGATTACGTTCGCACCCTTCCACTTCGATGGTTCGCCGCAATCAAGAAGGATTTTCCATCAAATCATGGATATTCCCTTAATAAATTACTCCGGCCTGAAGGACTGAAGTTCGAGGATGAGTTGAGGAGACCTACCAGGATTCAGGACTCGCCCTATTTTGGAAGCGGGTTGAATACTTTACCAGCCGATCATCGCAAAGGCTGATGATTTTGTACGGCTTATGTGTATTTTTTTACTAATGGCGATTATGAAAGTAAGGAAAATTGTTAGTTGAATTCAGACACGCTTCTTTCGATTTGCTAAGTTTACATACCGTGGTTTGTCTGGTATTCGTAACTACAGTTCTATACAGAATTAAAATGGCAATAAAGGGAGTTTCTTAGAAGAATCGAAAGACGGGTCTCTGTGAACCAGGGTATTGCATGACCTCAACCGTGTCATGGCAGCGACGTTGGTTAACCCGCAAAAATGGTATCACGCCCGGTTTTAACACTCTACCTCTGTTCACCGAGAAGTAGCTTGCACGCAAACCTTCCACGATCGAAGTCGTCACGTATGGTGATATTGTGTTCGCATATTATACCGACCCTGTGGTCACAGTTTTTCTCGCTGCCCATAACCACACATTGCTCATACTCGAATCGAATACTCTAACGATAATACTTTTAATCCTGGATAAGCATAAAGCTTAAAACATATTTAAGCGAAGCTCGTGAAGATTATTCAAGAATTTAACACACAACCGAGCATGGTATTGCTGGCGGTAACGATTCTTCTCGCAGCCAGCTAACGTCCATAATTTCACGGGAAAAAGCTCTCCATGCCTAGTATAACGAGCATAAAGTATTCCGACTTCTCGTAGTATTTAATTCGTTGTTAGTTTCGTGCCAGAAGGCAATATTTCACAGCGCACAGTACACAGTGCGCGCTATCTCCTATCGAATGTCTCGGATAACGTTTGTTCATTAGCCCGCGAAACGATTATATACGCTGCACGTACAAAACTAAATTTACCAGCGACGTGTTACGTAACAAAACATAAATCTCGGAACCGGCGTGCGTGCGTAGCTGGAAAACCGAGGCGTTGCGGGGCCAACTCGCGATTGGCCGTGCGGCCACGTTGTTCGTACGGGTGTACGTATAACATAAACACGTGTGCACTTCGCGTAGGAACATAAATATCATACGCTGGACGAATCGTGAGCAGGACTCGTGCCTCGGCGTTACGTCCTCCGATGATGTCCCGTGATTTCAGTCACGGTGTTTAACCAAGATTACTTCCGTTTATTAAGGCCGCCTCGCGCTTGCGATCATTACACGCGATACCCCCAAAAATCGTGGTGGAACCAACAAGACGGCTGATTAGTGGAATAACGATTTTCCTTCCAAAAGGCAGAAAGAATCGATTTTACTCGAGATCTATCAAACGGATCTGCCCGCAGATCACCACGTTTAAGTTCCTCCAGAATCATTGTCTCGAGAGAGAGAGAGGCTTTTTAGCTCGTCTTCCTGTCCCATCACAGCATCTCCTTGCTGGTGGACATGTAAAAAAGTCGGACACGCGCAAACATTCCTGCTGATAATTTGCAGGACAAACCATCCTGGCCGAGAAGAAACGGGGAGGCAAAACAAGCTGGAAAGCAATGAGGAGCCGTCGCTCGGCGACGGTCCGCGGGCAACAGGCGTTTTTCACGAATACTAAATCGTGAAATTACGGACCTGCCGAGCGGCGACGCTCGCGATGTGCGCGGAGATACGTATCCAAATGATCGCGTGAACGGAACATCGCTCCTGAACCAATTACCGCTTTGGCAAATATCCACAATGAAGCGACGTGTTGCTCTGGGCTTAGCAGATGCGCCCGATAAAATCAATCCTGAGACGATCTCTAGGACGACGAATAACCCCGAAGTTTGTGAAAAGAAATTAGCTTTCTGCGTAAAAGGGGGATAAAAGGCAGGGCGGCTCATCGAGCTGGAATTCGAGGAGCGAGCGGTGCGAGAGAAAGGGACGGAGAATACAAGGAAGAGGGAGGTTCACGAAGACGGCTGTTGGAGCGCAAGTTTAGCCCACGGCGGGACCGTAGCCGGCGAAACGCACGTCGAACAATAAGAAGCATCCCGGTGGAAGAGGAATGGTGGAAAAAGGAGGGAGAAAGTAACGCAGAAAGAAAGAGCAAAGCAGAGCTTGGTAGTATACGGTATAATTACAGAGGGCAGAGCAGTGGCTAGACCCAGTGCAGCAACTTACCGTTGCCCAAGGCACCAGCATACTCGAAATCGGCGAGGCCCCGATCCTGCCGCGGCTTGGTCCTAATTCGTATTCGTGCCCCGGGTGTAGAAGATACTATACGCCTCGAAAAACGGCGGAAGGACCAGCAAGAATCTCCTACACTTTATCCTCCCTACCATCCTTCCTTTTTTCTTATCTCCCTGCGGACGCGGGGATCTTAATGGCCAACGAATTACACGTCTTTTCGCGTTAACGGAACAAGGAGCTTCGATTCTGATCTAATTGTATCAAGTAGTTAAAAACTCTTTAAAAAACGCTTTGTAATTTTAACCTCTCGAGTGCCATCGGTTCCCCCCTTTGGCGCGGGTAACGAGGACGTACCTACATTCCGCGGGTTTTCGAATGGTGAACGTAAATCTGCGTTAACCACACCCGCTCTTATCCCCATTGATATAAACTACGGACATTAATTGATTATTTTCCTTTTGATACTCGGCACAACAGTCGGTCCGTAGTTTTATTTTTCATCTGACTCGATACGCGAGAAGGAGAGTAGCGACCTCGGATCCTCTAATTTCGGTTAGCCGCAGCCACCGATAATTAACGAACTATAATCAGCGGACTACTACACGTGACGCAACGTAACAAAACGTAACAGGGAGCACCAATCATCCCTGCGGGTTGGGCGTGCACATTAAGCTGGATATACACCAACTTAATTGCACGTGCGTATACGCTTCGGATGCAACGTACGTCCGAACGAGAGACACCGAGAAAAATGACTAGCTTTATCAGATGTTACTAATTAGTCTACCATGAGTCATGCCGGCAAAATGTGAGGGAGTATTTAAACATGCTTGATACCGAATAACAACGAGGCCAATTGTATGTACAGATATCATTGAACTGCGCTCTGTTTCGCAAGTAAGTTACAAGACTTGGAATAACTGTCGGCCTTAATGTCTCCCGCATACAATGTAGTGTACCACTCACGTAATAACAAAGATTGGCTAAACTTCCTATTGATTACTGATCAAATAGACGGATCATCTACATTTGCGATTATGTATTTCTAATTAAAAGACAAGTGCAACCACCCTAAGCGAAGGATTGTATAACAATTGACTTCATGGGTCAGAGAAGCGAACGACTTATGCTACGTTTGATTGGGTTCAATGTGATCTTTTGTCGGTGATACGTCGACCATTTTAGGATCAATGAGTTTCATGAAGTCTAATTCTATTTTTATGATAGCACACGGCTACGGTTAGCGGCATTTCGCTACTGAAACCTTTGCATCTTACTCCGTACGGTTAAGCAGCAGGCATGGCAGTGCAACATACTTAGTCCGCGGTATGGTGCACACCTCGCGAGAACAGATTATCCACTTTTGCGGTAATTCGTGGCTGCTGACGCGCATGCGGCCTCGCGCAAGATGGCCGCCGACTCGCGATCGCCGATTGGCGACGATGGGGCGGGCTATTTGAGCGGCGGTTGGTGGTTCAGCGCAGACCGGCGCGAGTAATTTTGATCGTGATTATACTAATTTCATAGTATGCCCCTTCTCTGTGGCTTAAGCACCGGGCGAATTCACACGAGCAGCGGGACTGTCCAGGAGTTACCTCGCTCGCGATATCGCGGGCGGTTCGAAACTTCGATTTCTTGGCCAAACCGATCGTCTTAGTGCCTAATTTTTTTTAGAAAAACCGATAAGGGGCAAACGAGGAATACGTCAACATCACGAAACTGGTAACACCTAGTAATATCAGGTTTAAGTACGCTCGATAAAGTGATTTTAATCCGATACCTTGTATTTTACACGACAATTGCAAACAGATTAGCTGTCAATAGTTTTGTACGTGTCCCATGGCGGCACAACACGTTCGAGCATGCATTTAAAGGTATGACGACTGTGACAATACGCGAAGGAACTGTACGTATTTCGTATGATTTTTTCCGTGGTAAAAGTGGAGGAAGTCGAACACGAAGAGCGCTGAACGTGTAAAGCCGCCTCAGCTATTGCTATTAACGTCAGCTATATTGAACCATAATTGTCCCGCGTTGTTAGTGCGGGGTATTCACGGGCAAAAGGCCCTCGCTTTGGCCGCCCCTCTCCCCGTACCTTTCGTCCTCCCTCTTTCTCCTTCTACCAGAGTACCCGTACCTCCGTCCTCCTCCCTTCTGCGTCTTCTACGCCTTTTTCTCTTTCCTCGAAGCTCGCTGCCTCTCTTCTTCCCATGGGCAACGAGCGGAGCGGCGCCGGCGTGTACCGGTGGGGGCTAAATTACCACAATTTTGTACTTTTTATACCGCGAGGGAAAAAAAGAGGATAATTTTTGGTGGAAACGCAACAATTTTATCGGCCGTTGTTATGTGAGATCAGTTGGTGTCTACTGCCGCTGCGCGTTACACCTGCCCGCTTCGTGTGCTCCGCTCTGCTCCTCCGATCGACGCCTGCCGCCCTTGTCATTCCTATCTGCTCCAAATGGATTCATGGCCTTTCCGTGCTGTTGCGAAACGGTACGTGGGCTCACCAATGCTGCCCCGTCAAGATCGGTTTCTCCGCCGCCATTTTGGTGGCCTTGAATCAAGACTAGTCATCGCGAAGGCTGGTGACGTAGACGTTTTCGATCTATCGATCGACGTCCCCGCCGATTGATGCGATGCTCTGCGCGCTATGGTGTTTGGATCGCTGCGACCAGCGCGACACGACATTAATTCGTATAGTGGGACAACAGTGAATTCGTCACGAGTCGCGTAACTGCGTCGATTGAAAATAGTGTGCTGGTGCTAGAGTACAGTGTGTGCCAAGGTGATAGGTAGCCGCCATTTTGGTGAACACCGGTTTTCACTTTGTACGACAGTCTGCGATTTTTCCGCGACATCCGATAGTATTTTAGTGAGAACATCCTCGGGAAGAGTGAAGTTTACTGAACCAAGATCATGTTTACTGAAACAAGGTTTATTGTTGTATGAAAACGATTTTCACGGAAGAACAGTGGAGAATAGGAAACTGGAAGATCGTTATGATGCGGGTAGGTAAAACCAATCTTAGTTGCGTAAACGGACAATAGTGTACCTGATCTTTTCTAAAATGAGGGACGACGAATGGTGCGATACGCGCGCAACTTTTGCGAAGTACATCTTTGAATATTATTCGCGAAGATTTGTAACATCAGCAATGAGGATAACAGACGTCCGTCAACCGCGATTTAATTATGGGTTGTTCAGGGAAAGAGCATCTATTATTTAGGTTACGGATCTTCGTCCTTTGCCTCATTGTTGTGAAAGATTTACGTTCCACGGCAGCTGTGGCGGTAGATCATCGCTGCGTAGATCTCCAAACCAGATATTTTTCGCCAATCTTTAGTACAGCATCATACGCATGCGGCTCTATGCAGAGAATTTTGTTTTGCACGTAATAAAATCATAGGGTCATTTGAATTTGAGCGATCAGATTTTATGTCCTGATTACCAAAACGTGAGGTACATGGCCATTTCTCCTCGAGTTCCTCTACCACCTTCTTAGACGGAATATCCTCTCCGTCCGGCATGCCGGAGGCAGAAACATCACTGTCCCGGGAGATTTATACTCCTTAAAAACAGCGTGCATTTGCGAGTGTGCCGCGGCACAACACTGTTCCATACTGCGCTCAGAATTTCTTCCTCTTTTATTCAACCAGCAGTTTCATGTCTCACGCGTTATATTCATTTTCTCTAAATCTTCAGCATACATCATAAAATTGATATTAAAACTAAATCAGTAATCGTTGAAATGATCCACAGTTTCGTAGAATTCGTGTCAATGCTTCGTCATATACAAATACTCCTTATACTTGGATTTACTCTATAAGCATCTATGCTTGTTAAATTAAACATAATTTCAACACTAGATTCAACACTAGATGAAATAATAATTATACGAAAGCATCGATACATAACACTAGCTACTCAGTAGTTCTAGTACCTTTTTCATTCCTCAGTAACCTCTTCTTATAATTCATAATCATATACTACTGCTTAATGAATCTCATCGAACACAAACTCTAAATCAGCAAGTGTTTAAATTGCATTGTACATTTCGCCAGTGA
Source organism: Ampulex compressa (assembly GCA_038496175.1). Taxonomy (NCBI): domain Eukaryota; kingdom Metazoa; phylum Arthropoda; class Insecta; order Hymenoptera; family Ampulicidae; genus Ampulex; species Ampulex compressa. The sequence continues at coordinate 150,847 of JBCFXI010000113.1, read as the reverse complement.
CACGTGACATGGTAACAGTGTCGTTTACTTGAATTTATAGAGATTTTCCTACAAGAAATACCTCGTTGGTACGGGAACACGGTTAAGAAGTAGAAGCGTATCTCGACACGTAGGTAGACGAAAGATCTTTCGTCTGGAGATTCTCCATAAAGACGGCAAGATCGGCGGGTCCGTCGCGCCGTTATTGATGCTGAGGGTATCTATCGCTCCCGGGCTTGGTGGACCAAAGTTGAAAAAGGGGGAGAAAGAGGCAATAAAACCGCAAGGGCGAAAAGGACGGAGGTAAATAACGGTGGAGGAGGCGTGGTTGGCGCGATGCGGCGCCCTCAAAGCACGATCGCCCCTCGAGGGTACACCTTTTAAGAGCTCGAGGTACGTGGACCGTCGAAACTGGGAGCCCCAAAGATAAGATCCTCCTAGTTATCGAACGGACTCCCGTTCACGATCGATGTACCAAACCCGTCCTGGAGTTCGATACACCCGCGGGCTAAAAGATCCCTCCACCTTCTGATTCCATCGTGCTCCAGAAATGTGGCCTTGGACAACTACAAGGACGGTTATTTCCGATATTGAATATCACGCATCGTGCTCGCCTAATAGTTTCGTACGATCTGATTCGAATGCATCCTCGATCCTCCGTGCAAGCTGGATATTAAGCAAGGATTACTCCTGCTCGCTCGGTCCGCTGCTCGCGTACTTGCCGTCGCACGAGTGCTTTGACTGCCCGACGGCGGAGATTTTGCTCCTCGAAAGCGAATGCTTCTCATCGTTTCTTCGGATACTCGATACATAAACACGTTTAAACCTTATGAAAATCATAACTGGGAAAATAAATGCTCAATTTGCATTAATCGATTCGATTTCGCTCGAGGAGGTATGAGGCAAAAACCGCGAGAGAGTCGAAGTAGTGTTCTCCGAATTCTTCGGTGAGGAACCGAAATCGTATTTTGATGTCCCAATTTTGTTCAACGAAAAACACCAGGCCGCGTTACGTGGAATCTCTCGTATAAATAGCGGAAGACGCCTAAAGCGCCACGACTTCTGAGACTCTAAATGGGCACCTATGATCAACCCTGGCGCGAGGGGCATTAATGATGATACAATGACCCCGCAGCCATGGAAACAAAGACTAAGATATAAGAATGAGGGAACATATATGCCATTTAAGGTGGTAATTACAGGCTCTCTCCTATCTTGCCCGGGCAGTCGCGGCAGATGTGGATAATGATAGTCCAAATGTGGCGATGTGTCCTGCTTCCAGGAGGACGCAACCGGGTTTCTCTGATTCCAGCGCCATCGATCAAAGATTTCGGCCACCTACTAATCAGAGCTATCGATGCTCCGTGTCTGATGCTGCCGACGGAAATAAATACCCGGAATCGGGGGTTCTTTCCTGTAAAATCCTCAACCGCTTTGCACGCGTATCGAACCAAACTTCTTTTGAGCTACTCTACAAGGAATACATATAAGGAAAGTTTTCACCGATTTTAAAAAATTGCTGAAACGAAAGGAAATTCTCAGAACGTGGGAGCTCCGCGAGGAAATCGTGGAAGCTCCACAAAATGGATTCCTACATCTCTATTATACATGAGATCCCATCTATATGCAGATTCGCGGAATGTTTTGTAGCTCTCGGTAAAATTAAATTTCGCGAGGTTTTTTGCGCGCGGCAGCCAACTCTGTTCACGAGGACCGAAGGACCGAAGTTAGGTTTGCTCCTAACCCCGCCCCGCGTCTCCAGCGGCCTCTAATTACCAAAAATTTTACGAGCCGCTCGCCCGGTTCTGTCATTTGTTTGCTCAAGCACGCCGGAAGTTCAAGCTAATTGATTATCTGCTAATTTGTAACGTTGCCTGCTTAGAAGACGTCGGCGGGCCAGTTTCGCAACGGATCCTGGTGCCGTCCTTTTTTCGACACACGCGACCTCTTGCCAGGGTTCACGAATTCCTGCGCAACCGCTCAGCCCCTGTGCTATTATAAAAAACAAAAATCTAAAGACTCGCACGACCCATGAAAAACTCGCGGTTGCGCAAGGAGTTGCTTTGCGAAAATGTCGCGGCGCGATTGCAACGGACGTGATTGTAACAGACGGAGCAGGAAGCAGGGCCCGAGGGGCACACGGTTTTTGACTTTTGCGAGAAGCGATCAACGGCAGATATGCCAGGTGAACGCACAGCTGTCCTTCGCACGAATCTATAATATTCAAAAAATCTAAAATTATGCGCTGGCTCGGCGAACGGAGCGCGGAAGCATTGCACGGCACGACGAATAATTTATCGCTATTCCCGATGTTTATCGCGCTTCGTTAATCTCGCTTTTTGTGCTTTATCTAGGAAAATGTATTGATGCGGGAGAGCGGTTTGCATTTTGGCCCACTGCTAAATGACGATCGTAGAAAGTGTGCACGGGTGGATTTTATACTCGCCGTGAATCGGGATCAACGCGTAAAACGAGTGTTGTACGAGTGGAGGGTGGATGTTTTTATATGCGCTAATAGACTGAATTATAGACGCGCTGGCAGTAGCCCAGCGGGTGAGTGGAAGGGGTTAATATTTACCCTTGTCTTGTTCGTAGATTGGATAATTGTATCAAACTTGATCTGATGGGGACAACGTAATTTAAGGTTGTTGAATCTGATCTTTGTACTACATGCCAACCGCGGCGGAGCAATTAAATCTCTGTTTCGTTATGGATGTCAGTCACGTTCCTAACGTGATTTCCGTGGAGCAAATGTCATTTCGCGGATTAATCAGATCCTCAACACTGGCATTAATTTGGAAATTAATTGATTTTTCCTGTAATCGCACCTCGTGTTTAACGCTTTCTACTAAACACCATGGTTTTCATCGAAACGCGTCACACGTTTTCACGAAGACCCGATTTTTGTCCAACAACGTAGCTACGGAACATTAAAATAAGATAAGAAACGAGAGTAATACTCGTGTTTTTATGACGCGCCAAACTCGAAACCGAGCGCCAGGAGGCAAAGGCAGATTCCTTGAAGTTGCTGGGTGAAAAAAATGGGGGCCACCGGAGTAGTAAGTCAATCGCAATGCGGGGTTGCGTTAAAATTTACTTGGGTTAGTGCAAACCGCCAATTACCGGTCGCCAAGTTCCTTTCTACGGATGGACGCCGTGCATTTCTCTCTTTTTGTCTTTTTTTCACTTCAATTTTCTTTCTCTAAAACGCAACAAAGCAACTCGCCTTCGGCGTCGACAATCCGCCTACCGCTTCAAGAAGACACTCCTTCTTACTCGCTCCTTTCATCATCGCGCCAACCTTCACCAAGAGAATACAGGATTAAAACGCCGTTACTTCCCAACACGACCGAGCACGATCCTTTCTACAAAGGTACATTCGTACTAGTAAAAACTTCGCTTCTCCACCACCGATAGCCAGGACGACGACGATGCTGCAAAGACGAAAGCTCAATTTCCCAAGACGCGGGGCCGCCAGAGCAAAAGTGGGCATTCCCAGATCCACGTAGCCCAAACGAGAGTGTCTCCAAGCTTCGTTTTCGAGGTCAGAGCCGGATGCCTTTCGCGGAGGATCACGGAGGACCCCGTGGACTCCGGTACGCGGGCCGGGGACGCGTAATAACACGGCAGCACGAAACAAACCGACGAATTAGGTACTATCGGGTTCTGCGAAAGCGGTCGACAGACGGACGTACCGGGGACGGACAGCTAGCGCAAGGGCCCGAGGAAGAAGAGGAACCGCGGCGCGGCTCGGGGGATGAGGCGGGAAAGGAAGCCTCGAAAGGGCCTGGCCTCGTGCAATTACGAGGCCCCGGCAACCCCGGCATTATCCCCAATTATCCGCGTGCGTTTTGAGGTTAGGTTTTCGGGGCCCCTCCGGCGCGAGAGCCACCGCGAGGCATCGCGCGACCCAACGTCCACGTAAGCCCCGTAGGGGATAGAGGTGGCGGCCGAGGAGGAAGAAGGAGAGGAAGCAGAAGGAGAGACCCGGGGTATATGGACGATCCATTATGTGGCGTCTGGCGTCCGACACGGATCGATTCCACGGCATTTTCGGCTCTCTGGGCCATACGCTTTCTCGCGAGACCGCACGACCGCAAGGCATGCGACCGATCGACCGCCAAGGGCCGATGCATGCGCGGCTCCTTCGACCGCAGATCGGATGCTTTCGCCGTAATCACGATGGAAGAAGGTCGAACGATTATCCTGCTCACGTGGAAACCGTTAAAGGCGGATTTTCGCGGCCCATGGCCGTTCAATGTCGCATGCCAACGGAACGAAACGTTTCGACGGATGAACGAACTCGTTTATAATCGTACACTCCGCTTGGATCGTTGGATCTTACTCGATTTTGGAGAAGAAGAGCGTACCTCATTGAAAGGCCGTCGATCGAACCTTTATAAATAGTCACTTGTCAGGAGGAGTTGTTTAAACCATGAGCGCCACTACGCGTCGCGCCTGAAGGATCCGCAAGTCCTATACCCCCGGTAGAGATGATTTGATGGAGTATAAGAAACTTTACACTAGACTTATGTACGATTAGGGATATCGCGTATTTCGAGATACCTACCATTAGTCGATCCGACTGAGCGAAAACGAAAGCAAACAATATGGCCATAATTATAGCTAGTAGGGCGGTTTGCTAACCGCTGTATAGCTTACCCTATCCCGACAAATTTCCGCACGTCTCATTCGGGGGTGTAGCATTCCACGATATCCGCTAACCTTTCGCCGAGTGCCGTAGCGATCTAAGCCACTTCAGGGTGGAAAGATGAGGGGGAGGTTATAGAACCATGGAAATAGGGCACTTTCGAGGACTCGGACGGACCTCGAGGGAGTTGGCGTGCTAAGGAAGATTTACAGTCTCCTCACCGGAAAGGGTACCGAGAGGGTGGCCGGTGGAAGAATGGTTTCCGGCGACGGTAGGTCGTACCTTTAGTCTCTGCGGCTACCAGGTCGATACGCGTGCCACCCTGGAAGGCTAACGATAACTAGCTGTTAGATACGACTTCGCCAACATCGGTATGACGCTTGCACGCTCCACCATGATTTCTCGCTAAATACGAGGGGACGCGCCGACCTGAAGGATTTTTATCACGAGCATAACTCCGCTCGCTTATTTTTTATTCGGCGCTGAGCTGAACTTTTATCTTTGCAAGGATTTTAAAATGAACTTTGAGGATTGAAGGACGCTATATGATATTGAATATTTGAATGTGGAGAGTAAGAGTATATTTCTGTATTCTTATTTTCTTACTTCCTTGCTCGTTGAAATTTCTGTAAGATCGGGATTTATTTTCGGACACTTCGTTAATGTGAAATAGAAATTATAGAAAACTCTGATGAACAATATTACCGTTAAAAGATTCGAAAATCCAGATCCATATGCATTATCTCCTTACAGTTATCTTACTTAGATATATTTTTAATCTCCTTTACCAAGCGTGAACATTGGTTCCATCAAACTGTTGTCGTTTGACGCTGATTTCAGACCACTGACTTGATTATTTCCGACAATTACGCTTACCTTCTTTTCATACTTCCGTACAAATGGTAATACTCGTATACGACAACAGGATGGCGAAGAGCCTTGTCCCTTTGTGGGGCTAAATATTGGGCGTATCGATGCGGAGTGTTTTGTCCAAACATAATGTTTCTCGCACTTACCCACAATCAGGCGGTACACGAGCAGCGCATAAATTTCACATGCGTAAGATAATTCGTCGATATATTTGCTGTAACATCTTTAGAGTACAATTTTCATAATCATATGCGAGGAGTCGGTAGTACGAGCGCAGTCTGCCGCGTGGCTCCACCTGGCGCACGGAACGAAACACGGCACCAGGTGACCAGCCGCTACCCTCCTCCGTGCATTATATGCTTTCTGGCTCATATTCCCTGGTCTCGAGATAATGAGGGCTCCTGCACCCTCCTCCCGTGTCAACCGCACACGACATTGACATTGCACGGCCTGTCCCTCTTTCACTGCCCCGAAAACCCGAAGGTTCCTCGTTAAAACGAAAAAAAAAAATGGACTCCGCAGGTTGCGCTGCAGCAAGGTGCAACGAACTCCTACGAGCGGACAAATTGCTACCTTCTTTCACCTACCCTCCTTATTACCATTCTTCTCCTTCCATGGAAAATCACACCGAGGGAGTATCCGACTTTCGTGGGTTCCGCAGGATTGCAAGTTTAAAGCATCGTTGGAAAGGAATGCCGGCGGTCGAGGTCCTTGCATGATCTTCCGTGACTCTTTGATCCGAACTCTACCTCATCCTTCGAACCATACTTCTGGTATCTGACAGGTCTTCAGTGCCTTGGTGAAGTTTACGATTTCCATCGAACCTCTCGAGCATCTTACAAAGAATCTTTACAGTATTTTATATAGCATATATACTTAAATAGTAACTTCTAAATTGCCAGAACTTAGAAATGGATATTAAAAATATAACCGCAAGCTGAGAAACCTTAAACATCAATCCCAGCTTCCCATACAAATCTGAGAAAAATCTTGGTACGAAATAGTCAGTTCCAAATACTAATCCAACCCTCTCGAAGATATCAAGAATATCAAGAGTGTCCTTAAGTGGTTGGTGCCAAGATTTAAACAAACACACCGCGGTCCGGGTGCAACGGTCACGGGAAGGAGGAAGTAGGCCGTGACACGAGAATTATAAACAACGCAGGAGTTCCGCGAAACGGCGGCAAATTTCTCACGCGAATTTCCGCGTGCAGTGAGATCCGCGGGGCCAAAGAGTTGCTGCGTGCCGTGGCTCGATTCTCAGCCCCGCGTGTTGCTTTCGAAATATCGCGTTGCCCCGCTCTATAGTTCGGTGCCTATCAATCACTTGGCGCATGGTCCGGCAATAAGACTTCTCGAAGGAGGGAGCTATTATCCTGCCAGACTGTTGTGATGCACGACCTCCAGGCCTGGCGCTGGACCTTAAGCCCTTGCCGGACGATCGAATGCCGCACGAAAATTCCGCGGGTGCTTACGGGCCGGCATGAATAAAATTCTGATACCACGAAGAACGAAGACGTACAAGGCTTGCGGCCGGCGTTATTCTCTGCCTTTCACTTGTAAAGTGTACCTTGGTTTCCTTCGTTTCTACCTTGGTTACGCGCAGCGCTGAAATGGTGTACCACGTTGCTGGTCGTGGCTATCGAGATCGGAATATTATGTACGCGTGAAGAGTTTTTAATTCTGCACGAAGTTGGATCGTGAAGGAGACTGCTCGTAAATCGGCTCTCGGTTGATCTAGATTTACAGGAGACGAGTTCTTAAGCGATACAAGTTTTTAGAGGTTTATGGGTGAGGAGACTGATATCCGAGCTTTCGAATATAACATCGATGTTTTGCTTTTCTCGGAAAATAAGCATAACGATTCAATGATTCGATTATGGACGAATATAATTGTATAAAAAAAGAAGTACCTGAGCTGTATTCGGAACGAATGCCTGATGGATCCGAGTATTTTAGTTCGGCGTAAGTAAAACTTTTTTGGCGAAAATTGATGATACAGCTAAGCATTCGCGGACTATATTCAACGACCAACATTGTAATACTTCACCCGTGGAAAAGTGACGTACGTGACGTCGGTGTTGAGGGAGAAGAAAATTATGATGGCAAGTAGCCCCAGGAAGCCTCGCATCCGCATTATATCTCAGGCGAACACGACGGCATAATGAAAAATCCGACAGTAGATATAAGTCAGGGCCGTCTCGAGGAAGAGCGATCGAGCTCGTTCGCCTCTTGAATATTCATCGATCTCTACCTCATCGTACCTACAATGGCAGGGCTGAGAGCATCGAGGAAAGGAGGTTCGCTCTTATCGAGGAAAGGGTGCTCGATATTTATACGATTCGCTACTTTTTCCACGATTTAACTCGCGCATAATAAAATAAAGCTGTACATCTTAGCACACGAGGCTCAACGATCAACCGTCCAAGACGCGTTATTATTTTTACAACACAATCCAATAAAGAATATCGCGAAACAAGTACAATAACGCGCTTCGATAAAGCTCTTCCCCCCCTTGCCTATTAATTCCTGCATTCTTACAGTAATTATGAGTTTGTAAGTAGCATGTAAGTTCTCAGCAAAGTAGGTGATCCAACGACCGCTCGTGGGTAGATTTCGTGCAGGACGTAGCGCTCCGAAGAAAGATATCAAATAGGAAATTGCGGCAAACTTCTACCCCCTCGTACGTCGCTTTTGAAGGTTTACATTTTGTGAATTAATGAGATTAATGGAATTACCGTAGGTGTGAGAGGAGGTTAACCTCGAGACCGAGCCGTCGCGTGATTCGTGAATTCCCTGCGGTTAGGTTCAGCCTTCGTTACACTTCCATTCGTGACAACTCGCACCGTCGGATGCGTGTGCGTCTCGCGGGGCAAAAGTATTGTCGGGACAATATCTGTCCGCGCCACATGCGAATGTACGAGCCGTACCGCTCACGCCATTGTATATACGTATTCCAAGTTTTCCTCCCTCGTGGCCCTCTGGATGCTAGCCCGGCACGCGATTCCAAGGATGGCGAACGGTACAACTTCAGGGTCGGTCGGAGCTTCGGTAAATGCCGAACGTGATCAAAAGAAGAATATCCGTAATCGGCACGCCGTGCCGCGTTCCTGCTATGCACGCTCATTTTACAAGGTACGAAAGGATCCTTAAGGAACTTAAGCATCGCGCACCGACTGCCTGAAAATGGCACCGCGTGATTGGTGTTATTCGTTTCCCTGCAACCGTACACGTTGCCGGGAAGATACTTTCTTCTCGCCGGGGTAGATATTACGTTACGTGAAATCCTGTATAAGGAAGAGCAATGAAGGATACGTTTGGAATCGTAATGCGATACGCCGAGGCGAAACGATTAGGGTCAAATAAATCGGCACCAAATGCGCTGTACCGTTTCTCATCTCCTCGTCCGGGCGACGACAAGATTTTGGCGGATGAAGTGTAGCGAGTGAAGAGAAATTTCGAAGGCCAAGCTGCGAATGATCGACGGAATTGCTTGGACGCTCTCCTTTTTTCCTCCCAAACGCGGCAACGTGCTTAAGGTGGGTGTAATCCCCTAAGAAATGACATGCAAATGCAATGGGCATCCGAGGCGAGTCTGGTTTTTCAGGGCGTTACTCTCGGAATTTCTGGTCGGTTGGTTGGTCGATGGTGAACGTCGAGGGCGGCGCATCTGTCGGCAGAAGATTTATATCCCGAGGCCGAGGTTCCTTCCACGGGCCTACCCGTTACAGACTTACCTGTGCTAGACACGCCAGCGGAATGTATTTTGTCTCGACTTTCCAGAAGTACGAATCAAGCTCGCAGCACTCGCTGCACCACGATCGAATCGACGATCGAGATAAAAAAAGAATAATAGAAAAAAAAAACAAAATTCCACAGAAAATTCTCTTCGTCCAAGAACAGCATCCAAGAACATCTCGCTATGTACATTGTGACCAGCGTGGCAATCGATCCGCTCCGAATCCGGAGCCGATGAAGGTCGATTAAAAGCTCGTTGCGCCGGTTGGTATCAATAAGAGGACAATGAAATATGCGAGGCGGGAGTAGTGATATATAAGGGGATGAAATTCATCTATCCGGCCGAGCCGTGCACCGGTAATAATCTGCTGCCTGCACGGGCGCACGACGCCTCGAAATGAGCGAGCCAGTTCTCAAAATGGTGGACCCCTTGCCGGCACGGCGAGAAAACGATGCGTTGCGGCGCGATTATACTCGACGGAGGGGCCCGTTCGGACTATCAAAACCCGCTCGGCCATACATCAATGCCATCTATACGTATAATTTCGATGTCGACTGCCGCTCGTTTTATTTGCCGCGCATAAAAGCGAAGGCGTACGCGCCACGCTTTGAGGTTTCAGGCTGGATGAGGAGCTGCCGATGCCGGTGCGCTGCGCGAATCGTTACTCATACGGACGTGCATTATTTTGCATAGCTTTAAAATAGCTCAGATCGGCGGGATACGCGACCCGCTGAAACGCCACGGTTTGGACGGAGAGAAAGACCCCCGCGGAAAGCATGATTGCGAGGCGATAACAGACGATTCCTGGAGTTATCGATACTGTTTGTCGCGGTTCGCTCGTTTATTCTTCGAGGTCGATGACCTGGATTATTTAGCATGAGTCGCGATACTTCACTTGGTTTCTAAATTAACGTGTCGATGAATGTATTCGGGTATATTAGATTAGATGGTTTTTGGATTATTGAAAATATTTGTCACGTGGAAGCTGTCCTGGGGATCCAAGTTTGCATAGGTGACCATAGTAGTTTAACGCTTCGGTTAGTGTCGAAAAGAATATCACGTTTGTTTTCCTTACAGCACTGCGTGCCGAATAATCCTCGCGTTTCGCGCATCCCCTTTCACGCGTCGGTATGGTACACATTTGTGCAATGATACAACACGGGATAGGCAACCGCTCACTAGAGAAAGTACCCACTACCGTACTAAGGAAGATGCAGAGTATTATTGGCAGTTAAATGACACGATATTACCCGAAGGCAATAAATGTCACAATGCGGTGTAATGACTCTATAATTTTGGTCGCTTAAACCACGCCGTACCTTCGAGTTATAGAGACGTAACTTCGCTTGCATCGGTCTTCACGCTACTTTAGAGGACGCGGGTGCAACCGATACGCCTCATCGCCAAACCCTAAGATTCGTTATCTCGACGCACAGCATTTCTTCCTCGGGACTTGTCACGAGTCGAACACGTCTCACTTCGCGCCCCATCTCGCTCATCGTGTTTACACTTCCTCTCCTGCTCCTTCGGCCAAACACGAGCTGCGATTCTCGGCTCTCCGCTCTGGAACGGGCTTAAGGTCCGTCTTTCGCTCCAGCCCCGGCGTACTCTTTTTCTTCCGCTCGTTTTCTCGGGCTGACACTCACAAATTAACAGATCGCTCGGTGCCAATTAAACCCCCCAAAGACTAACTCTGGTCTGGTTCCCATGGTTGCACTATGCGCCCCGGTTCTGGCGCAGGGGCGGAGGAGCAAAAGGAAAGACGCGCTGACTGAGAAGGGCAGGCTCCTCGAGGAGGACAGAATTCACGGACAACCCCGATGCACGGGGTACACGAGGATCCTGCGGTTGTGGCGGGGTCGTGAGAGCAGCGGGAAAAAGCAGCCTTGGTGGAAGGAAGAGCGGGCGGGAGAGGATGCTGCAATGGTGCAGAGGGCAATATTTACGAGAAGGGTTGGGTTCTGCGAGTTTCAGGCATGGGACGTAATTGCACCGGCAGGCTACCCTGATTTATTGGGTTATTACCTATCCCGCGCAAGAAGAGAGCCCTGGTGGTGTATGGGCTTCCCTGCTCGGGTGGGTGTCTCGACGCTTTGTGGGATAACGACAAGAAGGGAGAGCTGGATTTTGGAATTTTGGAATTCGACATCCATCCTTCGATCCCATCGCTGGACTCGACGATGCAATAAAGCTTCTTCCTCTGGTGCAGTGAAACCGAGTTAATAATGCACGTTAGGATATCGCGCGTGCAGTCGGGTGGAATTATTAGCCGGCTAAACTTCGTCGTCGGGAGCGGGAGAGGTGAATTTTTCCGAAAATTGTTTGCATCATGCGACGCTCGGCACGAATGACAGGACGGGCATGATGTACGACAGGTATGCCATTGGATGGACGGAAATCTATCAATTCTGTTACACTTAGATGGGCGGGGAAAAGTCGAATTCATTATTCTTGACAGCTGGCAGGCGCCATTACCGCAATAACTCTAACCGTGTTCCATTTGTTAAAGGGACGGTTGTTTCGGTGAATGTCGGGCTGCGTAAGCGGGAAAAGAAGGCAGAAGCGGGGAAATTGTACGATGGGGACTCCTTTTGGAATAACTGAAACACACGGGAGGTGGACGAAGGAGCATCGGATATTCCTCGATGGCCGCCATAATCTTCTGAATAATTATGATGGAAAATGTGGCGCATCACGCAGTCCTTAATGATATCCCATAATCCTTGTAATTTATACGCACGCAACTTGCAACGACACACTATTTAAGCTGTTTCGATAATTCGCCGGCCGCATTTATTTTCAGCATCGCCGCCGATTCCCAGTTTCGCGTTTCACGTTCGAGGTGTAGCCGATCGGAGTGATATTTTCGCAATATCATCCAGACGGTTCCGATAACGTTGCAAAACAATGCGCAATTATAGCGGCGGATGATTATCGGTATAACGAGGGTGACGCCATCGAAAGTGTTATATACCTTTCCCTTAATCGTCTATTTCTTCGAACTTTTATATCCATTGCTTCGAGTAACACCAATGCCTTCGACATCAATCTCACGTGAACGTACCTCACACTATCGAAGGGACATCGTTCTGCAGCTGCTTCGAGAAGGCGATTGACCAAGAGGCTACGCGAAAGAAAAATACTAACAGAAACTAATTATTAATAACGCTCAAGCGCAGTGGCATACCTTTAAGTAATCCCTGCTCTCGGGATACTTTGGCATCGACAAATCTGGGTCGCGTATAGTTCAATCGCACGCTTCGGATAGACTTCGATTTAATCCCCTGCCATTAACTCGTACCAATTGCGTCTAGGCCATAGAACCTTTCGATCCCCCGAATCTCCTAAATAAGTGCATCGGTTGAAGATTCGTGAAGCTCCGACGCTTTTCGAGCAACCTCGCGCCACGTTCTACCGGCAACATTCCACGGTTAATAGCCAACGGATCGGCAGGATGTCGATACCGGGTAAGAATTCGAAGGTAACGCGAGACTTTTCGAAGTGTCTCGAACGCGTTGGCCTCGGCATTTCGGCGTTAGGCGATAAATCTCGGGGTGAATAGGCCCCGGGGCCAGACGAAGCCAGAAAAGGAAAAAGTAGGATGCGAAAAAGAGAGAATGCTTTCTGCCAATAGATTTACGAGGCTATCCATCTTCGTAGTACGCACTTGCTGCACATGCTTGCGATAAACTCGCGCCCTTGTGTTGGTACCGTGCGAGAAGGGTTGCATACGTACGTGTGTGTATGTGTGTGTGTATACCTACGATTCCAGAGGAACGGTTCGTTATTATAAGCCACGAAGCGTAATTGTTTCCAAGGAACCGACATGGCGAAGACCTTGCCTGGGAACGCCGAAGTGTTAGCAGCCCTCTATAGGACGGTGCAGCGATAGTGCCGTCAGTCACGACTACCTCCGACGATACCGATCTTTCGAATGCAGAGAAACTACGTGTTCGGATTTCTATCGACGCTCCGTGCGCCCGTAATTTTTCTGCGCCGCCAGTAAGGAAAGTGCGAGGGGAAGATCGAGATTAGATAAGGCATAATTCGCTGCCGGGATCCACGGGGTCCAGGAGATGAACCGGAGAAGCTATATAGATTCTACGGATTTATCCATCGATCGCGCACACGTATCCTATATATCGCATTTCATAAAACTACCGTTTATTAACCTTCATCGTCCCTCGTTTATTACCCCCCCATTATAAAATTTATCCCCTAATCTCCGATCTGCGAATCATTGATTCCCTGTAAACGGATTTTTTTCTTATCTGATTTCAGGCCAGAGCGCTTCAGGATTTCTGGGATTCGAGGCGAATAGAGGATTCGAGCAACACGATGGAGATGCCAGTTTTAATGGGACCGTGACTTTAAACAGTGTATAATAAACGCTTTTCCAAATCCATCTTACGATCACTTTTCTCTGCGAAAGGTACACCCTGGTCTTCTGTCTTACCTTGGTTCGCTCTTGGTCGGCTGGTGCTTCTCCGCGCAATGCATTTGAAGTTCTAGACTGGTCCACGCATGGAAGCATGGGCATAAAGGGGAAAAAAAATTAGGCCGCAAACCCGGAATGGCGGCGATCCGGTTTAATCTCGACACGCCCATTACACACAGCACCGCGTGGCTATTACATCATGATCGCACTCGATAGCGAGACTATCTATAAGAGCCTTTATACCATGCCTACCTGCGATACGTATAGCTGCAATTAAAATTCAGGAAAAATTCCTGGAAACCTGTTCCAGGCAGAGCAAAATATTTCACTACGGGGTGGTCACGCAGGAGCGCCAGTCATGGATGATCTCATTTAATTACTATAGTCCGGATGTTTTTCGCGAGCCTCTATCCCCCGCATAATAAATTTCTTTATTTTCGCGGCTGTCCATGTTAATCGATTATTCTGCATAAATCCGCGGCCGGATGAAAAATCGTCGTGCATGGTAGCCTAAGCGCGGCTATATCCGAGCGTTATTAATGGAGGGTATTAAGTAAGAGTAAACGTCATTACAAAATATACAATGGCGTAGATTATTAGGCATGCAAATTGGCGTCCGTATAATGAGAACTTTGTAATTTTATTATCAACGTCACTCACCGCGATAAATCTCGATGTATATCATTGTCCGCGTCGGACAATGGGTAGACCGTGGCAGTATGTAAAGATTCAATCTTGACCCGTAAATCGACGCTTCATTTGGGAATACCTTAACTACAGGGAGAATTAATTAATCAGTATGAAAGGTTTGATAATGACGCTCATCGAGGAACGGTACACGTATTCCTCGTATTTTATCTCATCCATAAAAACATCCTGCCCCGTTAGCTTCCTCGTTAAAAGGTTTATTCATTTTCTCCCCGATTTTTCCCCAGTTTTCAAACGAGAAACGATCCGATTAATCGTTCGCGGCCGTTTTTCAATATTGTTCGGATAGCATTGCACAAGCATCGCCACAATTTGATCTTTATTGCCTTCCACGGAGTACCGATCGCGGCTCTTACGACTGTCTCGAATGATCGATAATCTATAACGAGCAGGTTCCCGGAAAGTAATATTCGTCCGTCTCTACGGTGCAGTGGGAATTGTTTTTTTTTTTTAGTCCAGCACAATAAATACGCCGCCTCATCGAGCGCGCGTACATCGATCACGTACCTGCACGTCGAAGTGGCGGCTCTCGTTCTTGGAAATAATTTACCTGCGCGAGTATTCGATTTTGCAACGAACGTTAACCGGCGGGGGAAAAAAAGTGACGGCGGTACGCTCCGCGTGTATCCTTGCACGGCTGCGAATTCGAGAAACGGGCGGCCATAACGCATTGGCAAAGGATCTCGAGTCGGCATGGGGGGCACGGCCACCATTTTGAAAGATGGTGCATCCTGCAAGCCGTGCAACCTACACCCACGCTGAGGTGAAGCCGCCAAGAAAACTCAGGCCACCACAACCACCCACGTTCGAATCCCATTGGTCAGGCGGTTCTCACTCATGAGATACCATACCACCCACGGGCAAGGGACCCCATGCGGGTCACTGCTGGAACTCTATAGGGCGTCCGTGAAGTACGAAAGGGCAGGTCCTTCGTCGATGGACGACTCTTCGCTATTTGCTCGATCATCGAGGAACACTTACTCGCAAGATGTCGCCCTGAGACACCGGAGGATTAAGAAAGTCCCGAATTTTATATCGACGCTCTACTCAGTAAGCTCTCGTGGAAAAAATAGGGTTGAAACTATACCTTCAAATAACAAGGAAAAAAACAGAAAACTATACTTTCAGATAGCAAAGGATCCTAGTATTACTTCGTTTAATTAATTCTATATATATAATAATACCTTTAACCAATCGCGATAACTCGGGCGGTACTTCGACCGCAGGAAAGGCGCCGAATTTAAGGCAGGGCTCCGGGGGATCATTAGCTTTAACGCGATTCAAGGTTAACGTCTTTCTTAGCCGGTTATCCGAGGCTTGTCCTGGCAATTCTACCCCGTGCGAATGGCGCAATACTCCCGGTTCCTCGTTCCATCTGCTTCGTTGATTCCTCCTTCGAAACAAAGGGATTCCCGGCCATCGTGATATTTTGCTATTCCATTCATACCTCGAGCTAGAAGCGGCAATTCGCGTTCGGGGCGAGCTATGATTCGCGAGATGGAATAGGAAGGCGAAACCGAGGAGTCTCGGCACGAGTTCGCCAGAGCTCGGATTACGGTGGGTTAGGCCAGGGCTAGATTATCTCAGTGACGGTAAGTATAGGTTGGATCGGCAACTCTAGCCATCTTGTGGCCATACCGGGAGCATTGCTTCCCCGAACACGTAAGCCCCGCGAGCTCGGGGCAAGCCGAGCCACGCGATAATTCATGGAACTTTATGCGCGCCTCGTGTAATGCTAGTTCCTCCTTTTTTCAGTCGCCGCGGAGCGGCATGGGCGGCATCGTACGGTGCCGTGCTAAGTGTATAGGTCGGACGAGAGAGCTAAGCTGCTGTTGAAAATCCGTGATAATAGGCGAGTTTCAGCGCGTACGCCGCGAACCGCGGATAATGGAATAAGAAGTTAGTTCGATACGTTTGCTTGGATTTACTGGGATTTAATCATTGCGCGGAGAACCGTTAGAGTGGAGTAACGAGTATGATTTTTACTGTTGGGATGCGCGTTTACATCGCGTACGAGCTTCGTTGAAATTCGCAAGCTGCGCACAGTGGGATTCGAGACTAGGCGTGAAATGGTACGAGAGGGTTGAACTGCTTGTTTGAAAATTCGCGATAACAGATGAGATGCGTGTATCGTGGATAATGGGATGACGAGTTTCTTGAATTTTCCAGGATTTATTGGAACTTAAACCTATGTAAAACACTCTGGTGAACGATACTTTCAATGCACTTGCTGCTTTTCAAGGGTGGTGATTAAATTCGTCACATTTATCGAATTAAATAAATACACTCGACTATTCTGAATATAAATGACACATAAGCGTTCATGTTAAATATTCTTATAATAATTCTAAATAAACATTACCCTTATTTGTGTATATCCTTGTAACCACCATGTCAAAGACACATCGTTTCTCCATTGCGCTCCTCCTTTACGTTTACCAGCAGAAATACGTCAGCAGAAACAAAGGCTACATGACGATGGATCGGTTCGCATTACAAATACAAGAAAACAAACCCAGTGCCGTATTCCAGTGGCACCCGGAAGCTGATCGAAAGTTTATTTCACGCGGGGATCTCTTTAGCACGCGAGAGATAGGATCTGCGAGCTCGCATTAAAAGGTACAATTTTTCAATTATCGAGGTGTTAAATCCGAAGAACAATTAACACCACGGGAGCAGTTCACCGGCGACGATCGCGGGGATAATCTAATTACCCCGTAATATCAGGTAAACTCGTTGTTGCGAGGAGCTATTCGTCCTACGAAGGTAGGCAAGAACGTACCGCGGTGGGGGAATTTAAGTACTCGTAGGCTCTAACATTACCGCCGCGGCGAGATAATTTTTCCTCTGATTACGGGCGCGAGCAATATTTCAATTACTTGTCAATTTAGTTGTCGGCGCCTGATGGACGTACGCCTGGCCTGTATGCGGGTATACGAGGAATAATTAACAATAAATTATCCGCGGGGAGCTATCATTACGCCGACTAATCGTGGCAAATTGATCGTTATATTATTAAGCAGCTTGCGGACGTTAATTGTGTGCCCCGTGTGAATCGTCTTAAATGAGACCGAGTGAGCGATCGCTCCGGATGGCATAGGCGAACAATTGAGATTTCAGGCCGATCGTTTTAAATCGTAGATCATATTAATTATATCTATGTTCGTTAACGAGCGCCATTATTTTGAAACGGCCGGTAAACTAAATCTCGGGGGCGATTTGAATTTTAAATTCGCTCTGTCACCGAGGATGGATTTGCATAATCCGTTGAACCCCTTCGATCGGCCATCGGCCGCGGAGACGAGCGCTTTGTGTGGCAGATGGAATTAGCCCTTAAATAATTGCACGAGTATGAAAGTGGGACACATTTTTCATGAGTTTGGCGCATCAAATTTGCGGCCGGCCGTCACACGGCGGAATATTCGATTTGAATAGGGAACGAAGCTAATGATTATCGAATAACGTGAATGATGACCACCAAAGTATAGAGTGCGTAGGAAGTGGTCAATAATTTTTCTGTCGGTTCCAGGCAAGTATTTCGGTGGAGGTCCCACAGAGGTCACCACAGGATGTATGCTGGAGGCAAACTTGAAGGGTACCTTGGCAGATGGCGTACTTGGTATCGTAGCTTTCCAAGCTGTAACTAAGCTCCACAAGGCTGTTGTGTATTTTGACCTCTACTAGAGACACTGCTGTAAGAGTAATGTCATGCGACGTGTAAACAAACGTACGCTTAAGCCAAGGTCATTTTCGAGAACATCCAGCGAAGCGTGGTCATAAAGTCGTGATTGCTCATAAAACGAATTGTGGGTTGGAAAGTATTTTACGAATTTTGTATTAATGGAGATTATTACGAAGACCGCTATTACTTACATAATGATTATATATTTTAAAAAATTGAGTGATTCGCCAGCTTTATAGATCGCGATACATTTGTCGTTTCTGCCTTTACCGCGGTTCACCCTCGATACGTTTCATAATTTGCACATATACGATGTGCAAGAAACACGATTACTTTGCTATCTCGAGCTGCTTACACACTCGATATAATAGCGGTATAAATTTCATTTCGTTTTATATCGCTGCTCCATATTTCATAGTAAGCAGGAGCAATGCTTAGCCGCTTCCTTCGGTTTCGAATGCTTGATATGCGCGAGATAAATGTGTAACTAAGGTCATTAATTTACGCGCTCATTATAGTAATACATTGTACGTCGCTGTTACATATTTAATATTACGAGGAGCTGTCGGTACAAGCGCCGTGTCTTCCTTCGGGTCCCAGTACGTGATATATGAAAGATAAATGCGCTCGATTAAGATTACTTACAGTATTATTACATATTTACATGGGCACATATAATTTGTCCGTATCTCGTATCGTGCGACGCGAGCTCGGCGAGTAACTTCCTTCATTGCCAAATACCTGATATGCTAAAAAATAAATATGACTAATTATCATAATTACATCCAGTAGCTATTTCGTGTCACCGTCTACTCCCAGCGCATTTTTAAAATAGAGTATAAGCGCTGCACGCGTTTAGCCTATTCTCCCAACTACAACTCCACAACACACACGAGTAGTGAATATATTCAGCCAAGACCCTCGATTTATTCCGACAATGCGATATTACGACATATATCGCATTAACAGCCGCAGGACCGTCACATTGGGCCTCCTCTTTAACTCTCCAGTATTTGATGTACTCAAGACAAATGCACTTATCCGGGACCATTAATCCACGTACCCAGCCGGCGCAATAGCGGCGCATATTTTACGCGGTTACAAATCGGCGCTATATCTTATACCATAAGGCACGTATGCCGCAATTGCCTCGCGCGAATTCAATGGCACGCGTGATTTCTAAGATAATAAATAAACGTGGCCCAGATCGGCGCTGAGCCCGCGGCAATCGCGATCGTACTTTTATCGGCGCCACGGAGCAAATGATTTTGCACTCGAAGCGATTTCAATTTCTCTTCCCACCCCGTGCCCCCCCCCCCCCATCCCCCTCTATCTCTCGGTACGACGCTGCCAACGACTCCTCGTAATACGGGTCCCCGATCAAAGTGTAGAGCCGCTCACGATCTCGCACAATCGCATATCCAAGCGACTCGAAAGTGCGAAGCGTTTACACCGGTATTTGAACTTCGCTGATGACGGTAATCACGCTCGCTCGACGCTTCAATTGCACGTTTCGTCGGGTTTCTGCGCCTCGGTTACTTTACGATCGGGAGTAACCCACCGTGGTGGTCAGGATCGCGTCCTTCTCGTCCTCCTCCTCGATCCCTCTCCCCCCCCTCGAGCTCTTTTTATCGCCCCACCTTCTCCTCGTTTCGGCAAATTAACGATGGGCGCGCGCCTAAAAGCGCGATCGCGCCGGGGAATTTGTGCAAAGCTTTTCCAGCTCCGACTAGCGGCCAACGTGGGTTAATTCACGAGGAGCCGCGGCTTTGCTCGCGAAGCGACGGAGATTCTGGGTTATTTGCGTATGGAGAGGCTGCGTAGAACACTGTGCGGTGGGATGCGTGAGGTGCGGGTTGAAGAGAGAGACGTATCGTGACTCGAATTGGTCCTTTAATACTAGAATTACCAGCCACTTTTTTGGTATATATAAAACTCCGCGTACATGTTTACAAAAGGGGGAGAATAAAAGGAAATTTTAGTCGATCAAAATGATAATCTAAATACTGCATGAGGATCATGGAAAATCTCAAAGAATGCATCGTTATGAAGCACTGCGATTTTTTAAAGAAACGACTGACGAGTCGTTTTGACTGGTTCGGTAGTTCTAGTGTTAAATACGGAGGTTTCGTCTTACTGGCGTTAGTTTTGGGTAACGAAGAGCTGTACGAAGTCGGATTCTTAGAGACTGCGCATGTTTCTATATTCATTGTTGACGAGCTCCACGACAAATGGTGTTACGATTCTTTTAGTTTAAGTCGTAATAGTTCGACTTTCTCTGGAACGATCGCGAAGCTGAGATTTATCCGAGACGCGCGGCGTTATTAACGCAGGATCCGTTCGAATAAAACGGAAAGTGATCGGTAACAGAGGAAGCGGGTTGAAACACAACATGAGCGTTGCTCACATCCGTGGCAGAAAGAGAACGATGGATAGCTACTCCCCTTTCTTTTTAGCCACACCTTATAGCCGCTACACGACATGTAGGTCGCAACGGTCAATAACTGATAGCAAGGCATCGATTTTTTTTGCCATCGACGACCTGTGCACCATGGTAGCTCGAAATATATTTAAAAACGTCGTGGTAAATCGTAACCAAGGAAATTGGCTTTTCCAAGGCAGAATGGGAGCCTTTGAAAATCGAGGCAAGGGGAAAAATATAAATCTTTATACGAATTTCGATGATGTCACGTTACTATCGAGGACACGAGTAAGTAAACTTTAGTCGTTTCAAAATCTCGCTCCGTCATTAACGGCTACCGCCGCAGAGAGCACGGTGCCGCGAAAATTCTAGGATTCCCAACAGCCATGCGGCCACGGTGGTATTATTTGAAGTGTTTCTATACGCGGATGAGTTATTACGATGAATTACTATTGTTACGACTTCCCACCGGGTGTTACCGTAATCTTTTTGACACGTAGCGTGCGGCGCGGTAGCTTTCAATTGAGGTGAAATTCAAATTAGGCACGGTTCAAAGTGTACCACGTAGAGAGACTCCGATCCCTGCTGACAGGTGAATCAAACTGCCAAATTGTTGTCGTTACGACACGCTCTGAAGCCTCGACGGTACGGTTTAAATCCCAACCACCACCTTTGAGTTTTCCGTCGTGACACGTGTGCCGTTTTCTCGATGGCCTGGACACTGCATTAGGCAGCGGATTTTCGTTAGGCAACCTCGACTCGTGTGCCAGATACGAAATAAACACTTCGCGGGACTAAAAGTATACGACGTCACGGTGGAGGAGAAATTAGACTCTTACCGAGAAAATTATAACCTTCATCCGGTACGTTCACTTGCAATATTTATAATACACGTATAAAGAGTAACTTTCGGATTACACGATCGCACAACTTTACGATAGAGGTTACGTCGATGAATGACAACATGCTTATCCATCATGAGAATAGAGAACAAATCGATGCCTGTACTATAAACATACAGATCCGAAATACGCCGCGGAAAGGGAAATATTAATTTACAAAGTATACATAGACACTCCTACTATTATATTGGTCGTGTATTATATTGGTCAATAACGAGCAGTTAATTCTCACACTTTTCCTAATAATTCGATTTAAATTCTTCATCTGATTTTGCCGATTCATTTTTCATTCGATTCATTCGATGAAATAAAAATTAAAAACACATATATATATAAACATATATATAAGCCATCTTGAAAAAAGGCGTGGAAAAAATTAGACACCCGAGTAACCGAATCAGGACCACCATTGAGCCACAAAAATGGTCAAGCTGGATTTCTCCCGATCTCACAGTGCGTACATCATGGACGGAGGATCGAATTCGAATATCACCCGCGCGAAAGTCCACCTTGCCGGCTCGGCTCCAAAAATCTCCAGGTTTCCCCACGGCGAAAAAGGAGAACAACCAGGTACGCTGGCGTGCAGACGCGACGACACGGTCGTTCCACGGTGTTCAGAAGGATGCTGCGACATTATCCTTCCCGTGTACCCTGCCAGCGAGCGACGAACGTGCGTAACACGCACAGGGGACACGCACACCGGCGTACGGCGCACCGGTTCGACCAGAATCGAAGGTGGGTACGTCGAAGCCGGAGAAGCTCGATCCGGGCGCTCTCTCACGAAGGCGAGCGCGTGCGTGAGTGCACGCACACGCGGGAACACGCGCGGAAAGCCGAAGCCAAAGCCCAGCAGTCGGTGGACGCTTTGATGTGGCCGCCGCCGCCGCCTCTACCTTCGCCACCCTGAATACCTTTACATCTCGCTGTCCCGCTCCTTCTTCTTGCCCGCTGTCCTACTGCGACCTCTTCGCTATTTCGCGAGCCGCGCTCGTGTAACGCGCTGCAAAACGCGCTTTCGGTGATAAGAGCGCAAGGCTTTCCGCGAAACTTTTATCGCCTCGTCTTCGTGTGAGGCGTGAAATCACGATTTTTGGGATATCCTCGTGGCCTGCTTTTAGTTGGTTGGCTTTCTTTCTTTCGATAGTATAACTTTGTGATATGAGGTTTTTTTTGGGAATTTTGTATGATTTTATTCCGCGTGAATCGTTATATTAAGCTATTGATTTTAATTTTTGTGCTTTATTTCTTGGGAGAGTGGCTGGTGTTTTTAGTCTTAATACTACGTTTTTCTAATTATCTCCGTGGCTTTTAAAAGGGCCATGCGGTTATAATCGAAATGTTGTTAGGGAATTTTATAACGAATAGGAGACTTTCGTCCGAGGAAAATTTCTTTTCTTAAAATATAGAGAAACATTATGCAGCGCGTGAGTTTGGAGGATTAACCAATAGTGAGATAAGGGTAATCGGAGATTTTCCAAAGTACCTTTCGAAAGGTGGAAGGATATCGTAGAAATTTATGGGCAAAAATGAATCGAGAGTTCGAGCGGAAGCCCGACGAGACACCTGTCAGAACATCATAGGGAGAGCGAACTTTCTAACGATACAAGGTGCCACGTAAATACGACAGTAGATCCTCTAATGACACTTCTCTCGGCCGAACGGAAGCAAGGTGTCCGTTCCATGTTATTTCGCTAGTATTTTTATCCTTGCCAGTATGTTGCCATTATAGCATCGAAGCAAACTCGAGCTTCTCGGTAATCCACGCCAATCGAGGGAACTCGCATGTTCCACGTACGCATATCCCGGGTGAAACGACTTCTTACGGCTGCTTATGCGGGAAAATCTTAAATCGGTAGAATTAAGGATTCATGCCTCCGAGTCATGAGGTTTTCCTAGAATATCGCGAGCCGGCTCGCACCTCCAGCCCCGATCAAGCGAGGAGCGACGATGTTTTATGGCTTTATGTCACGCAGGATGATTTTCGATTTTCTCCATCCTCCCCTCGGACCTCTCGTCGCCCCCGGTCACAGGATTTTCACTCGCCCTCTACACCTCCGGAGATCCGGCCGCTGACGGCGTCCAATAACGGTGGCTCTCGCACACCGCCGTCTCGAATTTTTCCTAGCGCTGCGCCTCACGTACGGTAGGCTTATATCGACGTGTCGATCAAAGGAGCACGGAGGAGTGACGGAAGGCAAAATCCATGGCGATGCCCGACGTGGCCGGAATGTGGGACGCAGAAAAAGCGGCGACGTCCCTCCCCCCGCCCTGCCAGCAGGAGGGTACCACGGAGTTTGCGTTCCTGCGGGATCAGGGAAGAGGAGGGCCCTCGGGCAGCACCTGTAGCGCATAACCGTGCGTCCATCTGTCCGTCCGTACCGTCGGTGGGAAGGCGAGGGCCGACTTCTTGCAGCGCAATCAATCGAGCCGCCGCCGTTGCCAGTTTCCACTCCCTCTCTCCTTCCCTTCCTTCGACTTCATCTTCGTACCTTGCTCCTCCTCCCCGCCTGGATTTTCTACCTTCGATCGCCTCACCTACCTCACCCCTCTTCGATTCGAAACCCCACCCCCTCCTTGGATTCGACCTTGGATCGCGGATTGGCAGTTAGTGGATGTTTACGGAAGATCGATGCAAACGCCTCGTGAATCCAGTTTGTTCACTCATTTTTGGCATGGATTTGCTGAAGTCATTTAGGAGCTGTGGTTTTAGATGGGTTTTGAGCAACTAGAGCTGGAGTATATGTATATAGTATAGAGAAACTGTGATGGACAGGGTTCGAACCTGGGTCTAATGCGAGGATGGATCGAGGCTCGTGCGGAAAAGTGTCGCTGGTCCTGCGAATGAGGAGATCGGGGATAGAGGGATGGAGGATAGAGCCGTGCGGTTGGGTTTCTTCGAAGGGCCACTCGATACGTGGCATTTGTCCTTCGGGTTTTTATCCAGAGGAGCCGAGATAATGTTTTGCGCCACGCGCAGAGCTGATCCGCGTGCGTGCCAGGTATGAGGACTGTTACGCAAGATTCCACGGTCCTGGTTTCTTCCGATTTCCGACGGCAAAAACGACGCCGTCGGCGACTCCACCCTTGCGAGTTGAACGGACGAAATTTCTCGCCGTCGATAAGGAGTCAATGGCCCTTGAAGCCGCGGAGAGAAAACTGTTCGAGCTCGTGGAGAGAGGAAACTCATCCTTGTACCGCAAGCTGCGGTGGCCCGATGGAGGGAAGCTGGCATTTAGATGGGGAAAAAAATGCGATTTTAAATCACACACCAGTCCCATCATCCTCGAGTTTTCCATTTTACGTGTACAGGTCTTGTACGGCACATATACTACAGTCCTCTGGTAGTGTAACATCCAGTTAGAAAAATAAGTATACGTTTTATGGACAAACGTTAAGTCAGAATGCATTTCCAAAGCGCACAATCACACTTTATATTTATACACTAAAATGAATTTATATAATAGAGAATACTACCATTAAAAAGGAATATAATATATACTACCAAATTTTCTCGTTTTTACCTCTTTATATTCATAAACTCGAGTGCTCGATGTTAATTTTTACACGTTGACTCATCGTGCATATTTTTCAAAGTATTTCAAACCGGGGCGCGTGAAAATAATTAGCCACTAAGAGACTTCAGTTTAATAACCATGGTAGTCGATGGTATCGTGCAGACGAGCAAGAGAACGTTTGTACACCATTTTCTCCGTTTCCTCTGCCAAATCTTGAACAGTTCCGTGGAAAGTGGGGAAGGAGGGGAGCGTGAACCGAGAGGTGGCCAAGGCGACACCGTAGAACCAGAAATTCGCAACGCCTTGCAGGTAAAAATCTGCATACCCGTCGACCTTTTCCCCGATCTCGGTCCTGGGACATGACGAAACAATGGGCAGGGGCGAGTGGCAGAGACAAACGATCGGTGACAGGGCTCGAGTCACGCTTTCGACTTTTGGCCATTTCGGGAATCGGATTACCGCGGCCTCGTTCCACGGCTTCGACGCCATTTGACGCGCCCCAAACTCGCGGGGTGGTTTTGCATGGCGGACCAGCCTTATCTAGGGATGATCGTATCGAAGCCAGTGCTGGCGAACCTTGTTATTCCTTTCTACAAATTCAGGTCTATCGATTCGCAGACCTGCCTGGCAATTTTTAAAAGGGAACGAGGATGCATGAGATAAGTGAGTCGTGCCGAATTTAATTGCAGGAAGTAAAAATTAACATGGAGTTTTACATAAATGGAATTATAATAACTCAAAAGTAGTTAAGGTACATTTATTAAATCGTTTACGTGCAAGTTAAATTTTCCATCGGTATACGGAGCTTATCGACATTTAACCAGCACTCTCTTGGATGATCAGCAACGAAGAGATGAAGGAGACCACGAATTATTCGGGAAGCAAATCTTCCAGAATAACGATCACGAACTGTTCTTCCTCATCGAAAGACAGCTTATTACATTCCTCGTTCTCAGACAAATGACCAGTACACCTGGATACTCGATGAACGTCACCAAACCCAGAGTCTCCTGGCGAAAATGACACTGTTGGCAACCTAAGTCGCCACACGAGCGGAACGTAATTAACGGAAGCCAGGGCTGTACGATGGCGGCGCCGCTTTGAAGGCAGAGCAAACGCGAGGGTGGGTTAATTTATTATTTTTACAGAGGGCCATTCATCCCGATATGCCCGCCTTCTCCTTCATTTTTCTCATCCGTCCGATCGGGCGGAACGGGAGGAAGAGGGACGACAGATGCGTCGGCGCCGCGGGGGTTATTGCATCTGCGAGCCGCGGCTGAAAAGATACGAGAAATAGTTGCGTACCGTCCTCTTATTACGGAGCATGTCAATGATACTCCTACAGCATCGCAAATTGTTCCTTCCAGCCGGAAACTTTTCCCCCGCTTTTTCGTTTTCGCGCGAGTCCTTCCACTGTGATTTAACATCGGGAAAAAAGGGTCGCCACTGTAATTTGCTCGAGCAACGCGAGAAAAATAGGCGAAACCCGTAGCTGGAAATTAATACGCATCTGTATTAATAAATAATGTAGAGAGCGATCCTTTTTCTCCTGACGATTGAAAAAGCGAATGCTCGTAATTCTTCCCGCAGCCACGCCGATTATATATCACATTATATAACCATCGCGTAACAGGTAAGTTTCTCTATTAAAACACTGCTTATAATAATCGATATTCGACATAACATAATAATTCTGTCTTCGCTATTTATTCGATTGTACGTATATATTTTTAGTATAGCTTCAAAAGGATCGAAACGTGGCGATTATCCATCGATTGCGAGCTCGTGCACCGAATAAACGGTACATTTGAAATCTTCCTTGGGCAGAAAGTTCGTCGTGAATGACGCGATCTCTCGTCACCACGGCTCTAGCTTCCCATCCCCGAGGTTCCGTTCCTATCCCAGCCGGTAGCGCTGGCCGGCATCTTTGCTTTGTTTGCATTTAAACGGCTCGCCACGGTTGACAAATGAGTCCGATATTATCGGACAATCGATTGCCATGCTGAAGGAATCGCTTTGCTCGCGCCCGACCAGTCGGCGAATCTCTTAACTCCGCGAGCCCGTTTCAGGAAAAGGGCCGAGAAGAAGAGAACAATCGGCCCCGCGACATGCCACTACAAGCGGAGCCGTGTTCTCCGTGTCTTTTCGCTCTCTCCGTGTTTCTCATTCGCGGTCCTCTTATTTTTCACCGCTGTCTCTAGCGTGCGACTCGCCCGCTCGGCAACGTCTATGTGAACGCACGAAAACTCCGTTCCTACGGAACACCGGAGATTGCTCCTAACGCGTTTCATCAAACCCGCGTGAACGCGAAACCGTTAACGCGTATCATTGGATCGCGATGAAGCTAAGGGGGAATCGAATTTGCATCGATTTTATTCGATGCGATCGACGTTCCAGCGGTTCTTGAATCGGTAAAAAGTATATGGAAGTAAAGATGTATAAACAGATTTAACAGTATTCATTGAAATCGCTTTGGACGAATATCGAAAAGTCGCTGACACCTCGCGATTCTCCAATAATATATAAACACCATATAAAATAGATTCTGTAATATAATAATAAAACACCAAGGATAAGGATTCACGTTTGATCATCAAGTTGTCTTTATATCAAATTTTAATCAGCCAGTATATTAAAGTCATCAATCCAGCGTTTAATACCGACGATCATAAAGAGCAATGCGTTGGCATGAGCTTTCGCTTTACATCAAAGACTTAATATAAAGATATTACAGCCACATTCCTCCAATTAGCGAGGTTGAAGATCTCGCGCAAAGATTCAGGTGAGAACTCGGTCGTATATATAACATATATCGATACGGACCGGAATTCCGTTTAGTTCCAAGGGCAGAAGGTTTATGAACCCCTTGGGAATCGAATCGGATAATGCTCGGGTGGCGTATGTCACGGAGGAAACTCCGCACAGGCAATTACAATATTTCCTACGTTGTGAAAGAGGATGGGCTTGGCTGACACTCTGACAGCCCGTAGTCAAATGTTCCACGCTTCCCTGCGTCCTCGTCTACTCCACGCTCGTGTGTATCTGCATACGCACAAGCCTGCTTCCTTAATAGCAACTTCTCCGCTTACGGAATACCGGTACAAGGCCCGTAGGTTGCAATCAAGGTAGGATTGCTGGAATCTCATCGGGCGCTCAGAAAATGTACTACATTGTTGTTCGGCCGTGCCGATTGATGGAACTCGGCGGGACATCCTTCCTCTGCCCTGCGCCAAGGGACATTTTTAACGTGCGATTAAATCGGCATGGACTCACTGAGCATAAGTAATCGCTTTAACTCAGCGGGACTTTACATTGGTTAGAATCGGTGAATAACGAGCGAGAAGGTTGTGCGATATCTTTCATTTTTTACGATATCCTACGATATTTATCATATCTTTTATTATATAGATTATTATATTTATATCATATACTTTATTATAAACGTTTACGATATTTATTACGATATCTCTACGATCTTCTTTTTAATAATTAACGCGTTAATTGGGTATACGTTTAAGTTCATTTCCGCGATCGAGAGTACGTCTTAAACATCGCACAAGCGCGTGATGATATATAATATATAGTAAATGATATAGCATTTACCTTAAAAGCGATCACAAGAATAACTCGGAGAGTTTGGTGCAAACGCGCGTTCCGGAATTCTTATATGAAAAGAAGTATCCGCTGTTAATCGTCATCGACCTAGAAAAGGAACTTCCCCCGAAAGTAGACGGGAAGCAGCGATTCCTCTGCGCGAAGAGGGAGGCTCGAGGGGGATTTCCGATCGAATGAGTGGCCCTCGCAGGTGGACGCGTTGCGCAAACCGAAATCTCATTATCGCGAGACAAAGGTGCGACGATTAATCATCATCATAGCCGCGGCTCCTCGGATACCGCGTGTAGCTCGCGGCAGAAGCGCGAGAGGGGCCACGTTGTCGGCCTCTGGACGTCCCTGCGGAGGACGAGGAAGAGAAGAAGAAGATGAGGAACGAGCGTCACCGGTTGGTCGTGAAGGGTCCATGCGGAACTAAGTCGTTCTCCCTTTGTTCTCCCTTCGCTGCGCCTTGCCGGCTACCTACCGTGCGCCCTCCTCTTTTTATCCTCGCAGAGGGACCATTTTTTCCGTCGAACGCCACTGCGAGAGCTCTCGATTCTTCCCCGATTCGCCGCGGTTCATTTGCGTACCGATCTCCAGAGTATCCCGCGGTGGTCCGGCCGGATATGTCGGGCCTCGTCCCGTCGCTGGCCGCGTTAAATCTGTAATTGGGTTTCCCCGCTTATCCGCAATCGCGTCTTCGAACGATCCTCCATCGCGCGGCTCGTTCTCTCCTACTTCTTGATAGAAAGCGGATATACACAAGGGTGCGCAAAGCGATAGGAGTACCTTTAAGAATCGTCAGTAGCCCGAAAGAGGGCACTGGCTACGGTGATGTAAGGAATAAAAGCTCGAACTTCCACGCGAGACACTCGGCCATCGCCTCTGCTTTTTCCATACGATATGTACACCATAGCTCTGATGGTTCGAGACCCACCTTAAACACTAACTCCTACACCCAATGACCTCAGCGATCGGTACCTAAAACGAATTTAACACTATTCCTACCACCAGTGATTTCTTTGAAAAATCGTAGAACTTTGAGGCACGTTCATTTCTGAGATTTTTCACGATTTCCTCACAGAGTCGACCCTTTTCCCCCGCCTTCTTTCTCTTTAAGGATGTATTTAGTACACTTAAATCTGTCTGGAAAATGGCTGGTAGGAACAGTGTTAAAAAACAGCAAAAAAAAGAGGAAGCTCGTATGTCATTACTCAGACGAAGACACCCAGCATCCCGATTCCTCTACGCGTATCTCATCCATAGCGTGTTGTCGGATCGATAAATTCCTGCGTGCCGAGAAGGACACGCAAGGCGATGCCTCAAAATATTATTCTATTAAACGCATCCAAGATCCGGCGCGGCCGCTCCCTGGCCGGACGGGTAATGCCGTTTAATTACCACCAGATCTCTTTACGACGAGGCGGGGAAAAACTGGATTAAACGGCCTCCGCGGGACGATCTGCGTGCACGCGGACAGCCGAACGTCCCGGGCGCGAGTATTGGCAGTTCCCTCATTATCCCGAGTATCTTTCTGCGGCTTCGCTCGGTGATAGAGGAGGCAAAGCGGGTTGAGAAAGGGCGGGAAGGAGGGAGGGAGGGGGCGCAACGGCTGTCGTTTTACTACCGAGGCCGCGCCGATCGGGCGATGGTAATTATTGGGTTCTGGAACAAGACGGCCGGTGTCGACAATGAAAAATCCTGGGAGAAGGATTAATTCCCGCCTCACGGCGCCTATCACGGGAACCGGGCATCCTCGAGCTCGAAGGACGTCCTCCTTACGGAAGTCGGCTCGAAATCCCAGCGTGCACGTGTGGCCCATCAATCTTATTTATGCATATTAGGAATTATACGTGTATGTAAGTACACGCCGCGGTACACGATGGCGCGGAGAAAAAAGAATTAACTACGTTGTCGCGCATCAATCTCGGCTCGTAGGGTTCCCGTGTCGTCAACCGGTTTCGACGCTGAGCCTTCCTACAACGTTATTAAGCGCTATCGGATACACCGGAAACGAGACCTTCGAGCCTCGACGATAAGCGGTAGGAGTGCTGCGAGGAAAATATCTCGCGTTTGAACCTTTGGAAATACAGGCTGTTAGAGTGTGGTCTGGTGGTTAGAAGTTTGGACCACCATAAAGGAGAGTCAGCTTGAATTTTGCTTGAAATTTACTCCAAGCTTGATTTATTTTGCTTGAATTAATTAAATTCGTGGTTTTAGCTAATGGTTTTTTAAGCGAATTATAGCTGATGGATTTTCTGTGTGATATGTATATTGAGCTCTGGTGGCTCGAAATACATATTGAACAGTAGTTCCAAGGCCCGATGATCTAAGCGGTCGGTCCTGAAAATGAATTTGAGAATAAAAAGAAAGTAAAATAAAGATACAGACCGACACTCGGGTTACGTTCCATTTACGTGCTTGGAACGAAGTCGGCCGTTGCTCTTGGGCTTTGCGGATCATCGCGAATCGAGTTGCAGGAATCGTCCTGATTTTTCCTATTCTCTTACGGTAGAAAATTACGCGGGAGATGAGATCGAGGTAGAGTAAGTATATAATGTTTGCTCACGGCGATTGTATACAGTGCTGCATGGGATTGTAACTATGTAGGACGCCTGAGTATCTTCGGAATATATACAACAATTTCCCTCGTATTAACAGCGACATAAATGAGCAACAAACACGAATTAAAACATCTCAAATTCAAATTCGGTTCGACCTCGATAGACGACTTACTTAAGACTCTCATCCTCATCGAGAATCCACGTTCTCGAGCACTTTGACCGAGGCCTCAAAACGGTCGAGTTTAGTCGACGCCAGCATCGAAAGATTAACAGTCCGCATCCCCACTATCCCTGCTTTCGTAAGGAGAACTCATCGAGTGAGAAAGGTGCTTTAATCTCGAGGCGCCGAATGTCACCGGAGGTGGTCCTCGATGATGAATGCGAAGCCTTAGGCGGCCCTCGGGAGAGGAATGGTAGGTAGCCGGGTAGCCGACAACACACAGCAGGGGGTTCTTCTCACCTCTGTTCGATGCCATTGAATCCACGGCGCAGAAACGTGCCACGAATTACGCTGACGCGAACTGCAAAACCTCTCGCCCAGGCAGATCTTCCGACGAGGGGATAATTGTTACATCTTGTCGCGCGTTAGTCCTTTTTCCTCCATCTCTCCGGAAATAGAGCATCTTAAAGTTGCGATCATCCGTTAGTAGGCGTTTGAAATTCCATATTGTAGCGAATAATCGTGCGCAGAATATCTTTCAGGACATATTTAATATTTTATCCTAAGTCTTAGGATATAGTTCATAAATATTTTAATGTATATCTTATGTCTCAAAGATTGAGAAATCAAGGATTAATATAAGAATGATATCGATATATTAATCTTTAATACAGTGTCGAGTATGAGAAGTTCGAAAAGTATTTAATAACACAAATGGTTCAATTGTGTTTCAACAGCATCCAATTTGTGTTCGGTACACAAAGTACAAACGGTAAGAGATCAAGCGCGTGGCCTTTGGCAACGGAGGAGCTCGTACCAAAGCGAGAGTCCCTTTGATGTATTATTTCGTCCGCATACGCGAAGGGTCCTCGAAAAAAATAGCTTGATATAAACAACGATTAAGCAGGGAGTGCCGCGGATACCTTTCACGGTGTACGATCCGCACAAATCGTGGGAGAATCGTCCCGAAAGGCGGGAGGAGAGAGAAGTCGAAACGCTCGAGACGTCTCCTCGGCGTAGGCGAGGCTCGATCGCTGGTCGTGTTCGATGCCAAAAACGGAGAGTGGATTGAATCGCGCAACGGAAGAAATAATTAGCTTTAGAAACGACTGTGATTGTCCCGCAATTATGGGTGGTTGGCTCGAGGAGAGGCCGCGTTATCGCATCGACGATCGTCCGTGAAAGAGTTGCTGAATCCGTGCAATCGTTCGAAACGGATACTCGCTCTTTGATCGACCGTGGGTTCATTAACTCTAAGCTCGACGAGCCGCCCTTTTTGCTGCGAGATTGTTTAACTTCGAGAGTACCCGGCGAAGGGGATAAGCGCCGAGAAGAAAGTCACTTCCGTCGACGGCTCTTCGGCTTGGCTCAGATTGATATCTCGAGAAATCCTCGTGCGAACCAGATCGTGGCCCGCGATAAACTCCCTTCCCCTAGGGCAACCTAGACGGTGACTTTCGTGGGAGATCATTAAGAGTCCTTAAACTTGCCAGGAGAAGCTTTTAGGACTCGCCATGCCAGGCGCCCGTATGACGAAGGGATTTTTTCGCCCGTCCTCGGCGCACGCCTCGCTCGTCTCCCGTTGGTCCCTGTGATTCTTCTTCCTCGCGCACCCAAGGTCTGTGCTTCCATAAAAGGCGTACCACCAAACCTTTATATTCCTATTACAATCCTCATAATAAATACACGCTTTACCTCTAATCTATAAATCATCGAATGTGAAGAAATCACAATAACGCTAATAACAGCATGAACATCACGAGTATTAATTCCTTGAAACTCGAAGAATTCCACTATCATTTAGAATTTCATTGAATTAAAGAGGTTGCTGTTGTTAAAATCGCCGATCATAATGGAGGAATATTAAGGGTGGCTTTGGTAAACCCCATGTTTCTTCGCACGAAGCTGTGTTTCCTGCATTCTAAGGCTTGTGTTCTTCAGCCAACCGTCTTTTGGGAAGGGATAATTTAAAATGACGGTGGGTTGCGTCTTGTATTTAAAAATATTATGTTGCGCCCTGGATATTGGTCGGGGACTTTCGAGCATCCATGCGCAGTTTGCATGGGGGTTGCTGGTTCGTTTGAGGGGCGGGTCACATTCCCATGACAACCGTTGGCCCCGCTGATGAATTGGCTTCGTGCGCGGTACATCGGTACACCGTGAAATGCGATTCCAGATTACTTCGAAACTTGGGATTCTAATTAACGATCCGGGAACGCATCGGCTGCCCGGCCAGGAACTTTCGTGACTTTATGCCGAACTCTAGTGGCAAAAGGGTTTATAATTTGGCCGACGATCATTTTGCGGGAATCGCAGGATGATCGACGTCGTTTTAAACGATAAGAAACGTTTACATTCCCCTTACGAATATGTCTGAGGTGTAAGATAATCGATGGAGATTCGCATTATGCTTTTAACGAAATACGAATGTTTTTACGCTTTATATATTTAGAATTTTTCCATATATTCTGGATATCATTCCAAGTTGACTTTACGTATAAAAATTCACGGTAATAATCTGATGAGAATCGAAGAAACAAGGAGCAAAAGAAATTCAGAGCATCGAACTTCTGTATCGTTGTACACAGGCTACCGATTTTAATGCTCGACACCAAATATAAGACAGTCAACAAATACTAACATTTGCTCATATATATCAATCTATGAAAATTGCTCTTAACATTAAACCTACCAGCCACTTTCTGAATACATTTATATACACCACAGATATCATTAAAGAAAAAGGATATTAAGAAGACACGTCGATAGATCAATCGAATGATTCACACTTCACCGTAGTATCGTGGAAAATTGCAAAAAATTCAACGAAGTACAGCGATTTTTCCCAGAAACCACCGATCCGCCATTTCCATCGATTCCATAACGGTTCGATACTAAAGACTATCGATACCTTCTGAAACCCATCGTCGCTTGCCTGCACTATGAGGAACGCGAGTCAAAGTCTAGCCAGCGGCATTAGTCTACAGAAAATCCGCGAGGTACATAATGATTTTATCCAGCAAGGGCGCATCCGAAGGCATTTTAACGCCGGTGGACGTATATCTCCATCCCGTCGTCGCCTAGCATAGGCAGCACTCTCCTTCCCAGAAATTTTCCAGGGAGGAAGATGGAATACAAAGTCGTGTGCTCTTGCAAATGTATCGCAAATTGTCGTTGCGAAGTGCTTAATGTAGGAGGCGAGGTGGTGCCGGTCGAGGTGGCAGAGGACGAGGACAAGGATGAGGACGAGGACGAGTAGCGGCGGTGCTCTTAGCTGAAGGGAGACGAGCCATTTCGTCGTGTCCCGCCCACGCTGGAATTCGAGGCTGGTGACGTCAGAGGCGTAGCAGAGCCGTCATCGGCGAGCCTGACGACTACGGCGATGCCCCTAATGGTTCCATAATGTCGCCCGTGAAGATAATCGACCGTGAGATCTTCGGCTGGCCGCTTTCTTCCCGCTGAATCCCCATGGTGCCGCGAATCTCATTCCTGAGAACGATTTTCCGGTTTGAAGGAACCGGGGAGGCGAGTGTTGGCGCGAGCCTCTCCCATCGATGCTCTTGCCGAAGGTATGCCTCCCGATGGAGCGTTTTTCGGTGCTTAACCGGAATGGCATTTTAAAGCGCTTAGACATTTCGAAGTGCAATGCTTCCAATATGGCGCGGAACATCCTCTCGATTAACGCTGCGAATATCCCGCGGTCGTCGATCGTCAGCGCCCACTTTTTCTCGAACCGCGCGCTTTATTGATACGAGAGTCTTACAGGAATAACTCTATAGATGGCCTTCGATCTATTTTGATAGCTAACAATCGGGCGCCAGAACTTGCTTGCTTGCGCGTATGATTGCCTCGTACGGGTCGTGTCAAGGTTCCGTGTGTAATCATTGTGCCACCCTTAGAGTCTCCTCTCCCGTTCCTACAGCTTTATATAACTCCGAGATTACGCGATTATCTATATCGAAATGAGGATCGATGGAAATACCAGGGCTACGCTTGCTTTATCGGTCGCGCGTACTTTGTCCGTCATTATCTCGCGTAGAGCGAGAGTTTAACACGTTGAGCATGGGTGTAGAGCAAATTCTTGTTTCTCCAAGGACGGTTAATTGTTTTATATAAATTATTCGTACAGACCGTGTATTTGAGTGTCTATCTATTTTAATATTATAGTAAGACACATAGTAAAGTCTTGTAGAATTTATGAGCTGAGGCATAATGAATGCTACGCTGATCAAAGTAGAGCAGCCAGTGAGGCATCGATGCTATGCCACTCCATGCTTAACGTACGAAGGATCTGCTTGGTTTGGCCTATCCATTGACAGTAGTGTCGGGGGGTTAATAAGCGCGCAATCGGTGCCAAAAATCCCGCATCGTCGAATCGAAATTGGTAAAAGTCGAATGCGTATTGGCGGCGTTGCAGCGGCATAATGGGCCAAGAGCTGACGGGGGGTTGAGTTGGTGGCTCGGTTGCCCTCAAATCATCGCGAGGGTGTGAGGCAAATGACGTTCGGCCACGCGGAAGTAACGCGATAATGGCGGCCATGAAAGGCCCCACCGTGATATCTGGTGCTTTGATGTCCTCCATAGTTCGTTCTTTTCGCGGCCCTGGGAAAATTCAAACCGCCCAACATTTTTTTTTTTTGCGAACTACCGCCGACGCGATAACGAAACGATCGTCGCTACTGGGTCACGTAAACGAGATAATATCACGCCTGTTGGTGCACTCTCGTATTGCTAGAGTATCGTTTTTATCGTTAAATATATTCCTTGCACTAATAGCATCCACTGTGCATCGAAATTCTCCCAAATTGGCGCTCGAATCTCTAAACGAATGCACGAGGAATTTGGACATCGAGAGAATCGAGTGAGGAATTGATTAGAGTAAAGGATGAGTGGATTGATTTATTCAGCGATGGAGAAGTTAAGAAAGAGCTTGAGCGCGACTGCGTATGTCAGTCCTAGTGCATAACTTGCACGAGATAAAAAAGACATTACCAAGGATATCGAACGATCGTGGAGTATCCGAGCCTGTAATTTTCTATTCAGAAAAGTTATCCGGGTATCTGGGGTTAATCTGCTACTTGTATTCCATTTAATAGCCACACGTGAGCATTACAGTCGGCCGTAATGAATGGGTGCGTAGGATGAGACATGTACGGGGGATGGTTTTGTTCCACGCCGCGTGATTCTCCGTGTGTCACAACGTTCAAGATTATAACTAGATGCACGATTCTTGCCATAAAATGTTACGATTTCTCATATAGGATCGTATTACATCCGCTTAGTTTTATGCGCTTTTATAGGGTATAAGGTATAAAAACGTAATATCGGATGCAAATTGCCTACCTAATGGTGACGTAATATCCTTCGTAAGTTCGCGCTCACTTATTTGTCGAATTACAGGCAACCTGTTTGAACTCCGAAACACTTACGGAGGTATTTTCCCGGCGTTAAAAGACCAGTTAGCAGTCTTTTTACGTTGTTCAAAATTTTTTGAGAAGTGACGTGCGGATACTTCTTTTACATTTTCCTCGATTAAAGAAAATAGCTACTTTAAGTACAGGTATCGCAGCGCAGTCGTTTCGGTGGAGCCAAAGCTGCAAAAGCTATTAAACGCGCCTTGCCTATCAATATCACTCTACCGCCGTGCGGTAATGAAAGAAAATACAGATAAACGTCCGACAGTATAAGTGCCTGGAGTATAAAAAGTCTTGCACTATTTTCACGTTGCCATTAAGTAATTTGATACCAAGCTCCTTCATAGGGACCGCGAAAAAGTTCACATAAATCACTTTTTCCTTACGATTCAAACCCAGGTCTTTTGAAAGCTCGAAACAATTCCAAAGATTCTCTACAGATGACGAGAAAAATATCACGAGCCCTATGCGAGTATCACTAGCCAAATAGTCCACCATAACACTACGACTTGGAGCAAGAAAAAACCTAGCGATTCCCAAAGCCACCGCCAATCCTAGGATAATTCCAAATTATCCTCGATGCACCATACTCAGATCCCTCAAACTCGAGCGATCCTTTTCTCATTGACCGCTCCATCGAACTGAGGTAGTCACGATCCTGAAGATCGTCAACCACCGCGGGGAAATACGGGGCACGGAATTGCGGTTCCATCGGTCTCGGAACTTATGTCGTAGTCCAACGGGGCACAGGCTCGTCCGTAGTCGCAGTTTGTCGGCCAATGGGACCAGACAGAAACGCAATCGCAATGCAGGCCAATCCCTCTGCCCCGTTCGTCCACCCGCTCGCTCGCCCTCCCGTTCTCGGTAATGACAATCATTACGGAGAATGATTGCAGCGTCGGGTCCGCCAGAGCGCCAGCCGCTATTGGGGGATGGAAACCACCTTATAGAGTCTCTCCTCGGTCCTCGATGCGAGCGGATTGTCACATGCTCCCGGCACGGCAAAGTGTTTCCTCTTCGCTTCGACTTCCTTCGTCCGGTGAGGCTGGAAAGAAATCTCCTCTGGTGCACGTGCTACGTGAACATGGCGCCCCGCGCGGGGTGCGTGCTCTCGATCAATTCCAACCTCTGGAACAAACGCAGCTCCGTGGATACGAGGAGGTCCAAACAGAAGCGGCACTCTTGTGCTTCGAAAGAGTCCTTCGTAAATATTGCATCGAGCAGGCCTCCGCGTACCTTCGATCGAAGGATCCGTCGGGTGTAGGAGGTGAATCGTGCGCGATGGTCAATGGATCCTGGGTACGTTCCTGGTTCCTCGGTGTGACTCGAGTCGTGATTTTTTTTTTCATCGGTAAAGTTTGTCTCCAGAAAATGGTGGTGAACTCGCGGGACATGGCAGTGACGATGGCAGTGCTACGGGCGCTGTTCTTCGGCTGGATTACTTGTGCGCTGCTGAGAGAGCTGCGTGCAAAGAACATGGCGGTCGGTTCAGGATCCACGTGACGTTGGGATCCAAGTTCACGAGGATGTTGCGCAGGTACATATAGGTTGACGAGTCGCTTTTTCGGCCCAGTCCTTGCTTCGATATTCATTCCTGGCGGGCGAGGAGCTTCTTCTGTCGCGCGCGCGGCCTTTGATTAATTATTTCCCTCGAAGCGTGCTTTGCCGATGAATTGTATTAATAGCCATATCTCGCGCCAGCGGTCTCCGTCATTGGAGGCCTGCCAGGTTTGGGCGAAACAACGATTCGACATCTACGTCCGGGGATTCGAACGCTCTAATTGTCCCTTGATAACCGATCGTTGTCCGAATCAATGAATTCTTTGAATATCAGTCATTGAACATTATTCGCCCATATTAATTATGTTTAATAGAAATGAACGTGTGTCTTGAATACAAGCATGCCAACTCCACTCTTGACAATTTTAATGAGAATCTTCGATGGAGATTTACTAAGTACTTAGCTAAGTATCTTTAAAAGACCGCGATTCTTCTTCATTGTGTTTTTACGTAGTTAATTACGTACGTCTGTAAGTATCTCGCGACCCAACCTCCGTTGCATTAAAAACAATCTAACAATATCGCGCCTCGAATTGGCAAAGGTGGCTAACCCCAGACAAGAATCTCAATCCGCGCGATGCCAAGCATCCATCGGGCATCGGCTTGCATCGTTTTACGAGCACTGCTAGATACATCGCGGCTATCAGATCAATCCAAACGATAATGAACGTAGATACAATTAGATAGAGCCGGCTTAATTCGAGAGCGCGCAAAATTCTTCCGTTCCTCGAGAGCCGCGAAATCGGCGATTTCGCGCGTTATCTGGATCTTTCTCGCGGACTGCCGATATCGTCCGGCGAAAGATCGTTATAAAGAGCCGGTTTCCGTTTATCCGGTATCGAAAGAAAGGATCGTAAAAGCGCGAACGCGCGCCGCTAGACGAATGAGGAAGCGGAGGGAAGCTCGACGGAGCTAATTTCCGCGTAACCGAAGTTCAAACGATACGTCCGCGCGCACCGAACGACCATCTGTTCGGTGGTTTAGGAAGTCATTCCGTACGCCGCTTTGATGAAGTATCGAGGACTGAACTGACGAGTACTCCCAGGTACACCGCAGACACGTGCACGGATAATGATCCCACCGACACGCAGAAAGCCCAGCGACTTAGTAACGTAGGATCCCTCGGACCGTTGATTACACGATTATCTCATTTTCATTCATCATATTCAATCCGCGTAACCCTTGCTGAGTTTGTTCAAAAAAAAGGGGCAGCTTCGTACCTCAGAGGCGAGCATTTCGCAATAATCCAATCCGTCCATCGCGGTTTTGCGTTTCCCCGCTTCTCGATCGCGGCCCCGTAAACAAATTAATAAAAGCCAACCCTGAGCGTGCTTGCGGAAATACCATGCAAAACTCAACGACACCGCCAAGCCCACGAGCCTTTCCTACATCTGATAGCCATTCCCAGAATGAACCTCCCGCTCTCCCACAGGCCCGCGAGAGAATATATTTCAAGCCGTACGCGGTATATCATCGCGTAAACCCGCGCATTAAATCCCCTTATCTATGCTAAACCGGACGAGTTTTCTACGTGACCACCATCCGAGGGCCTCTCGCATTTCTCCGTCCGATTATCTCAGTTTCCACCTTGGTTCCGCCTATCTCCTCGCACTGGCGGCTACAAAGTATCAAAAGGCAGGCACATTTAAGGGCGCAAAAAAGAAGTCGGGCCCAGGCCGCGGTTCGGACACACGCGGTCGTGCACGTGTGCACGCACGTGTCCGTGTGCGTGCAATCCTGGGCGCGTTCGCTCGTGTGCGTCCTTTCTCGCCGCGGAAAATATAATGATGGCGAGCGAGCGGAGCTGCGAGCGTTCGTTCGTTCGGCCGGGACTCGCGTTGGAAACCGGCGATAAGGAGGGAGTGTCTACTGCCGCCATAATGATAGCCCTGAGCGGCTCTCTGACTCCGGTACACGCTGCACAGAGCGGCTCTGCGCCGCGGCGTGCACATTGCGCCTGTATGCACGCTCCCAGCTACGTGAGCTACACTTGCATACTCGAATGCCGTCTGCACATGCACCAAACCGGTACATCGTGCACGCAGCGCGGCCAGGCACGCACTTTACGTGTCGCCGCGGAGGAGCAGCGAGAGGGCGGAGGGACCTCGCTGCTGGTGCGGTGGACAGAGGCGCGGACTTCCATCGAGCAACGTGATCGAACCTCGTATATGTATTGCGCATACGGCGGTTTGTAACTCGCGTTAAATATCGAGAGCCTAGTATAGGGATTGTAATGGTACGCGTATTATAGACCTGGTATAAGTATATGGATTATAATGAGCCCCTTGCGGTATTAAAAATTTCTTTGGTCCTTTTGCGAGTTAAGCTTACGCTCGGCGATTTGGTATTCGTGGTGAATTGTTGGTGTTTAGTTATGCGATTTTGATTCTTGATGTACGAAGACTGGTGGGTATTGATAAAAATAAACGTGAACAGTTGGGGTAATAGATGGAGGGGCAGGTATGAGGGACGCGATTGACTTCGAATCGTGTACGTTGGTTTTAGAATATCCGGTGCGAGGAAGAACAATTATATGCATGTTCGCGAACCTCGCCCATTTCTAGCTTTCGACACGCATCTCCCTACACTGAGCGCATCCCATGGTGACTATCCACGCAGGCGTGAATCGACCGTGTTCCCGGCATAGCCCATAGTGTCATGCTCTCTATACCGGTGTATAAACTCTTTGGAAGACGAACACTGGTAGAAAACTGAACGCCCAAGTGGAAATAACAACGTTCAAGCTTTCGAATCGAAAATCTGAACGGTAAAATGATATAAAAAGAAATCAACTCCATGGCCCAGCATTTGTCCTACCCTCGCAACCTTCATTCACCAAAACGTATTTATCCCTACAATCATTCCTCTTCTAGAACCCTTCCCAAAGATTCTTAGACAAATTACAATATCCATCAACGTACAACCAAGAAAACACTTCATCGACCCACGTAAATACATCCATACAGA
The DNA here is from genome assembly GCA_038496175.1 of Ampulex compressa. Classification (NCBI taxonomy): domain Eukaryota; kingdom Metazoa; phylum Arthropoda; class Insecta; order Hymenoptera; family Ampulicidae; genus Ampulex; species Ampulex compressa. The sequence goes on along the minus strand of JBCFXI010000113.1, from coordinate 109,682 downwards.
GCGCGCGCTCCTCATTTCCTCACGTCAACCTAAATCAATGCCGTGCATAACGTAACTCCTTACCGCAAACAACATTCAACTACACACGCTAAAGACACAATACTGCACAACCAAATATCGGACAGCATATCAAATCCTCAAGCAGCTCAGGGATTCCAACCATACACACTCCAAGCGATCCCTCATCCCCAGGTCCGCTTCGCGAGGACGAAAATTCCGCGTTTTCAAAAAAAAAACCCTGGCCCCTTTCGGCGCAACCCCGAGCGCAGAAAAAGCGCGGAGTCTCCGATCGAAGGGCACCACACCCTGGCTGTCGGTTCCAGGGCATAGCCACGAGGGTTACATCGGGTTCACCAGGAGCGCACGAGGGCCCCGCCATTGGTTGGGTCGGTTCGGATTCATTAGCACGCGAACGGCGATTGGCCGGTCGAGAGGCACTCGTCTTTTTGCTTTCTGGCCGCGTAATGACGTGCTGCGCGTCTCGGCCTATATGCAACCGAGCGATCGTGCATGGCAGATAGGTTTTGCCTGTGTCTGCACGTGCATCGCCCACCACAGGCTCTCGTATGACCACGCGTACGCCCAGCGCCTATGAGCGCGCGCCCGTTGCCGGTACCTCGGTGCACGTGCACGGTACTTACGCGCACACACGCGCCCAGGCGGCCCCCCGAAGGTGGAAGATACCTCGGGGGGTGTGGAGTTACCTGCATCGCAAATGGGTCTCCACCACGCAGCTCTGCCCCGAGCCTCGAAAGCGTATGTACGCCCTTTCCCTCGCACCCTCGACGAATCGCCGATCGCCGAGAAGTTAAATCGTTCGATCGAGATTCCGAGATTTAGGGAAAAAATAATTACGGGGACGCACGGACCGGTGTATCGCCGACGGGGTGAAGTGGATATGCCACTTCCAAGGGGGCTCTCTCGATGTACCTACCTGTCGTGGCTTTTCGTGGATATCGTTGACACGGTGCTGATGATATTTCGATCGAGTTGATGGCTGGCTGTAAATTATGAGCGTTTGTTTCTTTCCTTTTCTTTCGATCAGCGGGATTAACACTGAGCGTACCGAAGCGGTTGAAATGAGGATCGTTTCTTAGAGAAATTGTTGTACTTTGTGAGAGGGTATTTTTTGAGATTTTTCTACGGTGCTGCAGAGCAGTGTGAATCGTTATATCGATGTATCGATAGCGCTGTTTGATAGCCTTTTTCTTTAAGGATATACGCGATGTACGTGAATATGTCCAGAAAGTGGCTGGTGGGTTTAGTCTTAATGGTATGTCACGTTGTCGAGTGGATAACTAAGTTCGTCGGGTGTAGGATAATTTTAGAGCGACTTCCATCTCGTGACTCGTATTATATCTATTATTGGGTCGAGGATTGGAAAGCGGAATGTTCGGAGTGTCTATTGCCCTTTTATGAGAGCAATTTCCACAACCGGGCGCAATAGTGGCTTTATTCGTTAGCGAGTTATCTCCTTTGTCCTGGGCCCACGATTTCATATATGCACGCACGATAATCGCCGGTTCGGGCCACTGTTTCCTCTTAACATTTTAACCGGTTTCAAAAGCCGTGACTCTTAAAATCGGCACTCGAGGACCAATGCGCGAGTGTCGCGACAGTGCACCCCTATATGTTCTCGAGAGGCCGCGGTGGGTTCACGTAGGGCGGGCTCGAGGGCCCTAAGAATATCGCTTCGAGCTCTCTGCGTAACACACCAACCCCGTGGTTAATGCATTGGAAATAATTGTTTTTCATTACGAAAATAGCTTTCGCGATTGGCCAACCTAATGATGTCCAATGATAAATGTTTCGTCTTCGTGAAGCCTGACACGGCGTTTTTCCGAGTCACTTTACTCGACTGTCTTAACTCGAAAACGAATTCTAGACAATTTTGAATTAGAGTTGTCGTGAGAAATGTTATATCGACATTTTTGTGATTGTAAAAATAATTTCTTTTGACAAAATTGCACGATATTAGGTATATACCTTCGATGTATAAGTTTGAAAAGGTTTAGTAATGGTGTTTTTGTGTTAATATTGCGTTACTGTTCATACAAAGGTTCCGCATAGGACGGTCGATTGAGTTCTCGAAACCAATTTCCATTCGATTTACACGGAGAATTGCGTGTAAAAATCCATTTTGCCATTTCCGTTATAATGGAAACAAGTGCGAAGCGCAATGTAGAAAGGGTCTTTGTAGAAATTCGGTTTTGCATTTAACTTTATCGAACGCGAAAATTTTATATAGACTCGGCGCAACGATTTGCGGTTATACACGTTGAAAATATTCCACACTTTTATCGAGCCGATGTGTTTGACCTGTCCATTAAAATCGCGGAGCTGGAGGGCGAACTTCAAGATTACACAACACGGGAATACGTTATTATACGACTGCGTGCAACATTGTGTTTAATCATCGCTTCCTTCTGCATTGTTTCAAATTTTTTTCCCAGGCGAGTTTGCCATACATGATCATCAGACATCTTCCGCACGCGTTATTTATGCGCGACGCCTAACGCTTTGTGCGATGTCGCGCCTCTTTGTCATGGCGTTACGTTTTCTGCGAACGCGCGTTTCCCACTGGCTCAAATTTAAATAATAACATGCCCAGGCCTGTAATAAGTGACATTGAAAGGAACGTAACGGCAAAAGCAGCTGTTTAAAAAATTCCACATCGTAAGAGAGCTATCAAAATTCTAACACCTATCGTGCTATAAATATTTGTCCAATTCTCGATATAAACACGCGCAAACTGTTCACCATTTTACGTTAGCTACAGTAGAAAATGAATTGCGTACGTGTATTATCTGTAAAAATGAAGCAATATTCTCGATATTTATAGTTTCCCCTAGACCCAAGTTTACTACCGAATAAAAAAAGTTTTGACATATATCAACGTTACCATTAAGTATCAATAGTATAGATTATTCAATAAATATTTATTTTACGCTTCGACAAGTCAATATTTATTGACTCCGTAAGAAACCTCGACCAATCCTTCGAGCACCAAGATTCGTTAGCGAATAATATAAGCATTAACGTACTTAGATGTGCCTTCGAATTTTCTTTTTTGTATTCATCGTCGCGTGAATCTTTTAAGTACATTTTTACGAGCATGGACCAAAATTCAAGCATCGGAAGGTTATAGAGCCGTCGAGTTCATCGTAGATGGCGGAAACGAAGATTTCTTCCTATCTCGTAAGGAGCTCCTTTCTCCGATATGAACACAAAATGGCCATTCAAACGTGAGTTCGCGTTAGCAGATATGGATCGCGCCCTCTCGGAGGTCGGAGGAATCCCTCCGGCGCACTGGGAGGTGGCGAACTGCCGGAGTACGGGGTTGGTGTCGCCATGGCAACAACGATCCCTCAGTAGCCGAACCCTCCTACACCCTTCATTCAACTCTGCCACCCCTGTAATCCGTTCGAACTCGAAGACAGCCACTACAGAATTTTCACTATGCCAGAGGATACGCGTCGGACTGGCGTCTTTCAGAGCCTGGGCCACGTACAGAATCAAGGGGTAGTTCTGAATAACTCCGCGAATTAAATACGAATTCTCGGCAAATGTTTCAAAACTTAATGGATTTTCCCTGCGTATCCTTGCCCATCGGATTCACGAATTTTTTCATACCAGCGATAAACAACCGGCGTATAATAATATCCTACTGTATAACTCTATTCTCGCAAGAAAACATTGGTACACGGATATATTTCCTACGAAGTATCGAATTTGGTATAAACTACAAAAGAAATGCGATAAAAAATATTGAAGCAAAGCAACACGTTTCATCTGATATCATTGTAGATTATATTATTATAACATGTCGTGATCGGACATACAAGACACCCAAGGCGGCCGTCCCACTGGGTCGTCGAAAGTCCCAGCAAACTGGGCGAGCAGAGGAATCGAATTGAGTCGTCGTAGGAAAGCAGCGCGACAGCGCGACGTCCAATTACTCGCCGGGGTTAAAAAGGGCGCGACCGAGGGCCGTTACCTCCTGGACCCTTTGTCGGGTGGCTAACGAAGCGTCAAAGAGCCGCTTTAATCGGCAAGTCGGTCAAGCCTGACCCAGATAAATATTCATGAGACTCGACGATCGCCGCTCTCGCAGCCTCTCCCGGCCGATATCAAGGGCGGTGACTCCCGCTACTATATTCAGCCTCCTTCCGTTTATTAATTATTTTTTGTTGGCCCGAGATGCAACGCATAATGCATACATATATGCATACGCGCGAGGGGGACGTGGGCGAAAAATCTCGGCGAAAACGGCCCCCGGGAACGCCGTGGCGACGGTATATTGTAATATCGTCGGCTCGATTAACATAATACCTTTGCTCCTTTCGTATTCAAAACGGGCCACCACCAGGGCCGGATAATGGTACTCTCGATCCGTGTTTATACTAATGCCAGGTTTGCCGGGACGAGCTCTAAGATCATAATGAGGCTTCGATCGAATTAGGAAGGAGGGTGACCATATCCTGGATCTCTTTCTCTCCCAACCCCCGCGCGACTCCTTTGTTTTTCGCTATGCGGGGCCGCGGGGGGAATTTCGATACTTTTTCGCGGGCCTCGTCATTAGTCGGGGACCACGGCGAGGTGGACAAGACGCGATACTCCTGCGCCCCCCACCCCTTTTTTTTCCCTTCCTGCGCCCTTTTATCCTCGACCGCGCTAATCGCGGTTCAAGGAAGGCGCCCGAGCCACCCCGGTATTAGACGGTGCATCGTTAGTCTGAGTGTCCGGCCGGAAAAAAGAACGATGGAAATCTCTGTCCGTTAGAGCGATGCTGGTGGATCCCGTCTAATCGGGATTGTTAGACACGGATTTAACAGTCCGCATTTCCATGTTCTCGATATTTACCACGTGTCTAACAGCCGGGCCGTTTATTCTGATCGGTTAGGCAAATTAACGATGCGCGGTTTGACGCTGTCGCGTACGTGTGATGCGGTGATTCTCGCAAAACGAGTATGCATACCCGCTGAGGAATCGACGGCGGCGCGGTTAACTAGGGGAAGGCCTCGTCGAATGATAAACGCTTGTTTAATGCTACAAAAAATGCGAGTGGAGATTTTGCCATAATCATTACACAGGGCGATTCTCGAGAGAATGGCGATTGCTCTCTGTACTTTGGACTTACCGACATTTCCGAGCTCTACTTTGCGAGAATGGAAAAATAAATACTCGATGAATTATACTGGATACTAGAAAACACGCGTTTATTTTATATACGGAGCAATAGAAAAAATCTGATGATACATAGATATATTATATGGATTTCGACGACACGTTTGATTGCCATTAGACGCTTCGAAAAATCACATTATCCGAGTCTCCCTTTCGAAAATCGATTTTTCAATGCCTCCCACGGAGACCCGAAGAAGAACGCAGGAAGGGCGTAATTCTTGTTCCGAGGAAAATCAACAGTTTTTCCGCGAAACGAGCTTAAAATCTCCCCCTTGTCGGTCGGAGAAGTGCCATTAGCAGCGGCGCCGAGTACTTTAGAAGCTTCCAGCCTTCCTGCCGTTGCATCGCCGGTGCTTTCGAGTACGGCAACATGACGTCGTCGTTGTTCCCTTATTGTCAATGACGTTCGCGATATTGCATCCATTCCACTACCCTAGGGGCTGCCTCGAATGGTTGCCTTTTAATCGAAAGTACGACGCAACGCGGGGAATTCATCGATGCGGTTACGAATTTCAGAGTTGGAAGAGCTCTTGCTTATCCGAAACTCTCGATATTTACTGTTTATTTAATTTCATCATTTCTATCGTCGATCTATCGTCAGATATATATTTTGTACGAGGGGTTTTAACTCGTTGGATAAACGTTGTATACGCTGTAGGAAAGAATCCATCGATCGCGGCTGCACGTAATACGCAGAAATTTCTAATTCGTCTTACAGATCGCGCTAATCATCAATGTTATTTAGCGCAAAATGGGATGAAGATTCCGCTTTGAATCTTTGCGAATAAACCTCTATATACCGTGTTTCCGTGGTACTTAATTTCGGAAGTAATGGACGATACGCGAAGCCGGACCTTTCGCCTAAAGCCCAGGCTTTTATCCACAATCGCACGGCAGCCTTTACAATGTAGAAAATGCAGGGACTTTCAACTTAGCTCTACCGCATGAAAGTCCTCATTTGCAGCACCGCGCGCAGCTTCCAAGCACAGAAATGCGACCGGTGCCAGCCGCGGTCTCCCACGTGGAAGTCCGAGCTTCCACGCATTGTACAATACAACCGTGAAAGCAAAAATGGACGTTTTTGTAGTCAGCTCGCTCGTCCTTCGAGACAACCCCCTTCCCCAGCCTCCTCGAGCTCCGCGACGAGGAAGAAAAAGGAAAAAAAAGACACAAAAAAAAGAGCGAACGCCGCGACGATAATAGCACGCGCGCAGGAATCTGAAATCAGTCGGCGGGAAACGCGGTCGTTTAAATCGCGCGTAAAACTGATCCCGGCCGGAATTCAGGATTAATGCGTTTTTAATAGTGACATAACTGCGCGGGGCCCTTTTTTCCCCTGGCGTCACGCCGCGCCGTATCGTCGGCCCTGATTGTCCGATGCACTTCGCGGTCTTTTCCCCGAAACGCCGGGAGGATATTCCGCGATTTCCTTTTTCCCCATTTTCCTTCCGCCGCGACGATCTTCGACGCTTCGGGGGAGAGACAGGCGCGGAAAGCCGGTCGGAAAAATCGACGAGGTTGGGGAAGGGAGGGGTGGGGGGGGGAGAGGACATTACGCGAATGTGCTCCACTTTCTTCTTGCGCTTCGTCGAAATTGCATTTTGCGATGCAAGAAAGTCGGCGTCGGCGGCACGCCTTCCGCCCCGCGGAGTGCTCGAAATCGGGAGATTGTCCGCTCGATTTGGCAGCGAGCGGAGAGAAAGCACGGCTCTCCGTGAGGCGCCGTGAAATTTATGGATTTACGGCCGCGCGAACCCGGGGGATGCCGGGGAGGGGGGCTGGGGGGAGGGCAGGGGGGCAAAATTATATCCGCCGCGCGTAAGTGCATTTGGAGCACGCACGAGAGCGATACACCGAGAGCTCAGACCTTCGCGACTTTTTCCAGGCGCGCAGATTTGCGGGCCAAGTGTGTTTTTCCCCGCTTCGCGAGAGTTGTCCTGCGTGGACAATGCGAGAATGTCGAACTGGGATGCTCGAGGTCGGACGACGAGGCATTCAAACAGATTTCACCCGCTGCCTTTGAATTCCTTCCTCCGCGATCTACGGTGCGCTATCTGTACTTGGAATATCCAGCTTTCACTGGTGACGTTGGTTCATCACTTGTCCACCCTGCTTTTCTCGTATTACACGTAAACCGCGTATTCGAGGATACGAGCCTTCCATTCGATAATTTTAACAACCAATTTCCAGTCTTGCAGATAATAAAACTCTATACAGAAGAAGCTGAAGAACGTGCAAAAGAAAACCAGAAACTCCATATCCAGGAGCGCATTCGCGTACATATATCTATTACAAGGCAAAATACGATGTACAGTTACGTTCCACATGCAGCGGTAAAAATCGAGATACAACTATTCATCCGTAGGAAGAAAATCGGGATTCTGTTATTCCGATCATCGATCGCCATTATCCGCTGCGCGTTGCAGCCGGCAGCGTTCTCGAGCGGTCCATCGATTCGACGCACCCTTCCGTAATCTCGCTCCGCATGTAGATCGATCGAGATCGATATCGATACCTTCCGCGTGGTTCTTGCGAAGAGTTATCGAGGAAGGATTAAAAGTTTTCTGCCCGTCGGGTCACGGGATAACGAGCCACCCTGGTGATTATTGGTATTAACCGTGTCTGTCGCCCTGGCCGATCCTTTCGGCTCGCTCCTCGAGGTGAGGCACGTCGATGGAGGGCAGTTGGGGAGCGGCGCGATACCGATCCGTATCATAGTTTTATTCTTTCCACGGCCAAGGAAAAAATGTAATTGGCCTGACCGAAATCTATCTACGGAGGGCGCAGGGGGGGAGGGAGGGTGGGTCGGGGAGGAGCGGCGATACAGAGGGATGCACAGGGTGAACGAAAGAGAAAAAAGCACGTGTGCGAACGGGCGACCGCTCGTAATAACAATGATTAGGACGACGAACGGACCGTGAAAAAAGGAACGAGAGGAGAAAAGCAAGTCGTGCATCGGGGCTCCTCTGGCTCCGTCGTAAAATGGCGGCCGGGGTGCGGATCCGCGCGCATCCGCTGGGCTCGAAAAAATATGGATTTTAGATATCAGGGGCGAGCAAGATTTATCCGAAGATTTATAACGAAAACTATATTTGAAACTCTACTATTCAAAATACATTCTATCTTTCTATCCCCCGATTTCGCCAAACCTTGCTGAAATTCACTACTCTGATTTTGTCGGATGAATTTAGCTCCAGGATTGAAAGTAGAGGATCGATAATAGTTTCATATCTACCTCGTTCCTCGGTTCGTATATTTTTTTAAAGCGACAGCCCAGCTCGAGCGATCTAAGATCCACGATTTACAGTGGCTTCCAGTATCCAGAGACGCGGACTAATCGGCGAACCCCGCTCGCTATTACGCCGGATCAGACCTCTATCAACTACACGCCGCGCTTCCATTTATCAACGATACGCGTTCCTCGTCCCACGTTTCGGTGTTTCCCACTTCCAGTCCCTCGCAATTCGCTTCGAAAGCGGACTGTACACCGAGGGTGGTCCTGTATGACGCTACCATTCGCAGTCCTAGGAACTCGTACGATCCTCGTATCTTTCTATCTGCGCGTAGGTTAAACCAAGGGGTTAAGCCTTCTCCTTCGTGCCTCTCTCCTTCACGTGCGATGCACCGGAGCGAAGGAGGAGAGGGTGGAGGAGGAGAAGGAGGAGGAGGAGGAGGAAGAGGGTCCAGTATTGTTCACGGACAATGTAAGCATGTCCGGAACAAAGAGCGGTAATCGACCCGTGTAACATTTATAACGTAATGGGAGGGCCTTACCGGGCCATAATAATATCAATTACGGTGCCACGGGAGGGACGGAGAGGGAGAGTCCGATCCGTGAAGGAAAAAGACTGGGTGGAGGGGGGAGGGGGTGCGGGTGCGGGCTTAGAGATCGGGGAGAGCACATTGGCGACGCGGATTCGCGAATCTGTCGGGCAGAAAATTGCCGATGAGACCCTCTCCTGCCGGCCAGCTGTCTTCCGCGCCGGAGGAGGGCGCCGTGACGTACTCGTTAAAATTTGTAAACGAGAGGAAATCTGGCTCGAGAGCGGAAGGGACCTTGTCTTTTTTATTTGCCTCTTCTTTTTTTGATTTCGTCGACGATTAATACAGGATTACACGTGAAACTCTTAGAATACGACTGTCCATTCTCAGAGTACAAATCCCTACAGTGCTACACATCGCTCTTTATAAACGTCCCTAAATTCTCGAGGAAACGATTTCATCACCGCGGCATCTGGACGAATAACCACCTCGAGATTTGCCCCTTGCCAATGCTCAAGCTCACGACCGATTACAGCCTCAAAGACTCACGAATCTCGGCGATCGCCAGTGGTAACAGTATCAAGAAAAAAAAGAAACTCGCGAACCACAAGAATATTTCATACCAAGAGCGCAAACAATCTCACAGTACTCGTTCAAGAGTACCAAGGGCTTTCGAGGGGCCGGTAATCTTCTCATACAAGAACCAATCGAAGCGTCCGAGCCAGCAGCGCCACGATAATAGAAACACCCAGGCCAACACGCGATACAACCGTACAAATCCCTCGAACTTAATAAGGCCAATATGCCTCGAAAGGTACCAGCATTCCTCCGAAGAGGCTAAGCCCCGCGAAGCATGTGGCAACGGTCTTGCGAAAACGTGGCCGCAACCAGGATGCGGAAGGTTAACCGGAGTGGTAACCAGGTCGGCCGATCGAACGTCCATTTAGGTGGTCATACCGGGGTAGAAACAGGGGCAGGGCAAGGCCGAAAACGCGTAGGGAATGGGCCCAAGTCCCTTCGATTTTTAATTTGGCCCTCTTCCAGCAACGTTTTATTTAATGGCGAAGGCGGTAACCGCGCTCGGGGCTGCCGACCAATGGGGATCCGGCTGGAAATCATACGCGGGATCTCCGTCCGTGCGGCGGCCTCCGAGAGTGGAGGCGAAGTTGGGTTAGGCCAGGTTATGTTCGCTCCCCGCGTCTCCTTAACATTCGACGGGCCTGTCCCGGCACGGCATCGCTCTCGCAAGAGGTGGGGCTCCCTCTCTTCGATCGGCGTTAGGCATTTCTTCTCGTTCCTCCACCTCCCCCGTTTCTTCTACCACCACTTTTTCCTCGGCCCCCTCCGCCTCTCTTCTTTCGCCGCGCTTCGCCCTTCCCTGACCCGGCGACCGCGCGAGGGACCACCGTGACCATCTTAGCCCTTCGTTTCTCGGATTTTTGGCGCGCGCCGCTCTCTCTCTTTCTCTCTTTCTCTTCATCGTGTCTCTGGAGGAACTTCTTTGAGGTTGGAGCATCGAGGATTGGAGCTTTTGTATCGTGTTTTTGATTCTGGTTTGATGTCGAGTTTTGGGGGGATAGGGTACTGTTTAGGGATATTGGAAGGATATGTAGGTTGGGATGTGTTTTGAGGAGTATTGTGTTTTAAAGAGGATGGAAGAAGTGTTTCGAGTAGTAATGCGTTATAAAGATGCGATTGGACGGTGAGGTTTTGGAGTCGTATACTAGTCTTATCGTTGAATGTTTTTGATAATTTATATACAGCTCGGTAAAGGTGTTTTAGTATTGATTTAGAATATTATATGGCTAATTAAGTTTTGTACCGATATTTAGGACTAATGGAGGAATGAAGGTTGTGACCAAGATTCTAGATCATATTTTCTTAACTTACGATGTACACCACGGTGTGCGAGATACGCGAATTGCCGAGGTCGAAAATACGGAGAATCCAAGGAAAACGTGCCTTTCCCAATGGAAATGGCATGTCACAAATACGGGGCGAGCTCGCTGTGCAACCAGTTCGAGCAGAAAGGTTCTCGCACGTCATTCTGGATATCGACTAGCCGGTCAATATCTTTGACCCTACATACGTAGTTATGGAGGCCATTCCACGCGTGTCGAAATAAAGTGGACAAGAGGCAGAGACTCGTGGCTTATAGTCACGTCGCGTTTTAATTTTACATCGCCGTTCCTTTATCCTAATAATCGGGTTATCGACCGTCAATATGTCGAGGACTCTAATTACTGTCTTCTGTGTTACCGCTTAACCGTGCGCCGCGCATTCCCTTCTCTTCTGTCAATACCGAACAAAGCATTTCGCAATGCGTTTCGAGGGAGAGAGAGGGAGAGAGAGAGAGAGGGAGAGAGAGAGAGAAGAGAGAGAGAGAGAGAGAGATTACAGGGTACGCCGCGAGACGTGGGAAGCGGAGGGCTCCTCGAAGATCGAGAAACTCGCGGATCGTCGATGGTACCGATCGTCGATTGCGGATAATTAGCCACGCCGGACAAATTACTTCTTTCAGGCGCTCCTTGAAAAATCAGATTTTTGTTGCCGCAATGGTAATAGGCCTCCGGTGCCGATTTTCTTAGCTCGTAACGCACGATCGCAAATCGCCTCACGTGTAGGATAAGGGGTTATCTGGCGTTAACCCTTTGTAATCCACGATGACTTCTAGGTAACGATCTATTTAATCGATTTCCTCAGCTATCATTTCCACTCGGCCGCATGGATCGTTGTATATCAAAGGTCACGCCTATCCTACCGAGCGATTACTTATATGTATTTTATTCTCTTTCCGTATAATGTACAGCTGGAGCTGGAGTTGGGATCAACGTATCGCCGATACGGGAACACTCGTAAGGATGGCTGTCCAGGGTTAGAGAGACTTGTGAGAACGTTCGAGGGATATTTCGCGCGGCTCGATTGCACAAGCGTATCCCATTCGGCGGATCTAACGGAGCTGATCAAACACCACTGACAGATTTCTGCATAGATCGCGTGTCCCCGGCGTTGATTTCGCAACAACAATCACGCGACAATCCGTTTCTCGCGTGTCATACCTGAAATCGTTTTTAATACGCGATCTTTTCATAACTTCATAATAGTGTTACTGTGCATCGGTTACACATATAGATAAGTTAATTCTCTTTCTCTTTGGCACGCTAAATCAGCGCTCACGATTCGAGGCCGACGTTTAAATTATACCGTCGGCTCGAAAAAGGTATTGTGCACTGGAGACTTTTTGGAAATTTCACGTGGACCCGTAGGTAGGAGCATAAAAACCGAACGCTTTCCCACGTTTCTCCGTCGATGCATTCGCGCGGCTTTGTTGATTGCTCGCAGGTATCGATCGATATGACCGTAATTTTCGAATCGCGTGCCATATCGGCCGGCACCTTTCTTTTCAGTGCGAGTCGATGTTACCAGGAACGTGCATTTTTCCTTAAAGTCATTACTTACGTTTCTTTTTCCTATACTCCAAGGCTTGTACACGCGTCGCCGTTTCCTTCGATGCCTCGAAACGTTGGCAGAATTCTTCGAGTCGTGCCCGATACCGAGAACGTTCATTTTTGCCAAGCTTCTAGCTGCGCTTTCTTGCTATATGCGCATTTCCTATTCCTTTTTTTTTTTTGGGAGAAGGGAAAATAATGTACGAGCCACATGGAAATCACGTCTTGCGTCTTCCTTTATGTTGCAGGTGCAGCGCTGACGTGGGGAGAGGAAGAAAAAAAAGAGGGAACGAGAACCTTGAACCAATCGTAAATGGCGAGTGGAGGTGAAAGCGGTCGGTCGCCGCGGTTTTCCCAGAAGAGCGCGAGCCACGAAATTGACGATCCGCAAATCAGAATGAAGGATCTCCTTTCTTTTCCGACGAACAGGCCGCCGATGTGCGGATAGCGGCCCGAGTTTACGAGAAAACCGAGCGTCGTACAAATCGATACCCGCCGAGACCGCGATTCGAACGGATCGCAATTAAATTCGACCGACATGCAAAAGTTACTGCAATTTTATTCTAAATTCGAGACACTTGCGAAGCAGGCTGGAATAAAATTACGGACGCGCAAATCGGAGCCAGGGATCTCTCCTCCTTTATACAACGTGGACAACCAGTTAGGCGATCGAGTCGTTGGTCATGCGAGCCGATAGTCGATGGCTGATAAAATCGTAACTCAGAGCGTGATTAAACTCGAGTTGTATGTAAAAGTCCTTTGGTACTGGCAACTCTCGTTTAACGCGATACTGTAATAACAGGGCTTCGGGATAACGGGAACTGAGATACAGGCCTCGTGTGCCATCAAGTTTGAGTAGATCGAATATAGTTTTCTTCCTTTTAAAAAGCGCGTCGATAAATTCAAAATTTGCATTCTGCACTACGTCTAGTTTCTGCCTCAATTTCCTCGATGTTTGCTAATAAATTTCACTCGGATTTATTGAGTCGTACACCGTCCAAGGTGTAATTCCGTTAATCGTGTAATACGGATCGATGACGTTGCACTAGAGTTACTCGCACAGCGACATTGCTTTAAGTTCGAGATGCCAGAGATACAGGTTCAAAGAGAACCGCGGTCAAATATCTCGGTTGACCTATCCATAGAATATCAATGCAAGATTCCAGAGGCGATACGAATAATTGGTTTAATTTCAGTTGGCCGGCTGATCGTATGCGAAGATACACAAGGCGACGCTTAACGCCACATTACCCTAACAACCTCCACGCTGTTTGAAGAGCACGGTGGTGCCATAGACACGAAGATTTTCATCAAAAACGTCCTTAGGCGATGCAAGACCCGCATGATTGATGGAAGCTTGTAAACGCGCGTATCCTCGCCACGATGATTTCAATAAATAACCGCTGTTTGTTTTCCAAGACGGTTGTCTCTGTAATTTAGCCGCCTTAGAGTGATTTATTATCATTTCACGTGGCTACTTCGTTTTTATGGGATTGACTTTATCGCTCTGCGGATTACAATAAGTGCGTTACGCCGCTCGAGCGAGTTATTAAATCCATTTTTTAGGCACTCGTGTTTTGAGATAAGCTCTCAAGAAGGTCAATTCTGAGTGATTGATCGTGTATCCATCGGAAGGCACCTCGGAGTGGCACTGAATAAAGTCGAAAAAAATTGCACCGTGTGTACTATTGGTTACTCCGTATTTCCCCGTGTCATTTCTCTATAACGAAGATTACCAGCTAAATATAATCACCTTGAGTCGTTATTTATATTACATCATATAAATTTCATGCAATTGAAACAAGTATATAACTAGTCTTATGTATGAACTTCAGATACGTAGCTCCTGAAAAACATGCGATAAGAACGAAACGTAAATACACCAGGACCTTTAACCAAGCCTTATATAATATTCATCAAAAAAAACGAACTTCAGGTCTTTTACCAACAACAAAGCACCAGCAAGTACCCTAAGACGTGTCAATATACAAATCCAAATCTGTTCCTCAGATTCCAGGCGTGCTTTTTGCAATGCGCGGAGAAAAATGATCTACGCCACGTAGGTGCTAGTTGAAGGAGACGCGGGAAATGGAAAACGATATCGTACGTATACGGGCCGTGCAATAAACTACCCACATGGCAGCGAGACAATCACGGGGCGCCAGAATTCCGATTGGGTATTGCCAACTAATTGAGTCATCGTGTCATTAGTCTTGCAATAATCACGCGTAACGCTCCTTCCACCCGCCTCCTCTCCCTCTTTCCTCGATCCTGGCCACGGGAAAGACACCGCGGAGCGAGACCGTGCGTAGATCTACGTCCAATCAGGCGCAATTATAGGAGCGGGTAATCGGTCACCGTTGCCTATCGAACGATTGTCTCTCGATGTATCCATCGTGAGATTGACCTTGACTGATTTCCAGACGCTGAGAATAAAAGGGAGAAGAGAAATCGAATGGATCGAAAGGCAATGCGAGGAAAATCGATCGCCTAAATGGTGGAAGCGTTTGTAAAAATCCCTTAAAGGTGGGATATGAGTAACGTTTTCTTCCCCTTTTTTTATTCGCTCCTTTAATTAGCGTGATGAAGTATATCGTGGTTAATTGGAGCGAAGTTCTTTAACGTGCTGTGTGTTTTGTACAAACACAAAGTCTCGTTCATTTTGCGGAATCTTTTCTGCTTGACTTATATATTGACTGTGACTTCACTTGGTTTAACTTATATATTGCTTGACTCTGATTTTATGTGTTCGCGTAACCTGGCTCAATTTCTCCTTGAAATCAACAACTTCACCAATGTTCCATGAAAATCTATTTACATAAATTAGACGACAAATGGCAATACTGCGAAAATCAGTATAGAATCTAAGCTATGAAAATTGGTTTTCGAGTCGCAAATCTTCGAGAGGATATAGCGCGATTCAGAAATAAATGACATCTTGGTAAGTCGGTTCGATTCGGCTTCTAAGGTGATCCGAGCTTGACGGGGTCCCGCCGCAAGGAATTCGAAGGATGGCGCACTCGTTCGGGCGGCACGAGCAGCCGGAACATCGCGTGCCACCGAAATATTCTGGGAATATGCTAATTACCGGTTAGTCAGTTTCTTGTGCCACTGCGCCCGTTTCTACGATCGGCGATGCCCTCTTTAGCCGGTCTTAACGTCCCTTCGTTTCGCCGCGGCTTTGTCGTGGTTTCCAACGATATTCTCCTACCTCGCGCACCGGATTTTGCCGGCAGGGCTCCTCCCGACATGCAACGTCGGCCCTTACCTTTGACTTTTTGCAGCGATATTAATTTCGTCTACGGTTTTCGAGTCAAGGCCTTTTGTCTCGATATCAAGCCTCGATTTAACCCCTTCAGCACTTTGAAGCTGCGTTCGAGCTGGAAATAATAATTCATCTTCCATGCACGACTTTCCTATTCAGAGATACGATATACTCCTATTCAGATAGATACATAAGATAGTCCTATTCAGAGTACATATCGATGTGGTCTACGAATCTTTATCGTGCTCGAGGCATACCTGCAGGTTACACGTGTTTTACGAGCGTTTCATATCACGTTTTACGAGGGT
Source organism: Ampulex compressa (assembly GCA_038496175.1). Lineage (NCBI taxonomy): Eukaryota > Metazoa > Arthropoda > Insecta > Hymenoptera > Ampulicidae > Ampulex > Ampulex compressa. Next base: position 93,711 of record JBCFXI010000113.1, on the reverse strand, counting down.
CCCAATGTGACCGCGATAGCGAGACTCGTTTAGTGCCGCTTAGATATTTAGAGCAAGCGACGAGGATGAGGAAGGGCGCTCGATGTAAAAAGTCCTTTGGTCCTACGAAATACGCGTGGAACATTGGTTTTCTGCAGAGGATACGTGGGAAGAGCCGTCGATCACGGTGCACGAGCAGCAAAGGGATTGACCATCGATAAAGACTACTCACTATCAGCAGGGTTTATCGTTCGAGCCTCGAGTACAAATCGCGATTCTCTGGCGGAATACCGCCTCGCCATTAATCCGCTTCTCGATCTTGCACTGCCTTTTTATCGCCGCTCTCGTTTATCGCGCTGCTGTGACCGGCCGTCGTAACTCAAAGGGCTCTCGACACCTTACCAGCGACGCTTCTTATTCCTTTGTTGTATGTGCCACGAGCGTGCACTCTCTCTCTCTCTCTCTCTCTCTCCCTCTCCCGGCCTCGTCCATTCTCTGCCTCCCTTTTCTCCCATTAATTAACCACGGGAGTGTACACGGCTGCTCTGCCGTTTTGAGAATGAGAAGCGACCCCTGCGCTGTATCGCGAGCGTACAACATCCGCCCTGCATTAATTGAATACGCTCGCGTTTACACGCGATACGGGCCGGCCTTTGTGGCCGACTCACGCCGGATTCGCCTTACGGAGAATATTAAAAATTCATGTGAAATCACCAGAAACCCGGTCGTTATTCCCATAGAAATATACGATTTCTAGCAATTAAGTTGCGGTACGCTCACGCCCGATAACTTAATTAGCAACGGGAGATACGTACCGCGAGGGCAAATCATGGCTTGTATTTCTGATCATTTCTAGGATAATTATAAAGTGGCGTTACGTGGCCTTCGAGGGTTGGTGGAAGGATGAGCGAAAAGGCCGAAATTCTGCCGAGGACTACAGAGGTTCTGGAAAAAGGACTAAAAAGGCGTAGTTTTGAACATGGTTGCAGCTTCTTTGATAATTTAAATATTACGGCACGGCGATATCCCCGCGTTCTGTGGCTAGTACCTAGGATAACCGGAAACGAGGGCAGGTCTATTATCGCGCGAAGGTTGTACGAGCTGGCCAAAGTTCCATCGCCGTGGAATTCCACGTACGTGTGTTGCTTTATGATGCAATCATCGGCGCTGTAATAATCATTAAGTCCGTTGGCCGATTCCGAAGCGCGTTGCGAGCTTCAGGGACTCCTTGCCTCTCATCCAGGCTCATTGTTAAGCCTGGATCGATTCGATCGAACGATTTACTCTTAAGGAGAGAATTCTAGAAATATTCGCACGTGGACCGCGGATCCGATCGACACGAACCACAGAAGTATAATAATATAACGGATAGAAGAGAATCTTTTCAAGCACGGAAGTCCATCACGGAACGCAAGGAGAATTACAGAGTTCAACATTAAAAAATATCATCGAAAATAACGTCCCCAGAAATATACTTAGAAGCAAGAGTAATAAATAATTAAACACACGACTTGCGACAGAACACCTCGTACTGTCGCCTTCAATCATTACCCATTCGCCCTAGAATGCCCTTTCCTGCATTTAACTTCACATTTTGCGCGAGGCCATCGCTCAGTTATTATCAATTCCGATGAACTCCGGACGATAAAACGACAAACCGCACGGGCCTGGGTTAATATCATTAACACGTTGTACGCGCGTACAGTCAGACTCACACGCGGAATACAGTCGTCCTTCGTTCCTCCGATCCCGCATAACGATCGATCCTACCTCGAATCCTTCCCCAGACTACAGTTTCACGGCTGGTCTTAGAGCAACGCGCCAACGGCTCCACGCGCTCTTTACCTCACGCATCCCCGAATCGAGGAGCAAACCTGTACCAAGGTCCGCGAGACTGCGGCCGATCGAGGAGTCGCCTCCTTTGATTCCGAGGTGACTCGCATTCGAGGCGCCACCGGTGACCGTAAGCGCGTTTTTTTCTTCCTTTTCCGGTCGAAGCCAGGAGAGGAAGAGGCGGAAAGCCCGGCGCCGGGGGACGGGGGATGGTCGAAAAACACCGTGATCCGCGAGGACTGGGCGGTTAGTTAGTCGGTTATGGTGGCCATAATTGCGGTTTATTGTCCCAATAAATATATACGACACACGCCAGCCGTATCGGGGCCTGGGGAAGGAGGGAGAGAGAGGGAGAGAGAGATGGGCCTTCCTGGGATTTGAAATCAAGGGGGCGCATGCGCAGAGGCCAGGATTTTATGGGCCTGCTTAATATGGTTTATGGTGTTTTGTCCTGCTTATGTCGGCCCGCCGCGGAACCGGAAGACGCCTAATGATCTACGGAGGCACCGCGCGGATGATTCTCGGGGACGATGAGGACCGAGCGGCGTTACAGCGCCGGTAACAAGGGCTCGTTACTACCTCGAGCCTCTGCAAGACGAAACGTCATTACTCAAAAATATTACAGCGCCCGGGAATGGGTGCCTGGCGGTAAATAGCGATCCTGGAGCTACGGGGAAACGCGGCGCTGGAGCAATTTCTACGATGTGACGAAGAGCCCCGGCAAAGGGAACGGAGGTGCTACCGCCTATTATTTAGGCGGCGGAATATGTAAAGGCTGCCTCTTCTCGCAGGGAGGACCGTGGCTGTGGATTATCATCCGGGACGAAACGTAGTTACGGGAGGGAATTATTTGATAAAACGGATTATGCGTTCCTTTGGCAATTGCGAACCTGGAGTTTGTAGACGAAGGATGAAGGATAAAAGTAGTTTGATAAATGGTCTTATCGATCATCCTAGATGTTCAGGATGGAAGGTAGAGACTAACGAGCGGTGTGTGCGAGGTTTCGACTCGGGTGCGAGTCATCTTCGGGTGTATTGAACTAAAATGCGATATTAATGCAGATGAATGTGAGTGTATATATATTATATAGAGAAGAGATAAAATAAAATTTCTGGAAGAAATGAAGTAAACTGTGTTCGTCAAGTGTGAAGAAGGTATTTAAATCGTTATCTGCAAATATCTGGAGAAGGAGGCTAGCAAGTTTGAGCAGAGATGGGATAATTATTGAAAGTGTACGTTAAGAAACTGCGTAAAGAACAAAATTAGTAGCTACTTCTTTCGCGCGACGTGCATTCGGTCGACGAAAGAACTCAGTTTCGAAGATTTAATACGCTTGTAGAAATAGTTAGAGTAATATTTGGTAATCCTAACTAGGTTAAAATATACGCGTATTTTCTTCGATGTCGCACAAAATATCGAGCATAGGTGGTAAGCAACGGTGGAAATTAAAAGCACTCGTACTTTATTGCGCTTAACAACACTGTTAGTTCCTTATCAACTCGCGCCTATGGTCGATAATCGATAATATTTATAGTCACGAAAGGCTTTTACACCGGGAAATGCGTAATGGACGTTCACTGCCACGACAGTCTAGGACGAGTCGTTACGCAAGGTACAATAATTAAGCAAGTAAGTACCGCAAATGTACTAGTTTTCTAATCTCCCTGCGAGGCACTTTGTACATTTTTTTCGAGTTGCGCTAATAACAGGTGCATTATTTTTATCTTAATTACGGTATCGGCTCGCCGACGGGATATCGACGTTGCGTGGCTGTATGCTGTGACCAATGTCAAAATATCGGCTGAAAGTTTATCGAGGGTAATAACGGTGAAATGCAGGGCAAACCGATATACGGTTTGTCACAGAGATTAATTATGCACCATGACGTCCGTTTTCTTTTTATGTCAGTCGTTTGCAGTCTATTCTTTTTGTAATCGAGTTGTTTTTCAAAGGGACATACAACGAGGAACTTCAAAAAAATTTAAAGCCAAATAATATGTAAGAAAATATAAGGCTTTCACGGTAAATGTGGAGGATAAAGAATGTATTCATTTTATTTTTATGTCAACCGTCATTGGCATGCATTGGCAACTAGTTTGTCTTGTCTGAAATTTACATATTTTAATTTGGCGTATCAACGTATATTTATTCGAACACAAAATGAAGAAATTGAGCGTGTAGAAAAAGCGAATAAATATAACAGAAACTGGCTAACGTAAGACCTTTGATCCGAGCTATTATGTAAGTATATGTTATAATGTATTCTATTTGTCCAAATAAATGATAGTTATCGTAATTCGACACATTTTCCGTAAATCACGAACTTGAATTTAGTGTCGATTATCGAGTGAATATTTAAAAAGGAAAGCTGCTTGAAAAATTATTCCGATAACATGTTATCTGTATGCAACATATTATTTTATTTTGTTTTGTCGTGTTTGTTATCGTAACTCTGCAAACCCATAATATTCTTGCTAAGTGGGATTATTTACGGGGAACGTAAGAAATTTCGCCGGTTTTGGGATCATTCAAACTGTGTATAACGACGGTATAAAATCCACACAACGCGGATGATCATTAACCGTGGACTTCGACATGCGTCGATGTTTGATGAACTGTCACGGTGATTTGTAATAATTGAAAGACGCGAACGAGTTAATAACTGAATTGGAGGCTATTATTTCTATCACGTTTCATGAGCTATTTAACGTTAATACACTGTCATAGATCCGTGCGTTTATTAATAACGACTGCTCGCCGCTTATCATGGATATTCGAATATAATTTTGGGTTAAATCACCGTGTAATTTTCCTAGTTACGGTTAACGACGCAGTTCGCGGTGTTTAAGCAGTTTGATGCTAGGTATTACGCATTTTGTATTTACCACTTCTATAATATACCGCGTTTTCCCGCAACCCCCCATTTTCCGTGGATATACATTACAAGCATCGTACGTTTATCCATTTACTCACATTGTTTGGGCACTTAGCGTCGCACTACTTTTCACAATTTAGCCACTCAGTTGCATCGCCTCGACGTTCCGTCCTCAGTGCGAAGGCTTCGAGCCTTATTTCTAAGCAACAACCACCTGCGTCCTGTCCCAGCGTCGGCACATTCACGTCTACCGCGACTGCTCTTTGTTTCGTCGCCGTAAATTTTGGAATCGGATCAGTCCGGGCGACCCTAGCATTAAAGTTCGACTTCTTTTCCCGTAATGACAGTCCAGGACGGTCCAGGCTCGAGATCCCGTGTTTACGAAGATCAAAGACGCGAGGCAATGTTCGAAGTTCGCCGGAACCCCGAACCGTTAATCCTATCCGTTTCTTTCCGTACTCCGAAAGTCGCATCGAGGATTTATTACGGATTTGTGAAATCAATCGTGAAAGAACTGTGGATTTATCTTTGAATTAATTTATGCTCTTACAGATTGAATTTTGTCAGAATCATTACCGTTATTTCCTGGCGGAATTGTGGGTTTCAGTGATCGAGTTTCACCTTGTATTACTAAGGTTATGTGTTCATTTTTTTATACCTTGAAGTATAGAAGGAGTATACATATATATAAAATATATATGTAATATACGAAGTACATGTTACTTGGAAGACGCATAATTTAATATCGACCATTCTGGATAATATTACCGTTAATTCTCTCGAGGATTTTAATAAAGGGTACATGTTTCTTTACACGTTCCATGTTAAGTAAGGCGTAATTAAAGTATGGTAAGCGCGTAGTATCGACGTCGTAGGGAATTGCGATGAGAATTCCACATTGAGAGTAATACATTAACATTCGATGGTAATCGTATTACTTGTCTTCATTTCAGCGGGCTTTTTCCAGTAAACATCATGATGAACGCGACGGGAAGAATGCAGTCGGTGGGGCAAGAAGGAGGCAAGCCTCGCATTCTTACATAACGATTAGGGATTCAGGTAATAAATTATGACGCATCTTGGAAGTACATTATCATGGATGCGAATGGAGCGCATTTTCATGCGTTCCTCTTCGTGTTTTCCGCCGCAGCCGATCGTGCGGATGGAAAAGAGAAAAAAAAAGAGAGAAAAGGGAGGGAGTCGTTGCGCAAGAAACGTACGAGTCAGGCTACATACTTTTGTCTCACAAAGCGAGTCGAAGAAATTGAAAGTGAAAGGTGGCTTTCCGGAATTTCTCATCGATTGGCGAAATTGAGGGTTATCGACAACGATGGGTGTCTTAAATCCTTAACGACCGCCAACTTTTGTCTATATCATTGAAATTACATCAAGTTATATACGTCACAGCGCTCGCAAGGAGGAAGACAATTTTAGAAATTACGGCCACAAATTGAGTGGTAAATAGCGATGTATATTTGCCCCAACTTAAAAATCCCACTTTCACCCACTTGTCGTGTATCGACTTCACACTCCGCCACCTAACAAGCTATTAGACACTCACATTGTACGTTACAATAGAACTTAAGCTCGTCATCTAGATTTATTACTCAATCGAGTCGAAACGCAAGTTATTATCCAAACCCAACATGGTATTACATTATTATCCCAAATCTCTATCCCTTATACAATCTCCTACTACTCCACGATCTTACAACTAAACATCCAACATTTCATCGACGATCTCTTTAACACTATTCCTATCACCCATTTTCCAGACAGATTTAAGCGTACTAAATATATCCATACAGAAAAAGAGGACGAAGGAAAAGTGTCGATAGATCAATTCATCGATCCGTACGCTGCGAGAAAGTCACGAAAAATCTCAGAGTAGTGACCGCGCCTCAAAGTTCTACGATTTTTCACAGAAATCACCGACCGGTCCTGGTAGGAATAGTGTTAAATCCTACAAACGATCCATTATCCCAAATCCTATCTCACCAAAAATCCAGTCGAGATCCAGTACTCGCTATCGCGCAGCCACAGAAGCGGCGGGTCGATATTCGTCGAACGATCGCCGAACGGTTATCCCGCAAATTCCGGGCACGTCCGGCGGCCGTAGTCAGAATCGTGCGACCTCGCACGTGCAAGGACAATACGCAGAAAATCCGCGAGTACGGAGGAACTGCCATGCCCACGATAACTTTCCTTTCCCCCCCGGGCGATCTTTTTCACGGCGAACGGCACGATCGATGGCAACGGAAAAAATGCGGTCGATGCGGCAGGAAGGACGCAAGGTGGACACGCTCGAGAGAGGGTGCAGAGCAGGGTCGGTGCTTTCCGTGAATGCCGGCGGCTTCGTTTGATGGTTTTTACCGGGAGTCCTGGATACCGAGCGTTCCTATCGCACGATTGGCTCCTTCCACGGGCCCGCGATCGGTCATTGGTCCTTTCCAACAGGATCCCGGCTGCCCCTGGGACAGCTTAAAGGGCCCCTGGCCAAGTCACAGTGCTGGTCTCCGACTCTTTTGCCTCAATCGTGTACGCGCGTAATCGGAGGGACGACGGTTGACGTCCTTCCTGGCACGTAGGGCTGGCTTGCAGGGAATTGGACTAGGGTGAGGATGAAACGGTCCACGCTTCCAGCAGGCTTCGCGGTTCGAACACTTACGGATGAGGCGTACTCCGTTTCCTCGTCGTCGCTGACAGCGAGGATAACTAGCTTCGTCTGCTATACCACAATGTTGAAGTATCGTTATTCGAAGTTTGAGGACTCCGTCGTGTAATCGTAGCTCGTTATTTTTGGTTTAATCGATGTTATAAGGGGTTGGATAACGAGCTTCGTCTGTTGTACACCAATGTCCGAGTATCCTTATTCGAAGTTTGAGAGCTTCATCGTGCAATCGTAGATTGTTGTTTTTGGTTTAATCGCCGGTATGAGGGGTTGGATCGAATGTACCAAAAGTTCGGTTCCGGTAGGAGGGGATTTTGAGATGGAAGTCGAAGAAGATCCGTTGGAAGAGCAATTGCGGATGATTGGAAGCGTCCTGGTACTCTTGGACGCTCCGCTGCGATTGAAGCCGAGGGGATTAATCGTGAGCGGATGAAAGTCGAGTGTAATGCGTTTAACACGCGATCGCTCGTGATGTTTGATTTATGGGGACACCCTATAGCTCGGCATGGGCGAAGGTTCGCCAGCACGAACCGATTCTGGCGCACGGCGGGGTCCGCTTCTGTCCTTCCTGAAGAGATGGCGCCACCGGGTATAGCGAACGATGTGTCTTTAATGCGAATGATACGTTCCGTAATGCGGAGGTATTGGATTGCCGATGAACATTATGATCCGGGGAAAGTTTAATTATCCAGAAATTATCGCTCGCTTGGGAGCTGGTACTTACGTCCTTGGATAACATCTGCGTTCCGCTTGAAATAGAATTGAATATTATTGCCCCTTATCCCAGGAGAGTTCTCGAGGATTCTAGGAGTCGGACGCTGGACATTAGGATTGCGAAGGAATGGCTCGCGGATGAGGAGGCTCGATGCACGATTCGACTATTAAATATTTTATGTTTATCTCCGCGATCTTCCTCGATTTTCTGATGTGCTTTTAACGATGTTTCATTCGACGTGCTTATACGATAATAATTGAACGTTATCTTCTTAGGCGGCAACGGATCCTGACAAATCCAACATTCGACTTATACGACGGAGGAGTTCCATCGAGTTTTTTTTCTAGATCTCAGACTTGTTTTTCCTAAATTTCGGCCAAACGCGCGCGAGACACGTATCCGTATGCCGATAAAGCGCGTGTAATGTTCAGCAATAAAATTTTAATCGCGCGCGATCGCTCGATACGACAAATTAGCATCATGCTATCCCTATTTGTAGCTACACGCGGACGTATCAACGGCAATGTTAATTATGTATATGGCGCTATTGCGTCCACAGTCCACGGTAGTAAACCTTAACCGCTTCGCATAAATCGTTCCGAGGGATCCTTAATGCGCGGATAACGATCGATTCGCAAGTAATCCGAACCATATTTGTTGCGAGCGGATAAGAAGCGAAGTTCTGGGTCAATGTCCCCATCGGGCATATCTTACATAATGCCTTCTGAGCTAAGTGGATAATGCAATCGGCATGAGAATCAATCGCGCGACAAATCGGATTTCTAAACGAGTCGTGATTTTACTACCGAAACGTTTGTAAACGTGCGCAAGTATGTAATGGCCGTGTCTCATTGTTGTGTCGATGCACACGAGCGGACGACGGTCCTGATATTACTCTCGAAGAAGAATGGACGAATTAAATAGTAACATACGGACCGATTCCTCCGGTACTTTTCCACGTGACGATTTACAATGCGATCCTCTCAGCCACGCGCGGCGGACGCGAGACAGGTCTTTCCGCGAGTGAACGAATGGCGAGCCGCCCAGTCGCAAAATAGACGACGAAAATGATAATTAACGGCAACAGCTTTAAATGGAAATCGCCAAAGTCGGCAGGGAGAGGTGGTTACAAAACATCGGGCGCAAGAGAGGGAAGAGGGCTCCCCTTGCTGTTCCTTCAATTCAATTGAATTCTATTCCAGCGTGCAGTTGATATCATTGAGGTCGCCACTTAAATCCTCATTGTCGTTCGTCGCTTATTGTTTCACCCTTCGGTCGGGTACCAACGAATATACATACGTACGTTTCTCTTTCACATCCGTACCCGCACCTCTAACCGACCTAAAGGAGGGCCAGCGCGAGGGTCGACCACGAGCCGTCGAGCTAAGAACGAAACAGCGCGAGACTCTCGAAAAATCGATCGTGGGATCAACGAGGATCTAACCTCGCGATCACTTGAAAGGATCTTTACGAGAAACGGCCGTATAAGATCGCCATCTTAATAATTATGCTTAACTCCTTATTCCACCGAAAGTCACACTCCTGTTTAATCACCACGTTATCATCGTTTCTCCCCTTTGACGCTGAGGAAAGTACAATCGCAAAATCTAAGACTGAAACGAAACACGAAGTATGATGTAACTCCTATATCCTAATAAGATCACTAAACCAACACCCTTAAAACTATCTCCTTAATGCACCAACAATCGCACGCCTCCATAGTCATCCTACACTCTCTCAAACTCCAACCTCACGTTACCATCTCCTTCCTTACAAACCCATATAATTACCAAAAAGCACAAAAATCCCGTATAAACCATTTTCCACGAAGGCTCCATTTCTAAATCCACCACGAATCCCTAAATCAACCCTAACCAACTTGCACGCAAAACGCGTAAACCAAACGTCTCTCTAGCTCCAGACTTGAGAATCGCCTTTGCAACCAGAGACGTTGGATATCGAGACAAGAGAGAGAGAGAGAGAGAGAGTGAGAGAAAGAGAGTCGATTTCGGTCAGGGAGCTCCGCGTCTCCCCCGTGGCTCTCCTCGCTCGATCTCGCCACCGGTCGAGGACGCAGGTAGCGCCATGCGACTCGACGCTACTTGCCGCGTAGCGAATTTCTAGGAGTGCACTCGAGGGTTTTTCAACGGTGGCCGGTGCGGTGGAGAACCCTTCGTGTACCGTGAGCCCGGTAGCCCTGGTACGATATGTTGTTGGCAGCGCTTGCGACGGGGAACACCCCCGGGCACATGGAAACGCGGACGGCATAATGGACGGAGTGAAGTGCGTCGCGGTTGCTCCCGAAGTGGGCATTGTTGGCCCACATGCTCGCTCGGACAAACCGGGCTGATCGACTTCGTCCAAGAACACATGGGAACGCCGACGTGCTCTCTGTTTTTCTCCCTCCCCTTCCCCGGCCAGAGGAGCGGACTATTTCTCTCCGCTTCTCTTCCGCCTGCCTTTGTCCCTCCTTTTCGGCCCGCCGCGGAGGCAAGAAAAAATCCTTGATCGACAGCGACCAGAATGCGAGCTGCCCGACGAGGATGTCCTTAGAATTGAGGAACGGGTATTTGCTGTTCTCTTCTCTCTCTCTCTCTCTCTCTTTTTTTTTTACATCGTTTCCAGGGTAGATCGCTGTGGTTGTGCGTTGGCTTAATTTCTGGTATCGGCTGTTAAAGCGATTCGTGGTTTGAGATTGAAGAGAGACGATTTAAATGCCCCTGGGGCTTTTGCCGGCTATTGTTGCGTCTTCGTTACGGTCCCGTAAGATTGAGCTTGCGGGGTATCTGGTCGATTGCGAAGGATCTTCGATGGAGTGCGAGCAGTAGGAATTTTATAAATATTCGAGAATTGATGTACGAATAATCGTGGTTATAATCGCAATTATATGAATAATCGTACTTATAATCGCAATTAATATCGCTGATAAATAGGTAGTGTAGGTGGCGTTTCTAAAAACCAGGCTACGCCCGCGGTACTTCCTAATTATCGTAGGTCATGATGTGCGTCATGGTAGAAGCATCGATAGCCAGGAAGAGATATTCGAGCCCTGCCTCTCCGCGAAATCGGTGCAAATCCTCGATTACATCCTCACCGCAGTCCCGGGTACCTTAATACCCTTTATCCCGGCACGAATCGGCCAGTTAGCTGCCGCGAATAATACTCGATGCGCATCAGCGATACAAATTGGTGGCTATTGATGTTTTCGGTACGATTTCCGTTAGCCGCGCGATAGGAATCAGCCGTAGGTACGCAGGAGAGATCCCGCGGCGTCTCGTGGCCATCATGCAAAGCGAATTATCCGATCTGATTATATCGTCATTGTCATTAAGGCCCGATCTCTATCGCCTTCTCTCTATCCCAGCCACCTACGGTGCTCCGTTAACAATCCCACTTGATTCCGTCATTGGCGACGTTGGAGTTCCTGAATGAGTTCGTAACGAGATGCACAGCCAGAGGGCTGGCCCACGTCGGGGTTGCCAGCACGTGTCCTCAATGGACCAATCAAAGCTCACCCTCTTCTCGTCCAATCTCTCTCTCCGTCGTCCCCTGTTTCTCTCTGCCCGTCGGAGCTTATGTACATTAGCCTAATACGATGCGGTCGTGGAGAATTTTATGGCTCTGGAGGATCGAGGGAAGACGTTGCCCACTGGCGGGGTTGCGGTCAACCGACCTCGTTTTTCAAGGGAGATCGAACGGAGTCGCGTCTCGACTCGAAAGTCCGCCGCGCGACGCGAATCTTGTTAGCCATTAGTCTTAAGTCCCTGAGAAAGAGATTTGAGCTCCTTTATCCTCGATACATTGGAGACTGCGCGTATTTTTGGATCGCTATTCCTAGAATCCGATTATTTTTTTTGCTTTTCTATTTTAAATTTTTGTTTTAAACCGGTCTTACTTCGATGGTTGCTTTTTTTTTATGCTGATTGATCATTATGATTCAATGCTATTGTATAAACGGTGTGCTTTTTGATCTGGAAATACATTGCAAACGATGCGCTATGGGTCTCGAATGGGTTAATGCTCAAAATATTGCGCTTGTCGCTTCGGAAGAAATGAATTTTTTATTTAGGTCAGGTTCATTAGGACGAACGCGTGCATTATAGGCCGTTCCTTTTTCACGAAACGCTCGATCCACTCGCGTGCGAGTCGAAGCGTAAAATCAGTTTGGTTATGTGAGCATGAACGAGCTTAAAGAGCATCAGCACGATTTCGCACGTCGTCCAATGGATAGTTTAATCGTTATAGGAGGGTGAGCAGTTAACACCGTGGTGGCGAATTCCGTGGGGATGAAGAAAAGAACGTTTCAATTGGATGAACGCTCGGGGCACCCTTCGAGTGGGACGTAAGAGTAAACGCTCTGAATTTGCAATTTGACCCCTATAGCAACGCATTTCCCATCGATGATCGCTTTCAGCGATTTTACAACCGCGCTAACGATCTTCCAGACTTAACCAGTCCTTTATACTTATCCACAATTCAGCCTGTCGCCACTGTCCACTCCTTTATCCTACACTTCGTACTATCTTAGCTCGCTTATTCTCCTCTTCTCTCCTCCATCGCTACCATGGAATTTCGCTCAAAAACCCAGAACGTTCTTCCGACCTCGTATAGAGACTTTACAGCGGGTCGTTATAAGCAGTTAAATATTTCTTCAATTCCGCAGGGGCAGGAAGGAAATGTGAGAGCCTCGCGGATATATCCAAACGAGCACGTATGAGGAATATATTTCCACGGCACCCGGTAGATTTAGCTCGCGGCGTGGCTGAAAAACACCGTTACACCTCGCCAGCCGTAAAACTCGAAATTATAATTGCACGTAGAGTAGGCAAGGCAATAATGCGTTTCGGGCTACGCTCGGGCCGCAACCGTGCATGGATCAGCACACGTGAGCGTGTATTTCGCTTTGACGCTCCTGCGCGCGGCGCAATACACTTTTACATATTCCAGGGATTACGGAAAGACGTAAAGTTGCGCAGCCGAGCGCAGCCGCACGGAGGTGCACCGGGGACGAGGATTGCGACACTCCTTTTAACAACCACTCTCGACATCCAGGAGAAACTTGTGACATCAAAACTTCGGCCGAGTCTCCCCGGGATTGTCAATTACGCGATTCATGAACTTCTCGCCGCTGGGATCCCCCGATTCCAATGCAGGAATGCACGATCGTCCCGGTTTTCGATCGTTCCACCAAGCACCGATTCTCTCACAGTCACTCCTCAATCCGAACTGCCTTTATTCGTCTTACACCTTCGACACCAAATACGTATGTAAATATATCCCGTAACTCCCCTTGATTAAAGAAAAAACACGATAACCATGAATCGCGATACGTACTACGTATAAATGTGCTTATAAACTTTGGCCAATACCGATATATAATCCATTCCAATGTTCATCGATACATTAAGTCCACGAGTTCCTTTTCTATCGCTTCAATCCTAGACTCCTTATCAGTGACCTTGGACGACACGGTACACTGGTTTTCACATCGACGCGCGTCTTCGTAGCCTGGCGACGATAGGAGGATTTTGAACCGGCCTGCGCTTTGATTGGCTCGGATTTCCACGGCGCGAAATAAAAGCCCTGCGTGGAGTAGATTGAATCAGGGCGCGAGGGGGTTCGACGAACGGAGCTGGTATCCGAGGGAGCCGATGAGGAGAGTGCCGCGAAAGAGGCGGCCGGCTGGAGTGCAGGCGCGAAGGGCCTGGCGGAGAGAGGAAGGATGGCCCCACGATCGGCCGTAGGGACGATTGAGCGAATGCGCGTATCATAATACACCGTGACGTACGTGCAGTACGCATTAATCTTTCTCGAAGCAATATCTTTTTCCACGGTTTTTCTGCTTTTTGTTTCGGCCAATCCGTGAATCACCCTCGGGGCTTCGAATCCGTTTTTGCGCTCCCAAGTCTTCGCGGTGCGCGCTCGCCGCCCGGCTGCTTTTTGCAATGCGCGCCTTCTTTATTGTGCGCCGTAATACAATGCTAATGTACGCGAGGCAGCTAATTATCGTAGGAACGAAGTCTATCCTCTTAGTTGCACGTGGAATATAGGGAATAATGAGTGGCCTGCAAAGTAGCATCTGTTATGCCTTCATCAATTCCTCGGAGCGGCTTAAAAATACCGGGCCAATGCGAAGCGAGTTAACAAACACTCGGTACTCCAATAAAATCGTAGAAACATTAATACGCCTACAAACGTGTCCCACGAAGGGGACGAGCAAATTACATCCCTACCCCCCCTCCCCCGTTTGATCGACTCTACCAAGCTCATCAATTCCACGAATCCACACCACTCTAGCATACAAAGCGCATCTATCCTCGAGGATATGCATTCGCATTGCGCGCTATTCCTACGATACAAAGTATTCCGCTTTTCGGTAGTTACCCGGCGTAACGATAATGGCACCGCATGCAAATGCCTGGCGCACGCATGGGAAGTAATTGGGCCAGTCCCAGCGCTCCCATTACCATTATCGGCATAGCGTTAATTACCCTGCATCGATGGCTCGAAGCAAAGAGCCTCGTCCGCCCGGCTGATTTTTCCTACGTTCTGCCACCGACGTTGGGCAGCCCAATCGTACGCATCTGTTGGCCGGCAACCGGCTGACCTCGGCCGCTATCAAATGCGTTGATGCGATAGAAGTCGAGAGGTCCATTTGTTGTGCGCCAACGTTGCAAGGAGGGGCGGCACGAGTGCAGAGAGGCCGGGGGGAAAACGCGATACTGATTGCGAGCGGCGATTGTCTCCGGCACTGGCGACGATAACTTCGACCCTTAGTCGAGTGCCCTTTTCTTCCTCGGTACGGTGTCGCGGCCGGCCACGCTTATTGGACGATTAGAAACGAGAGAAAGTGTTCCCTTCGGATACGCGCCGCGGACGGGGGAAGTCGGCTCTCTGTAAGCCTGGATACGAAGTGGAATATATTACATCCGCGGTTCCACCGGGCACTTTAGCGCGGATAAACGCCGTTGAATATTCGCATGAGATCCGACGCAAAAGCCCAGAAGGTTGCTGATCGTCGTTTATCGCATTTCTTTGCTAATCCCACTGTTTAAGGTAATAGCCCGTTAACCGTTGTAACAACAAGGTTGCCACTTGCGAAGGACAGGTGGTATCACGCATTTTATCGAATAACGCATTGAAGTTGGGTGGCTCGACTTGAGTGAATTAAAGGAGCGAACGTGATTTCTTCCCTCCTTTTAGTTAATCGATTATTTTATCTCTCTGAGTAAATCGCGAGGATCCTTGATATTGGTAATCATTGAATAAAATGAATTTCCTACAAACCCTCCTGAATATGATATTTAAACTTACACCTGCAATAGTGCTTTTCACAGGGATGACGTCAAACGAACTTCCGGGCAGGGTGAGAAACGTGAAAGGGTCGTAATACGGATCAGAGGCCAGATGCACCTGCTTAATTCTCGATGATACACGTCCAGCTCGACGGGCGCTGGAACCTCGAAGATACGCGAAATTATACCGTCGATTAATCGCATTCGCGTTGGCCGCTCCTTGGTTTTTGACATCCCCCGTAACGACAGGTAGAGGTTATTTATTTTGGGACTTAATTCGAGGCCGCGCAAGGGGGCAAGTGGCTTGATTAATCGGATCTTCGTAGGGGCTACCGACCATTAAGCCAGCCGCGTCGCGGCATGGGAGGGGGAGAGATTTTTGGCGGTTAATCGAGGAAATTCGGTGAAGCCCCAATTAGCAGGGACGATCGTCGTTATGGCGGGCACGAAAGTTCGACGGACCAGGGGCTTAATGAACTCGTTACATATTTACACGTTGTTCGTGCCTACTGACTGGCCGCGGAGGCGCGTCGAATTAAGAGGTCCTTTCGCAAATTGCGGACAGTGCACGAGAGAGCGATTTGAGTTTATCGATCGGGCGAACGACCGTTTGATTCGTTTAACATTCACCTTCCTTGTAATGGTAAGGCTAGGATCGTTATCTCTGCGCAGATTTGGAAATCTTTAGAGTCATCGTCGCGCAGTGCTGTTTTAACAGAGTAATCGATGAAGCTCGATATATCGCCTTTGGTAGAATCGAAGGAAATTATAATCATGTCTGGAAAGGCGTTACACTTTTTCTTATATTTTTCTCGAAGAAGACCATCAGCTCTGAGATTAGTTTAGATTTCGTTCTTACTTTACGACTGTACAACTTTTAGAAAACTTGCGACACTCGCAATTCCACGCACAATATAAACGTATCCTCCGTGGCACGGCCGTTTTATCAATTTAACACCCACAATTTTCGTAGCGATACACACATGATTATTATCCCCACGTACCCAACACGGTTCGCGCTAATGTCACGTATTAAGAGCGTAGTGATATTTCGACAGCCGGTCATTTGACACGGGCATGAATGAACTCATATAACCGCGGAAGGAAGCACGCTGGCCCCTTCCTTGACCCCTTGAATTCGAGATTATCGGCCTAATTGTCGTCTCAGATTTGTTTGCCCCTCCGCGCTTTCTTTTTCCACGGCGACCACTCGGCTGTACGTCAATCGGCCCTGCCTCCGCCCCTCGCATCTCGACCCCCCCTGCCTCCCAGTTTCGACTCCTCAGGACTGTCCACACGCGTAAACCCTCTTAGTGTATCCACGCAATCAGTCCTGCGTGCGCGCGGCCGTGTTTGTGTGTCGTGGGGTTAATTGAATCAAGCAGCACGCAAGCAGCTCTGTATACACTGCCGGGTCATCCGGGGTCAAATCGGTAATAGGCTGACCCTTAATTCACCATGTGGCCAACCGCCGAACGCCGATACATCGTCGCTCGTTCTTGGACATGCGACCCTTCTAAGCACTCGCCGACCTTGAACTCGAAAGACCGGACGACACGGCGAATCCACGCCAACTTCTGCGACACGAAAGCCACCCCTCGTCGAGTAAAACCGAGCTATCCTCTTTCGGTCGCACATTCTTTCCGCGCGTTGCCCATCGAAAGAGCAAGTGGCACTAACACTCCTACCGTAGCTTATAGGCATAAATCATTCGATCGATAATCCGCATTGTCTTTGTTACTTCAAGCTTTCTAATGTAACTAAGATGATCAATAGACACTCAATAGAACTCACTCAATAGAACGAAGATGTAAGACGTCTGTATAAGACGCTCAGTGCGAGAAGCGCGATATCGAGTTCGTCGTTGTCATCTTCTTCGAGCAACGACCTCTTTTCGGGTATTTCCTCGACATTCGGTACAACAGGGTCGCGTTAATAATTCCACGCGACCCCGAGGGGTTCACGGTGTACTTTTGAGCGGCTCGAGTCTCAGAATTTGCCGGCGTTGGTAGCCGAGTGTGACCAATAATTCTTGATTAGAAAGCCGGTCTGCCCCCCATCGGATGCGAAGGCGTACGTGGAGAAGAACGCGAGGCGGCAAAAGAAGGCAGAAACGGACGTTAGAGGAGAGAGTCCCATCCGATTCGCCGGGGACCACTCGGAGAGAGGATCCATCAATCACGGATGTCCCGCACCTCGAGAGTGCTGCCTCTCGCCGGTAGCAAGAACCTGCAGAACCTCGCGGCTTTTACGACGGCGTCGCGGAGGAAGTCAGGATCCATCCTTCTGCGGCCGTCCGATGCTTCGACCCGCAAAAAGTACGTAATAATTCTCGGTCGTTGTGCCCCGGGCGGAGTGAAAGAAAATAATGTCGTCCCGCTTTCGGGCAACCACGCTCGCCCCGTTTATCGGGACACCCGAAACTGGTAGTCGCCCTCGCGCACCCGAGGAATCCCTTCCTCGTACCTTCGGTTTCTCCTGGACTTCCATTGTGCCAAGGAGGGATTTATTCGCGATCGTAAGGCGTCTCGAAGCTCTCCTTTTGCTTCTAGTAGTGCTTGGAGAATTAACACTATTCCTACCAGCCATTTTCCAGACAGATTTAAGTGTACTCGATATATCCTTAAAGAAAAGAAGGACGAAGGAAAAATGTCGATGGATTAATTCATCGATCCGTACGCTGCGAGAAAATCATGGAAAATCTTAGAAGTGAGCGTGCCTCAAAGTTCTACAATTTTTTAAAAAAACCACTGACCGGTCGTTTGACCTGGTGGGAATAGTGTTAAAGTAAGAGCGCTAAGGAAGAAAATTGGATGAGATGGGAAATCGAAATATCTTGAGGATATGTATACGAAGATATAAGGAGTAGTGTTTATCTGTATTGGATAATAACCATTATGCCTCGTATAAAAAAACCTCCAAAACCTGCTTTTCCTGGTGTCTTAAGAAATCCGTCCTTTCTATCTTCTCTATGTAATGCTGTGAGGTATATACTGGAACCTTCAGCACGTAATAAGTAGATTTAACTTAGGGATTAAAAGAAAATTGGTGATACGATGGAGATTGCGATGATGTATGGAGAAAGATCGGTGGAGTGAAGCAATACGGTGTGCTTCGATCTCGCTGTACGATGTTGTACGAAAATTCGAGGGAAAGAGAAAGACGAGCGTGCGAGGCGAGAAGCTGAGGATCGAGGGAGGGAGAGAAAAGACGATAGTCCGACTCTCTCGGAGGCGAGATTGTGTGTTAATGTATGGCTGGCATTCGGACGACAACCGTGACAAATTGCTTTATTAGGTTGGCAGCCCGGGAGCCTTTCCACTCGCAACTCGCACCTCAGGGCCGCCACTCATCGTGATTGTACGCTCTATTCTCCTCCACCTCTGTTTCTTCTTCTTCTACTCTGTCTTCTTCTTTCAACGCGCGGCAGAAGACAACGTAACTCGGGCCTGGATGAATGGATGAACGAGAATGCTCACCGCGGGAGGGCGATGCTTTTTTGAAATCGAACCGAATCGCTGCCTAGCCGGGCCTCCGTTGATCCTCGATCCGGCATCGAGCGTGTTTCTATCTCGACGCGCATTAGACGCTTATCTCGCGCCACGCCTCGATAGGCTCTCATGATCCATCTCCGATATTGTAGGGAATTATAAAGGCCACTGTTTACGCCACTTGCGCACGGCTGAACGCTCACCGACGAATATAATACATCGCTCAAATCGAGTTAGTAAGCCAAACCACTCAAATTCGATGTCTATCTCTCTTAACGAATATTATTACGCGCATCGATTTACGTAAAACCTGCTCTCCGCGTAAGTAAACCCGCAGTGTATATCCTTAAAACACGTAATACTATCGTGGATCGATTAATTCGCGAGTAGACTCCTTGCTCGCTAAACAATTCAAACTGGACTATTGAAAGGTCTATAAAAATCTTCATAATCACGATGTTTGCCGTTGAAAGTCCCTTCCACCGCGTTACGAATCGCGATTCCAATAAGCCTGACGCAAGTTCGATTCCATCCTCGCATCGCGAATGAATTATTTGCCATCGTTCCGTTCGCGGAACGAATGGATCTTCAGCAAGTCGGGTCATTGAATAGCGAGGCAGTAGCTACCGGGAGACAAATCCAGGAAGCCCGTACGATGGGTCCGACATCATTACGTCAGCTGACCAAGGCTGCCACCTTGCACCTCGTGTCCGCACGGCAATCGAGGCGAAGGCACGGATTATTAATGTTTGCGTCTGGCCGTTAATGGATCGGGGTCTCCCATTCGAACGCGAGGAACGTAGAATGCGGGTCCAGCTGTGAACGCGTTATAAGATACTTTTTTGCGAGGTACAATGTCCTGGCGACTCCCGGATGCGGCATCATTAAGTCGCCTCCATTCCTCGGCCTTCCTTTATCCTTCATCCCGGCTCCTTCCACCAAGACCTCCTATTACTTCTACGCCGGCGAGCAGCGGATTCAAATATCGGCTGGCCCCTCGCCGCCCTCCGAAAGTTATTAACCGGCCCGGAATAATTAGCCTCCGTTACTTAAAGCGAGTCAACTGCCTAATGATCTATCGTCACCTCCGCTCGCCGGCTCATCCTCCGCTCTGCCAGCCTCGCCTGGACTCTGGGACCGGCTCGTTATTTAGATTTCACCTGTTAACCGACCAAATCACCGGCCGGGCACTGCCGAAACTGACGTACGGCTTGTTTGAAGATCGTTACCTGCCCGCTTCCACGTTACACGGGGATATACTCTGACACTGGCCGCGCCACCCCTTTGAGGGATTCCTCGAATGTGTTTGACGAACGTCGGTGCAATTAATCTCGAGTGCTCCGTAAACGGGCTTGACGAAAATCGATCGTGGCGTACCGTGACCTCCTTATCAACCTGGAACGGGGTAACGCGTGACGTTGGTGGTTCACTCGGCGCAGGCCGGCAGCCAAGGTTTCCATTACATTCGCGAACCCCAGGAGCGCGTGGTTTGCTAATCCAGGGGGGATTTGGGATCGCGGATAGGAGGATTCGAGCTTTCGATCTTTGTGTGGTTTTGGGTCTTTTGGATCACGAATGTGGCTAAGGTTGAGTGGAATTATTGGATGGTTATACGAGGATCTTCTTCTCCTTCGTTTTTATATTATGCGGTTTATTTAATTATCGTGGTATATTTCGAGTTTTTTTGGTTATAGGTTGCTTGTCAAGACTTCCAAGAGGTTTTCTCTCTCCTTGATTAAGTAATCGTTAAATAATCCTCGATCAAATAATAATATATACTATTACCATGGCGATATGTCAACAGTTTCGCGTCATCGCGTAGAATAATTCGGACGGACAATGTTTAGACAAAATCCAAAGTAACCCATATCACTCTAACGTTTGACATATAAAGTTGTTCATCCCATTTTCGATTCGCTTTTCTTCGATACAACAACTTTGCATTTCTGGCTAACAAAATGTCCTTCTTCTAGCCGTTAGTCAGGCTTTCCGAAAAATCGACGAATCTGAAGGTCCTCCATTGACGATCCTACGGTCTCGAATAATAATGCGAATGTTTGCGTGTACCGCAGCGTGTCTGGTGTTGATTCTAGGGCTATCAGACGTCGTCTAAAGTCAGACGCGTGCGATTGGACCAAATGCTATAAGTGGAACATGGGAACAGTCCGGATTTCTGGTCCACGATCACGTCGCGCACGTCGGGCTCGTCAATGAATAGATAACGAAGGAGAATGAGCTAGTTGAAGCGGTTTGATACATCGGCGACATCGCCGCAACATTCATCTGCATAATTCATTCTTATCAGTACGATTCCCTCAAGCAGGGCTTCTCAACCGACGATTGTCACCTGGACAAACCTGTTATTACTGATAACCGCGGAGGGGAAGAAGATTTTTGTTTTCCATACGCACAGTCCTGCCTCGTACGCGTTATCATAAAAACGCATGCTACGTCGTTCCCCTCGATCTCTATTCATGATATTTATATCCTAACTTTAAAAGCTTCTCGAGATACGCAGCTATCGGCAGCGAATTTCCTTGCAAATTTAAACACCCTACTTCAAGTTCCAAGAACAATAAGAATAGCAAAATATTGTATATGGAGCGATTGGTAGAGCTCTTTAAAATATTCTGTTGCACGTAAGAACCGTAGCTGTATTGTTAAAAGAAATATATTTCTAAATCGTACAATGATCGCGAAAAGTGGGGATAAAATATCATTTTGTAAATTGTGTTCGCTCATCCGCACGGTGATGTGGTTTAATACAGTGTCACTGGCGCTGTTGCATTTTGCAGAACAACATAATCTAATTCGCGATGGTCTGAAGACAAGACGATCGTGGCGAGTTGGCTTCTGGCTTCGTACGGACATCCAGTAAGTTCACCTTCTCAATCTTGACAAACATCCTTCCTCTATGTGTACGCGAGAGGGCCGGTGGCACCGGCGTTGACGCGATCGCGCGATATTAAGCGTGGCTCACAGTTCGCGAGGTTCGCGTTCTCCGCACGTAAGAACAAGACGCCCACTGTATTTACCCGCTCTGAATTCCTGAGTCGCGGTTCGCCCCCTCGCGAATTGTTGCGCAGCGCAAACCCAAACTCTTAACTCTTAAGCTCGCATGACTCGCTTGCACGAGCATCTACGCGGTGTCTCTCAACATCGTCCAACCCGAGATCCTCGATCCTTACGCTTGTAAATGCAAAATCGCTGCTGTACACTCCAAAGACCCGCTCTGATCACAAATCAGGAAAACAGCGAATTTCGTGGATTGAGATACTAAGCACTTAAATCTCTGCGCTCTACTTCTTGTATAATCATTCGTTGTACTGCCTCAGAACAGGTACGCGAAAGTAGATAAGAGTTTTTATAATCGTTTTATTATTATTTATTTTATGATCATGAGGGTAATGAGAGTGTTTTTTTTTAATCATTCGATACTGGTGTTTATCAAGCACGCTTATGCATAGAGCAGATGAATCACATTGAACGTTAAACACAGTGAGCGTCTTTGGGACAGGCCGAAGATAGGACGGCTTACTTTAAGAACACCCCATACCTACACAGATGTTTAAGAGCTAAGCAACTACTCAGAGCGAGTGAGTTGATGCGAGCCGCGTATCACGAGAAGGAAGTTCAATTTAACCCAATAAAGGACAATCAGAGGCCGACGGCGACCAGAGACGAGTACCTACTACTCCTCTGATGGCTAAACGGATCGACCGAGGGACTTCGCCTTCAGGTCTTTTCGACCCAGAAGGCGGGAAGCTCGCAGAGGCATCGAGCATTCGACGATGGGATCACGTAACTCCAGAAAGCCATTTGCCCAACGCGCAGAGCAAGGAGATCGCTTTTGATTCGTACGCCATCGAGTCGGTTTCGCTGAGAGATTTTTCCGGCAATATCCTCGAGTCGGGATGGCAAAAAAGGCGATCGTATAAGCGGGACTATTTGCATGCCGTATAGGTGACAGCAGCTGCCACGTCGAGCGCAAGATGCGCCTCTTTGCATTCGAGGAAGCTCACCCTGGTGGTATAAGTTCACCGTGGGCAAATGGTATTATGTCCATACGCGAAAATGGAAGAGGACGAGTCGGTCCATTATTCGGGCTCGATGCCGTGCGAACGACGAGCAGCATCGTGCTCGCGATCCGGCGAGCCGTGAAGCCTGTGACATGGACCAAGTGGATTTTCATATCCGACAAAAGGCCGCAAAAAGGCCACGCCGGCAGGGGGAAGGTCGTGGAAAAGGGGATGGGACAAAATGGCACTTCGAGGCATCGAGATGTCGATTTAAAGGCGGTCATTGGGAATATCCTTTCTGACAAGAAAGGCTCCTCTGACTAAATCGAGAAAATCTGGGGTAATACACGCTTGCTACTTCGAGCAGAAAATACGTATTTATTAAGCTGAAGGATCGCGTTTGAAACCTACCACAAGCATAACGCGGTTATTGCTTAAATGCAAAAAGCTACAGAACGAAACTATTGCGTTACGATATAAAATATCGACTTACACGGTTTATTAATCGTGGTAAAAAAAAATTTGGTGGTAATTATTTGTAGTATATTCGTCGATTACGAAGTAGAAGACCGATACTAAAAATGCGCAGGGTCCGCCGTGTTTCAAAAATCTCACGAACCGGCGTTCTCTTGAAAAGAGCGAGAGGTACGTACGAGATTAGCGGGGGTTCATCCTCAACCCTCCCGTGAATGGATAAGGGGGTTTGAGCATTAGCGATTATACGCACCGTGGCACCCATACATCGGGTGTCTCCGTGTGGAACTAAACAGACAAAATGGCCACGCTCTGGCTCACCCTCGATTCCGTTTTCCTTTTACAAGGTGCTCTCGATCGCTCTTTCTCTTTTTCTCCCTCCATCTCTCTCTCTCTCTCTCTCTCTCTCGAGTTCCTCCCTTTCCCTCGCCCTGCCTATCGCCACTTCTTTCTCTCCGCTCTCCCTCCCTTCGGCTTCTCGCTCTCTTTACCCAGAATATATACTCGTCGTAGAAAGAAGACGAAATGCAGCATTTTGGAAAGTGCTCGTGACTCTTCGATATTTGCTTAAGACTCTTGACTATTTATCAGAAGATTCGTATACCTACCCTCTCTGCTTTCTTCTTGAACGTTTGAAGCACAGGGTTTTAGAAAGTAAAATGTTGCACGGAAATTTTATTGCGTTTTAAATTAAACAGAATTGGTATATTTTTATTGACAAAGCAATCACATAATATGGAAACATAAGGAAACAATAATAATCTAATTCAACTTGTTGACGATACCGTGAGACGCAAGTGAGACTAAATGTAAACCTATGCGTATGCAGCTAATGCAACATTTCGAAGTGTACCTAAAAACGTCCACCTTGCCCTAAAGAGTTAACAGATATGCATATTTATCTCTCTATTTCTTTACGCCTCTTTTACTCCATTAACAGATAATGCATCTATTACACTATCAAAGAAAGTCGCGACGCATTTTATCAACGGATACCTTACAACACAGACATAATATCATAGATATAACGTAAAAATTCGACTTATCCGAGAACCCAGTGGATACAGTGTCACAGTAGTAGGTAGTCCCAGTGTGAAACATCGCTCCTAACGCTAATATCCATTCAGGAATTCCCGCATCGAAGCCACAAACACAAGCGTGTTTCCACAACACCGGTCTCCCCAAGGTTTTTCGAGGGGCCTGCATCGCTACCCGGCATATGTCCCACGCCGGTCCACTCTCCCGAGGGAGCCTCCCGGTCGCGTCCTGTCGCGGTATGCGTCGCAAACGGAAAGTAGCTTAGCCCGCCTGGGGTAAGATCGGTGTCGTCCCCTTGAGAGGGGACAATGGGCCCAAAATCCGATTTTCGAAATGATCGCGTTAAACGTGCCCGGCGATTTACCGAGGCTGAATCGGTCGATGTTTACCGGTCCCGCCAGAAAGGGGATTACCCCGTGCGCCGTCTCCACGGGACCCAGAGGCTGGCGCACGAGGGGTGGCGGCGCCACGGGGTGCACGGGGCGTGATCTTACGGAGTCCTCAAGGTGTTCCTATGGCGCTCTTACAGCGTCCTCGCGACCTCCTTATGGCGTTCTTACGACGCTTCTATGGAGTTTTTAAAGGCGTTTCGAATGGCGTTCTTCTACTGTTTCCGTGGTACTTTGCTTATAAGGTTTTGACATAGTTTTTACAGTGTTCTCATGGTGTTTGTAAAGTGGTTCTGTGGAATCCTCCTGAGGAGCATTATCCTTACGACGTCTCGTGACATTTATACAGCGTTATTATGATGTCCTCACGACTTTTGTAAAGCGTTTAAATAGTGTTCTTCGAATGTTTCTATGGTAATCTGCTTTGGAAGGTTTTGACGAAGTTCTTACAGTGTTCTTATCGTGTTTTTATACTGGTTCTATGGTTCCTTATTCTTGCGGCTCTCTTGCGACGTTCTTGTGACATTTGTACAGTGTTATTACGACATTCTTGCGGCGTTTTCGAAGCGTTCGGATGGTGTTCTTCCAATGTTCTTAGACATGCATACGGTGTTCTTATGTTCTCGTGGTGTTCATACAGCGGTCTTACACGTTCATAAGACGTTCTTACAAAGTTCTCAATGCGTTCTTGCATCGTTTTTACGGTATTTTTATAGTGATTCTACGGCGTTCATATTTACGGTGGTCTTAGGACGTTTTTACAAGGTTCTTACAGCGTCCTTGGCAATGGACAGTGGCACACCGTGGCGGTGCGCGAATTGGGCCATTCCACGGCTGGCGACTCGCGTGAGACACCATCGAGACGACTTGTTCCCGCCAGAGCGGCCGCGATTATGCGTAATAGTAATATTGAATTCAAACCTATTGACCCCCCTTCGGCGCGAGGGAAGTTCGGCACTGGGAATTGCCACGGGCGGCCTTCGGCCTTTTGCCGCGACGACTTTAATTGCGGGTAATTGTTACGAAGGTCGGAAGCGGCCTGTAAAGACGCTGGCCCACGCAATTGACGGTCACACCACGCGATAATACTGGGTGATCGGAGAGTACCGACGTTGCTCCCCTTTCCAAATGTGGGATAACCAAGTGAAAGTCGTGGACCATCAAGGTGCCTCACGATTTCGATACGAATCAGTACGGATATTTATATATGACGATAGTGCAGTAGATAGAGTTCTACATGGATGATCCAAGTTAAATTCCGCTCATCATCTCTAGAGAAGTGTCCATGTGATACATACACTGTAGCTCTGATGATTGGGAATTTACTTTGAACGATAGATCTTAAGCTAAATGAGTTTAGTAGTAGGTGCTGATAATGAATAGAGAGACACATCTGGTTTTTCGATGTGCCGAAAAAACGTCTGCCACGCGAGGACACTCTGCTGCAAAGTGACCAGACGCGAGAGGCACCTGGTACGGACGATCGATCCGGCGAAGTACCAGGAGTTCACAGTAAATCGGTTTACTCGGAAAGCTCGCGGCTGTCGGAGATAAACTATAAATCAGCCGGGTGTAAAATACTTGTATAACATGACCGTGGTGCCGCGGCATGGGATTCAGGAGGAAGAAATATCAACGGCTGGCGGGATGCATAATGAAAGTATCGATCGCTGATAACCGAAGCCGCTCGAGCCGTGATTGAAGGAGCATCGTAATTGCTTTATTAGACCCCGCACTCTAATCGATCATTGTCGGCCGACGGGCCTTTGGTGACCACCCGATGCGCCGTGGAATCAATTACAAATATAGCCTTACCGGTAATCGCATTAGCACATAAACGCACGCGCATTCCTGCCCTGGAGAGAGAGAGAGAAATATGAGATGGAGAGAGGGAGTGAGAGAGAGAGAGAGAGGGAGGGAGAAAAAAAGAGGCGGCTTGCGTAAGAGATGAAATCACGTAGGTGGATTTTCCCGCGAATATCGCGGCTTTTACAACGAAACGCGCCAACAGCGAGGATGTCGCGTTATCGCTCCAGTCGAGTTTTGCTATCAGCCGCTCTCGATCGTTCCTTCAGCGAGGATAAGATGAGGTGCAAGAGTGGTGTAGAGGATAGAAGCTTGGACTTCCACGCGGAAAACCCGGGTTCGAATCCCGCTCCATCGCCTCTGGTTTTTCCATGTGATATGTGTACTGTAGCTTTGGTGATTCGGGACCTATTTTAACTCGAAATGACAGACATGTTTCTTTGCGACGTAATTACAGACACGTGATCTACGAGACTGTGATGTTTAGGAAGTATTATGAAATATATGCACTTTATATTTTTTAAGGTTATTTATATAGTGGCGTTGGGGAGAATACAGAATAAAATATACATGGTTTTTCAATGGAAGGGAATTTGTACAAAGGATAAAGGAAGTAATACTAGTCTCTTTCTTCTTAGGGGTCTGTGAGATCGCATGTCTGTGGTTACGGGTTAAAAAATAGATCCTAGGTGAGATAACCTTAGCAGTTGATCCCGAAAATAAATTTTTTAAAAAATGAGGTGCAACGTATCGCTCGTATCGTGACGCGTCTTTGGTCGACGAAGGAGAAAAGAGTTGAGGTATTTGAAGAGGGATAAAAGGTGCTGTCATTGGCGCAACTTGGGAACGACCAAGACTTCTTTTACTCTCACCCTCGTACCTCGTTGCCCAGAAACCCGCGAGGTCTTCCAAGGTTGCGCCTCAGCTTTTTTGTGCGAGGCACGCAGATGCAATTTGCCTTTCGGCCATTGTCACTGTTGCACGATACGCGGCTACGCCCGTACCACCGGACATTCTCCTCCGCTTCCTCCCGTATCCAACTTTGTAAGGTCTTATAATTTGAACCACGGTATTTATAGAACCTCTGTATAATCCTTATACCGTACACGCTTCAAATAAATCGTTAATCCAAAGAATAATAAAGAAAGTGTCTAAGCAGTAAATTAAATATGCACACGAGCCACGTTTCCATGGATTCCTGCCACTGATAAACCTTTAATTAGAGCTCGAGAAGTTCGATCCAATACGAGCTCTCCACCTTTCCATACCTTTTCTTGGGTGATGCGGATCGAGACACAACGCGAGTCCATCGACGTCCATCGACACAATGTATCGTACGGACTTTACTGTTTCGCGTTTTACTGTTATTCAGAATCAGAGAAGGTTTTCTTCGTCGTTAAAATGATATGCGCGGTGCGCATGTAATAACGACGGCCACCGGTAAGTAACGTTAATGGCGTACGTTTAACTGTACAGTCACGAAGGCAATTCCCTCGAATCCACCCGTAACCGATAACCAACTACGCGAAACACCTCGGCCCGTAATGCGCCCCAGGAAAAGGCGCGTAATTCGGCCTGGGCCTATTATTAAGCTCGTCGAAGTGTGGACGACTTTCGGTTCCGTTTCATCTCGAGCGCGCGGAAGTAAGTCGATAGGAAGGGGTTGGAGGCCTTTCGAAGCCTCGCCTTCTTGTCCCAGCGGTTAAAGAGCCGAGCAAGAAGGGAGAGCGAGCAACTCGTATCCCGTATCGATTTTTTAACGCGCTCCTGTCATGCCTTATGCTCCCCCAAGATCGGATGGGTTAATCAGATTTTCTCCTGCGACAAGAGAACATCCATCGAACCCGCGTTTCCTCTCGCATCTAAACCCCTTTCAAGGTCACTTATTCGTCTATGATTATACATTAAGTACACGCTCCCTTATATATAAACCTGTAGATTCGTTTAATATTAAAAAGCTTCGCTTTACAAAATTATTATATACACGACACTCACCAAAAAGCAAAACTAACAGAACTAATATAATAACACATAACTCGTTACATGATCTCAAGACAAAACGCAATTAACCAAACGCAAGAATAACAGTCAGATTAATAATCGGACGAATATAAGTAATGGAGGACATAAATATCTCGGAGGGGGGCAAAAATGGTCCGATAAGAGCGGATCGAAAAATCAATTCATCGTCCGCAGGAGCGAGTGGAAGGACAGCGGAGAGCGCGTTACTCGCATTCTCCCTCTGTCCCAAGGAGAAAGGGCAACGCACGTAGGGAAAGAAGAGCGAGAGTGACGGCAGTCATAATAGCCCCTCGAAACGCGAGCGCGGACGAAGGAGGCCCGCAGCTCTCCTTTCCGTTCCTTCGTGCATCCAGCGGCCGCAACTCGGCCCGCAGGTATAAGCCGATGGGATTCTGGGATTCATTAGCGTAATTAACGGGCCCTCATTAAGCGTATTACGGAATGGACGGGCCGTCCTTAACGGCGAGGCTCCGGCATCGGGCAGCTTTCTGCAAACGGAACCACGCGTCAATTACATTCGAGTCGCGTGCTCCTCCTCGGCTCAGTGTATTTGCCTTCCACCACCAGCGGGCGCATCCCTTTCGAGGGAATGCGCGTTTACCTCCCGCCGCTGGGAGGATTCGGCACGCTTCTCGCTCCTGGGAGCGGCCGAATATCCCTATGGATATTACCGGGTTCAACGTATTCGTACGATTCGTGTGTCTCATCGATGAGGATAACCTGGAGTTGTATTCGCTCGGTACTTTGGAATTTAGAAAATAATTCCTGGCTCATACTGTCTATTTTTGTATAAAATAATTCTTGACTGATACTCTGTATTTTTAGTTTATATCGTAGCTTTGGTCGAAGGTAAAATTAATGGAAAATATGAAATTTGCTACTGTTTTGCTACTGTTTTGAGAGATGATACGAGAAATAAAATCAATCGAAGCAGTTTAATAGTTTTACCTAATGAAGGATGTGTGTCGTGTAGGTAAGTTAGCCATAACGAGGCGCAAGGAGAGCGTCGACTTTAATCTCGTTACAGGGCAAATTCGAAAATAGCAGGGCCGCGGTACGTTGTAAAATAAAACGCGCGATGCGTGTGCGCCACAAAGGTTTAAGGGCGCGACGCGGCAGGGGTCGATGCGTGCCACCGGGACCCTGAAATCGGAGGCGATGATAGGTTGAAACCGTGATCCGACACCCTGCCTCCGACTGTTTCGTTATCGGGGCACTATAGACCACCCCATTCCGGGCCTTTACTATTTGAGCGTTAAACTCGCCTGACCGATATCGTCTGTTTATATAATACGCTTGAGGCGCAGAAAAAAAATGGAGGACATAACGATCCTTTTATCTTATCGCAACACGCGGCACGTTTCACCTTAAACGGGGCATTCATATTTAATGCGTTGCACATAGGTAGTAGTTTTCGAAGCAGTGTCGTAAAAAAACTGCCTGAAAATGCGTAGCTCGCGAGGACTTTCAAATCGTCGGACACGAGCTAAATACTGTATAAGTACAAGCTGTACTATAAGCGAGCGTAATGCCTATTTTTCGACGAAGGTCCAAGAACCTTCGTCCGTGAAACTCGACAAAAATATATCTCCATGCTGGTCTAATAAACATATTTTAAACGACGCTCTACGAATTCTCCGAATCAATATGCGATGCATATTAAAAAATCGTATGTCCCAAAATCCACGCTAGAAGTAACATTGATACGAATCACAGGTTTGTCATAACAAATTCTAAATTTATTATTCATTCACAAAGTATACAGTATATATATAAAATAGCGTACCAAGTATATTGCCTCCACGGCTATGCTGTCTCATACTCGCTCTTTTCTCGAAATTTTCAGATCATCGTGTACATAGCCACCACAGCACTCTTTTCTTGAAATTTTCAAATCGTGCCTAAATTTTAGGATCCAAACTGGCACTTCTCGTACTATAATACAATATTGCGTCAGGATCCAAAGGCGAACGTGAGCGATAGCTCAAAGCCAGCGGTTTTCTTCGACGACGTACACCAGGACACGGCGGAGGCTGCCAGCGGTGGGCGTCGCCGCGAATGTTTTATAAATTAATGTCAATGCCAGCGGTGATATCCGGTTACGCCGGAAGTGCGGGGTACTGTGCAGCACGCGCCCGACTCTCTCGAAGTCGAGGGGTTCGTCGGCCAAGGGGGCGGAAGGAGAGACGCGGTGTATCGGAGGTGGGGTGCGGGAAGGAGGAAAAAAAAGAAAGCTTACGGGGAGAGCTCATGAAATTCCTCCCACATTGTAAAGTACCCCTCTGCTGCGCTCCGCCACCGGTCCTCCTTCTCGTCCCGAGCTTTTTTCCTCCGCGCTCCTTTTTTACCCCGCTTTCTAACGCGACCCGATCGCGATTGTGTCCGAGACACCGGGGGCGTGAACTTGTCGCTGCCGCTGGCCTCCGGGCGTTTTTCGCATTCGCCACCACCCAGAAGAACCGTTAGGCCTCGCAAATAGTCCAGCTGGCGAGCGGGTGCTATGTAAAAGTGCGTTTGAATGTCCCGCTTCGTTGTAACGGAGGAGCGCGCAGCTGTGTTGATGACATTAACGATGCGTTTGTTAATGAGTATAAATGCAGAAGTATAAATCAGGAAGTTCGAGGGAAGATGTATTGTTTTTTTTAACGTTGGAACTGTGGAGTGCATTGAAATGACACTGTAAGTTATTTTTTCGCTTGTGTTTTTTTATAAATTTATCGTGGTGTTATTAATATAATGAAATATTCACATATGTGATATAGTACTCCTCTTCTACTTGCTCCGTGAATTGTATTACGAATGAAGTCGTGGTTTTGATCAGCGATACTTATTTATATTTATATTTTATGTTTTATACTTAAGTATATATTTATATAATTATTAAGTATTGCTCGTCAAGACCACGACTTCATTTCTATTAACATCTTTTCTTTCTGTGTTTCTTTTTTAAGGATGTAAGCGTTATCGTATGTCTGGAATGTAGTCAGTGATTCTGGCGTTGAGTCGATTAACCGGTATATATCTTGATCCTGAGAGTTAAACCCGCAAGGAGTTATCGATCTCAGTGCGAATTATCGGAGAGATATGACTGTCAGAATATTTGTCACCGTAAAATCTATAAGCGTATAATTACGGTCACGCTCATAGCGCGTCCCTCATCGAGTAAATAACGTAATAAGCTTCGCGTGGGGAAAAAGCGGGACTCTAGCTTTAATTCTTTACGAAAAAAAAAGCGTAATTCCGTGCTTTAAGTTTCCCTTTCTTCGATTTGCCCCTTGAAAAACGCAGCTCCGGTGGCCTGTCTCATTATTTATACAGCGGCCAATCTCTCCGTCTCTCTTTCGTCCTCCTCGATCCCATCCGTGCATCCTTCTCCTGCCGGCACACGCTTGGGAAGTCTGAAACTCCGGAGAAACGCGTGGCGTGCTTCTCCGGCGTGGCTATAGAATGCCAAAGTCTAGGGAAACCCTGTCCTTTCCATCCCTCGACGTTCATAGTCCATTCTGAGCGTTGCTCATGACTCGCGAATGCCTTATAAAATATTGTCGGCAAATCCGTCAACCGTGGCATTAACTTTCAGTTCGTGCAAATACTCGACAGGTCACCTGGGATATATAACATGGGGAAATATGTACGAGAAGAAGAGTAGCGAGGATTGGAAAACTGTATATTAAAGTAAAGTTTACATGAGAACAGTTACAGTAGTCATCGAGGATTTCTAGTTATCGTTGTGGTTCAGTTACGAATTATCCTGTAAAATATAATATGTACAGTATTTAACGAGACCTTGCTCGATTAAGTGGATTTAGTAGTTTTTAAATTAATAATTGTACGAGAGATGTACTATATGTAAACTTAAGAGTGTTATGCACCATGGCCTCTGGTTGTAGTGTATTTTAATATTTAAAGCATATGAGTAGCGAAAGTATGATTATGTAAAGTATAGAATGAGACGATTTATTGAATGACGGAAATTTACGTTACATTTGGTGGGACGTATATGATGACGTATAGTTTCCCCTTTTTTCTCTCCCAGCGTTTTACACAGAAATAGGTTCCAGCATGAGAAAAGACAATGTCGATCGAATTCATAAACCAGCACGATCAAAGAAACGATGGCAACTCGAGGACCGTACTTCTTTTTCCTTCGCCGTCTTGAATAACGCACGATGTTGTTCTTCCTCGAAAGTGTTCACGGTCGCACGAATAGATCAATCAATCCTCACGAGGAAACTCGCGTTATAGACGTATTGTTCTTGCATGAATCAAATCGTTTACGCATAGCGGCGTAGCCGGAAGGGCTAAAATATTTATATGCATCGCCGCGAGTGCATCGCGAAAGATAAGCCGCGCGGCTGCTTCTTTGAAACGACGTTCTCTAAAAATATCCAAATCTCTTATTCTATACTGCACGCTCGTTCTTTCAGCTTTTGTTTTTCTAATCATACTAACGTTTTTATAGCGAACACTTTAAATAAAGAATCCGTTAATAGAGCACTGTTGGCTTCGAACTGATATTAATCAAAAGCATATTTGTACGAGCTGAATACAATTCATATGTAATTACACGTTGATTTAAATATCTATTGTACTTCCACAATTCATTATACTCTCGCCACTTTTCATCCTATTCATTCTCGCGTATAACGAGTAACACCGCTTGGAAAACGTTTGCATCAAACAAAGTACAAATTAAACGGAGAAAAAGTATTCATCGAATAGCATATAATATTTGCACGAACACTAATTACCATATGTCAACCATCAATCTCACAATGCACAAGCATATGAGTCAGTCGAGAAAAGATGCTGAAGTAGAAAACTACAGTGGTGTACTGGATCTTCAGCTAGGATTTCCACACGGGTTCGAATCTCACTCATTATTTCTGGTTTTTGCATGTGATATCTACACCGTAGCTCTGGTGGTTCGAAACCCACCTTAAACACTCGATCCTAGGCCAAACAACTTCAGCAGTCGGTGTTAAAAAAAAAATAAAAAAAAAAATTAACGAGCCATGTTCCAGTTGTGCTTTGCGTTTAAATCGACCAGAAGCCCAGATTACGGAAGCGAATTCCAAATGCGGTAGCAGCACGACGAGCATTGGCCTGGCAAAGTTCCTCGACATGTCGTCGGATAAGATCTAAGCTCACGAGGAGGCCGTTAGTGTCGGATTAGTGTCACCAGCCCTTTTTCGAAGTGACCGCACTCGACAGTGGGTCAGAGGATCGGACGCGCGCCCTCCGACCAATGGCCTTTAAATTCCACGAGCTTTTCGACTACCGTTCCAGGCCTTTTCCAAATCTGTTTATTTTGCGCGGGTTTGCCCGGCAGGTAGGGCCTCGAGACTCGACCCTTCCACTGGCCGCGTTCGAGGGGCTCGCGTGCTCCACGGAGGCCTGCGGAGTCCTCGAGATCTCCGTCCTAATCCTTTCAACCCTTCTTAACGTCGCGCTTGAAAGAAACCTCGTAGGATCGGTTCTGGCACTTGACTTTCCGAAATCTCGAAGCCTCTTGACTTCTCCCCGGCGCGTACGTGCGCTTAACCCCTTCGCGAAGCTCGATGCAAGACTCGATCGTCTGGCGCTACGAACCGAGTAAGTAATGATTTGAACCTTGGTAAAGGGGTATTCCTTTTCTAATTTAATTCACTAGCATGTTCAGCTCGTAATATACACTTACCTGCGTACGATTAGAATGAAACTCGCGATACGATGCGAGGGTAAATGTTTCATCCTCTTGCTGAGAGAATTAATCGTCGCGAGATGATCGGATTTTCTGGTCTTTGGACGATGAGAGTGCATACGAGAGCGAACGAGGAAATCGTTTGTTGGATATAAATTGGAGAGGACATTTGATATTGTGCATTGCTGTTTTTACATTGTTAATGGAAAAGTCAACACGGTCGTATATTATCTCGAAGAAGAGTTTCTTCACAATTGAGGAGATTGCATTCGCGTTTCGTCCTCAAAGAATCGCGGCGAATCGCTGTTATAATGCGTAGTAGTCTTAGGGTTAATTAGGCGCGAGGAAATAATGCGATTGGTACCATCGTAAATCCCGAGGAGATGCAGAAGCTAATTGCAAGATAGATCGCGACGAGGACATTAAGCGTAGCGTATATATTACTTTACGATTCCGCGCGCCGATTTTACGAGGATGGAAAAGCTAAAAAGTACGAAGAAGAAGCGTATAAGGAGCTGCTCGATAAGACAGGATTAGCACTGGCCTTCTTAATGAGCGTTAATGGCACCTGATTTCTTAATCACCTTCGACGATCACCGCACGCCTAATCCTTTGTCGCGGACTCCGAGTGAAACCAATAAAATCCAATTTATCGTTCAAGTCCTCGAGGGTATTTCGATATCTCAGGATTTGCGCTCGACGATCCAGAGATGTCTTTTCACGTACTCGTTACTCCAATAGTTATTTCGAGGTTTTCCCTTTAACTTCGCTATTTTAATTCTCTACATCGCGTCGCCTTGAAGGTACAGGATAGATGCATACATCAAACCATAGGTATCTCGGTGTTAAAAATAGAATTGTATAATCGATTCGTGACATTGATACCAACAATAACCTAGATCTTATATCGTTGGCCATAGTCCAAATGTCTTTATAGTACTCTCGCTACTATGTACGGATTAAAAGATATTATTTAACGTACATATACTTATGCATCGGAGACAAACCTGTTTATTACACTCTGCTAGTTACAAATAAGTATATGCAGACAAAGTATCACCTACATACTCATAATCTTGATTTATTCTATTCACATTTTACAGATCCACTTTTTACACGCCTCGAGTTTTCTATAAGAAAAAATTGAAAATTCCTTGCGAGAAGGGGTAACGTTTCAGGATTCCATTTTTAAGCAAGCCGTTTAATTAAAGGCTGATAAATATCATAGTGTTTTCTAAGCTCCTGCTCCAGGGGACAAAGCCCGTTTGATCTCCGTCGTTCAGCCGAGACGTCTGTGCGCGGCCTGCTGCCACGTGGCTGCAACCCTTATGAGACAAACGATCCGCTGGGCGGAGTACCGCGTTCGTTTCCTCTCGACCTTTGTACCGCTTTGACGTGCAACTTCGCCACCTGGAAGTACAAAAGCCGCCGCGGCGATTCGTTATTTAAGCCGTTATGCGCCAAGGGCGTGTTTTCGTCCTGGTGGCACGCTTTCGCGGGACTTCGCCCGATGGCGTTGCCTCGTGCAGAATTCGAAGACGTTTCGAGGAAATGAAGAAGCAAAGAATCCTTCCACTTTCCATCTCCGACCTCGCGATTCTCGGTTCATTGATTTTCATTGGCGGAGGAGAATTACGGGATTATCGCGTAAGGATCGCCAGGGAGGGCGGCGAAGGCTCCTAGGTTAGGGTTGCCCGACAATGTCGCGCAAACGAGCGAGCCACCCCATGCGCGAGGCCGCCACGCCTTTCTTGCTGCGTGGAATCGCAAATTGGCGCCCCAACCTGACCACCACTCGGATCTTCCACGTAACTTTCGTCCCTTGGCTTTTCCCAAATTCGTTCTTTTCAACCTCGCTGGTGGGCGGCGACCTTCCTTGCTAATTGTAGACCATTTCGTAGGAACTTTCCTAGCAGCACGTCTCGTTTGTGCTACCGAGTTTAAGTTCAGATACTTTAGCAGGATGATGCGCGGAAAAAAAGTCGACTTTAAATCTCCCTTCAAGATCTCGTTTCACAGCAGGATATACAGAGTGGAAAAGCAGGAGGAATCGTGGGATATTATTTATATATTCCTGAGCGCTTCAAAGCGCCTCCGCGAGCGCTATAGCATTAATTTTCGTGGCGACGCAATGTGACGTGAAAATTGATCCGTATCGACGTGGATGCTACAACATTCATTGTGGCCGACCATTCGAGGCTGGCCACGTTCCATCGCGAAGATCTGAAACGGCACGGGTATAACAACAATGATTCCTCGGTATATATAGAGGCCGAGTGGTGGTGGAAGGAAGGGACGGAGTAATAGAATTAGTTCGACCAGACGAGGAGACCTCCTCACTTGGCTCGCTATAATACGAGGCAAGTTCCGTCACGAAGACCTTAATATCCGCCACTTCCTCCGCCTCCCACTCGTTCGTTTGTTTATTCGATATCGTCGGCCGTCTTACGAGGCCAAGCTCGCTGCTTCCTGACCCCTGCACGATAATAATTCTCTTTCGCGGCGCTATATATACCATGTACGTCAGGCCTGGCCAACCCAAATTGCACCACGGCTCGCACTGGCGACCTAAAAAATTTCCAAGGGCCGCGCATTAATAAAAATGAAGCTCATTTTCTTCCACTACTCTTGCCCTAATATCTGGCTTTACAACGGATTTCGTACTTCGATCGATCTTTATTGTAAGCGATTAATTTCGATGCAAAAAAAACGATACTATAATCGGACTTACTATATACGGTGATGCGCATAAAATAAAAATATAAATACTCGATACTCAAAAAGACGAGATAATTCGTCGTGTATGACCGCGTGTTGGCCAGTACTGGTGTACATCGTCGATGTAACACAACTCTCTCGAAGCTCAGACCGTCTCGTTTCACGGACGAATTCGGTCCCGGGCTAACCAAGAAATCCGATGTGGGTTAAATGCTAATTGCTTAAAGTCGAGCAACTCCGGCCGCCGGTGAATCCCGTGGGTGGCACGATCGCTGGGTACGATAATGCGAACTACACGAAGTCCGTGCGTTCTTTTTCTCACCTACGTACGGAAGGTTAAGAGTATCGTGTGTGCGGTATCCAACTTTTCGAGTACTTTAATAGCCTAATTTTTCCCCCGGCGTAAGTTTCGCCTCGTTTCGCAATCGCGGCTCGCGTAAGCGAATTTTCCTCCTCGGAGTCGAGCTCCAACCCCCTGAAATCCTCGTTGCGTGGAGCAGAAGCTCCCGTCCGGGTGAATCGAGACTGCGGGCTTGAAGAAACGGAAACTCGCGAGGATTTGAAGTACACACTGCGTGTGACACAGAATGCCCGGAACAAGTTCTTTGGGAATTTATGGATACAAGTTTTCCGATAAATCTTTACTCCGTGGAAAAGCAGCAGGAGTAAATCGTTACCTTACTGATTTTTCGATCAGGCTGTGCTTTCTAGTCTCCCTGATGTATATATATAAGATACTTCTCCGCGGATTTATCGACATCTATTTGGCCTCCGCAATTTGCTAAATATATCTGAGCTTATTTATAGGCCAAATCAAGGTTGATCGCTTTGATCCTAATTATCTCGTATCTTATAGAGAGATTGATTTTACCGTGAGTAGCGAATTACGCGACATTACGCGCAAAATAATGATAATGCGCTCGAGTCATAAAATTTGCGAGGTGTCACGGAAAATAGGGAAGTGGAGTGACGTCGTGAATTACCAGCAACGGGCTTCGTATAATCTAACGAGACGACGCTAATAACATATACCCCTGCACTCGCCACACCCGATATTCCAGGTTTATCGAAGCCCAATGCGTACGTTATTATTAAGAAAGCGCGAGAAAATAACCTTATTAAACGCACTCCGCTGAACGTCAATTAACGAGTCAGCGAGTCGGGAATATCAATCACTTAACAAAGCAGCTCGGCGGATCTTTTTTTCGCGGATAAGTAAACCCCCCACTCGCGCAAAAAGTCCATCGCGGATAAAAGTTGCGCGATTACCACGGTGGAGATAAAGTAGACGTTAAACACGATAAGCGTGCTTTAATGATTCAGCCGATTCCCGGTGCGAAACGCCGCTTTTTCGTGCTAAGGTTCAACGGGCGGTTACGCATTAGAGATGCAATCATCGATCAGCTTCTTAACCGTGGCTGCACCTCGCCTGTACACTCCACGAGAACACCAGACGATCGGTCGAAAAACCTAAAGCTCATTTCGAGGATCGGCCAGGAGGCCGAATCGGAGCCGCCGTGAAGGAACTCGCGGTGCGTAGCTCCGAGCGGAGGCAAAGGAGGCAAACAAACATCCTCTGGACGTAATCTTTCGGAAGACTCACCGCGATGAATGCCGGCGCCTTACAGTCGAAGGCTCACGGCCGAGATCCATCGACCATTGTGTCCATTATGGGTTTTTGTCCCCCATAGGAAGGAGGTTTCCCGGTGCGTCTTGTGAGACTTTATGCCGCTGCATTGTCGTGCCACGCCACCCCACCCCCCCCCACCCCCCTTTTCTTCCCTTTTCACCGAGTATAAGTTTACGTTTGAAAACCGCGGCGAGGAACGCTCTGCATTCATTGGAACATCGGCGTACCTTTTTCTGCCGATGGTCCCGCACGGACGAGCAAGCTTAGTCGCGCGTAGCGAACGACTGCGAGCCCGAGCCTGGCTACTTATATCGAGTGCGAGCGCGGCTTTGTTTTGGGAAAAATCAATATCTAAGTAAATAGCCAATTACATCGCGAGTGGACGTTCGATGGGGATATAATTACGGCGCCGCTGCGAACGTCGATGTCGAACAGCGTCGAGCGCTTTCCATCGGCCACTATCTCTCTTCACGGACGATGAGAGTATTACGAGCGGGACAGGTCCCGGTGATTAAATCCCTCGATGCGTTTTTCAGAATCCAAGAGGGGGGGTGGGGAGTATAAAGTGGCCGTGATCGAAGGAGGAAGCGCCCTGGGAGAAAGTGGACTCGATAAGTCGCGGAGGATCGGTCTCGTAGCCTCGAGGATGCCGCGGACCAGCCGTTCCTTTTTCCCGATTTCTCGCAGGAGCGCGCCTTTTTCGAGACACCGTGTAGAGGCCGGCCAAGACGTGGGATACTCGGTGGCTTCGTTTTAAGCGAGATAGGAGTACAGTTATCCATAAAAGTAGAGCATGCGCACGCCCGTTCTAGAGCGGCAGGTGGCGTCCGCTGGCTGCTGAACAAAGAGAAAAGGAAGAAAAGGTAAGCGAGGGCTACCACCGTCGGGACACCGCGAGGCATCGTCCGCACGCGGTCCCTGCTCCTCTGAAATGATTGAATAATTGACTTGATGTCCGCTCGTTACGCGAAAATGCGGTAATTTATGGAAGCCCGGCAACGACGTGGTTCGTTAAACGTTTCCATGCTCCTTTTTGCCGCGGGGCAAAAATATCCGATCGAAGTACGATACCGATCGCCCTCCTGGCTAACTTAATTTACCCGTTGACTCGCGACAGCGATGAAATTAGCTTCCCAGCGCGGCGTACGTAACGGACAAAGGACGCTCCTCTCGCGCATTTTCGGCCCGGCCAGTTTTCCTTGGGGATTACGTGCGGGTAAATGAAGAGGGCCCTCCGAGGTAAATTGAATTAATTAGTTATTATTCATATTTTATACAATAGTAATCATAATTAAGGTATTTTAGTTCTCGTAGTATCTATATTCGTACAAGGGTACTCGATAAAATTGATAAATTGGGGGTCTGCCGTGTTATATCCTATATGTATATAGACGATTTCTGTTTTTTCCATCTCTTTACACTCTTATCACAATATCGTATTTTACACAGATTTCACTTACGGCTTACGGGCTAGGGGGCCCCGGTGCAATATTTACACGCCTTCGAGGATCGGCCTTTCGGGCACCGCCTGCCATTTCTCGATCGATCCTACGAGCTTGCACCGAGACTAGTAACGCTAGTAAATTCTACGGACTCTTTTAACGGTCTTTGCCACTCTGCTCTTCATTCGCTCTCGCTCTCGCTCTTTCTCTCGATCACTCTCTCTCTCTCTCTCTCTCTTCCGCTATCTCTCCGTTCCATTCTCTCCTTCCCTATCCTCTCTCGTTCTCTTTAAGTTCGCTCTCATCCTCGCGCCTCTTCCCGCTATTCCGCGAACTCGACGAAAGCGCGACGTGCCAATTCGTTTCGGTTTCGCCTTAACGCCGAAGGATCGCGGTTCTCCGGAATGTTAACCCTTTCATTGCTACCGGGAGACAAAGTCGTTCGACGAATCGGCCCCTCCTCTACCATTAGCGTCGCTCCATGCTCATCGTAGCGATCGCGCCGGCCGTAAAATTTCCTCGAGGATTCTCCACAATGAAAGGATCAAATCCGCAGCCACGAAGAGGTAGAAGGGGCCCACCTCGAGGAGGTGCCTGCCCAGCGACGACGATCGGAAAAATCCTCGCCGCGAAATTGGCCGATCGTCCAGCACGCGAGACCCCCGACGCCTTCGTCCAGCTCCGCGGCGAACACTCGTTTTACGCTGTTTTCGCAATCTTCCGTTCTACACGCAATTTAGGAACTGAGGGAGCTTCGCCTTAAGTGTACACACGCGCGCGCGCCTTCTTATTGCACCGAATGGAGACGCGAGCTCCCGCCCAGGACCGTTCCGCGGCTCTGCCAGGGCGCGTCCCGCGGTTACATCTAACGGCACTTATCATTATACACGAGGGGACCATTGTCCTTGGCGATGTTCCTCGCGCACACCGCGGGCCCGCGCCTCGATCGTCGCCCCCTGAGAGCGCGTCGGGACTCCGGATCTCCGATGCTCGATCCCCCCCTCCCCTCTTAAACGATCACCCACGTCGATTGACCGCCACGAACGCGCGAGATCCCGACGCAGCGTCTGGTTAATAGTAATAGCGTAAAACTGGCTTTGTACTTGTATTCCTCCTTCCTCGAGTTCCGCACTCTGTGGTCCAGCGGGAGGCCTCGAAGTGCACCACTAACAGAGTCCCTCCGTGAATATTCCGTTCTAGCCGATAAGAAGATCGTTATCGCGCGATCGAGGCTCTACTTCGTTTCGACATCGACGAGGACGACGGGCGAGCGGAGGTCGCGGAGGGAAGTCGTCGTCGGCACCGCGCGGACTCTTGCGGAATCGAGGCTTCTCGATCCTCGGAGGATCGAGGATGTCGTTGGGTAACTTCTTCCTCGCGAGAGAAGGGAGCGTTGGGCTCGATCGAACGAAGGTCGCCGCGGCTTGGGAGGGAGAGGGAGGAGGGCAGGGAGGTTTTCTCGGCTGGGACCAGGGTTTTGTTGGTCGCGTTTCGCGGCCAGGCAGTAGCGTCTCTGGAGGCGAGGGAGAGGGCAGATTCAGGAAGTAAAGGGACCGTGCGAGACCGCGTTCTCATGAGCCGACCATTGTTGCACCGACGCGCCAGCAGATTTGGGTCAGCGGTGGGGCACGACGGCCCTCCCAGTTTCCCGTGGTCGCCGGCCACAAGCGTCTTCTTTTCTTTTCCCTGCGGTTTCGCGTTGTCTCTTTCAGAGCCAGTCACCGCGCTCGACGCAAGATGGCAAGGTGACCCGAAATGGCCCGCGGAAGGCTAGAAAAACAGCGTAAAACCGTCTGCCGGTCCGTTTCTCGTTTCGCTACTCGTAGGATTCCCCGCGATGCGTTTCGCTCGAGGGAGCAGCGAGAGAAAGAGAAAACTTTTGGCAGGAGGAGAGGGGGCTGGGTTCGTCTCGCGAACCCGGTTGCCTTGAAGAACGAGCGAATTCGGAGGAGAACCAAAGCCAAATCTCGAAAGCAGGGTGTACCGCTTATATCGTTTTATTCGCGTCATTCCACGAACCTCCTTCGAAAGGAGAGAATGCTCGAGTGCATTCCTCTTGATCGTCGCACATCTTCATTGGCATAGAACAGAACCGATCGCAGTGGCGATAATCGATCCTTATCGAGGAACGACCGATGTTTTTCCCTCGCGGACCACTTTAATCCCGAGGTATTTTCGAATAATCGAGGGCGCAGCTGGCGCCAAAACTACGATAAGTTAAGCGTCTCCCTGACAGGCGTTTCCTCGTACCGCGGCTCAACCGGAGAAACGCGGCCCCGACTTTTTTTCTCTCGGACTTAATGAACGCGCACGTCAGGACTGTCCGGCGCGTCGTCGGTCGAGATAATGATTTTTTCCAGCCCCCCTCCTCCTCCTCGCCCTCCAG
This sequence comes from Ampulex compressa, assembly GCA_038496175.1. NCBI lineage: Eukaryota > Metazoa > Arthropoda > Insecta > Hymenoptera > Ampulicidae > Ampulex > Ampulex compressa. The sequence continues at coordinate 51,244 of JBCFXI010000113.1, read as the reverse complement.
TTCGTTCGTTTCGTCGGAGTTACCGTGCGACTACGTCTTTCGCCTCAGCGGCGTTCCACGCTCCTTTTCGGAGGAGGCCTCCGCTGGTTGCCTCATCCGGAAAGGAGGGACCGGTGATTACAGCGCGCCACCGTGATTACCGAGATCGTTTGACTCACGAAAATGTCATTAGGATTTCATTACTTCCAACCGCCTTGAGGAACGACTGTTCAACGAGTTTATGCAACGTTTTCTCTCTTTTTCTCCCTCTCTCTCCTCCCCTCCCCCTGCTCGCCCTTACCCCTCCCTTCTCCGGCCGCCTCGCCTTCCCTCCTCCTCTCTCCCGAGTAAGATCCAGCTTCGCACGAAGTAGGTCGGGCTGCTTGGGCAACTGTCACAAGGGATCGACCGGTCTAACGTCATCGCCGATTGACATTTGCCGCGGACCGCTGGAAATTGGTTTTCAGCGATGCACGATCGTGCGGCTTTGCCCCGGCTCCGCGGCCCGGACGGCGGAGGCGATCCTTTCGTCCGATGGAGCGATCGGATGGACGTCGATTGACATTTGATTCGTCACCGCGAGGGATCGAGAGGGACTCGATCGAGGCTCGAGCTTGGCGGACGATCCTTTGGCTCAGCGACGAATCGCACGAGGAGCTCCCGGGATTCTCGATCGGGAATCGTGGCGCGGAGAGGCTGGCGGAGGAGTCGTCCTTGGGATCGTCCAGGTCGCTGGCTTCTGGTACGGCACGATCGCGACGAGGCGCGATCGTGGAACGAGAACGCAAGGTCCATCCTGGGAAGATGCGTGAAACGCCGGCCGTCGACGAGGGTCACGATCGAAGTGGTCACTGGTCTGTCTCAGTCACTCGATGCACGACCGTCCGTGATAATTCCGCGATGTTCCGGCGTTCGCTTTGTCGTTTCGCTCACGCCCCCCCCCCCCTCACCCCTCTCCCTTTCGCCACACTCGCGTCCCCTTTTTTTTTTACACAGGTTCGTGGAGCGCCGATCTCTCGATCGCGCTCGACTGAATTATTATTATTATTATTATTTTCCTAGCGGACGTGTATCACGACGTCGCGGATAATCTTTCACTTCGACGGACGGCCCGTGGGTTCTCGTTCGAACGACTCGAAACGATATTTAACATCTAACGCGAATTCCTTCGCGAGAGGCGCTATGCGTATTCACACTTTGGGGCAGGGGCGCTGGCACGTCCGTGGCGCTGCGAAGAAGCCGTTCCTCCTGAACTCTACTCGAGGGACATCTTCGTTAAACCGCCGGCCACACCCTGCAACAGTAGGTCGTTACGAATGAAAAGCGTGCTGAGGAAGCGTGCGCGAAGTGTTAAGCGAGCTATCCTTGAAATTGCTGATATCACCGAGGAATCGTCATATTTACCACGAAGAAGATCCTCGATCCCGCGAGGTTCAAATGAAACAAAGTTTCGAGAACAACGAGTAGTGTAAATCAAATCATCGCGGTAAATATCAAAATTTGGGTCAATGATCTTAGGAGATCAACGCCCGTTAAATTAAAAAACAATCCCTCAACAGTAATCTGATAAAGCATCTAATACCCCTCTAATATAGCCCCAAAAATAAACCAGAACCTACGTAAAATATCACTAAACCCAATCTCCCCCCCAGGAACAAAGCCACAAACACACCAAACTACATATCTCAAGCGTCTCAAGCAACGCAATAAAAACCAAATCCCAAAATCTCAAACTTCTCCAGCTCGCATTCTTCCAATAACCTAAACCCCCTCCCCAAAGCCTCCCCAATTTTGATCCGCCGATTCTCAAAGCTAGAGCCCCAGGATTCAAGCGCAGCAGTCGATCGACGCTCGAGTTCAGAAGCGGCACTTACGTGAGTAGCCCGGGATTAGGATCCGCCTGGTACCAGGAGTACTGTGGCATGTAACCCGCGTGATGCGGCGGCGGTGGCGGCGGCGGTGGATGGTGCCCGGGCGTGTGGGGGTGGTGGTGGGTGTGGGGCGGCGCGTGCGGATGCGGATGGTGCTTCATCTCGCCCGGCCAGGAGGGTGCAGGCGGGCTCTCGTTGTGCTGAGGCGACATCTCGCTTCCTGGGCTCGAACTGCCGGGGGTGTGACCACCGCCCCCGCCGCCCATGCCTCCTAGGTAGCCCGTCGTCGGGCTGCCCGACACGGAGCTTCCGCCTCCTGAAACACGACGCGGAACGTTCCGGGTTATGTCACGCCATTGGGAGCTGGAAGCCTTCGTTTCGCGTTTTGGAAGACTCGCTATCGATTCCAGGGATAATTATACTTGGGGATTTGTCCCTCGATCGCGTCCGATACGAGGATTTGTTTCATGATATAATTAACATTTGTGTTATTTATGTATCATATTTATGTATTGTTAATATTGTATTAATAATTATTCGATCTTATAATTAATATTGTATCTGTGTTAGTGGGATGTGATATGCGGCACTGTTTCACTATTTAGAATGGATTCAAAAGGATGGTTGTAGAGGTGGGTCGAGTATTTGGAACCGTGTGGAGTGAAGGGTTGGATTGGTGGAGATTGGCAGAGACTTTGTGGGATTCGCGAATTTTTGCATCGAGTATCGAAAGAGTACGACACTAGGATAGGATGGTTAATAAGGTGTGTCTTGTGGTAAAAGCGTCCTAGGTGAAGAGATTTGGTTTAAGTGCGTGGATTGGTTTTGTTTCTGGTGTTGGATCTCTAGGGTTATTATACCTTTCGCTTGGGTTATCGAATACACGTACATGTGTATGTACTGTAGGGTTATAGTTATGAACTACGTGCAGTAGGTTAATTTTGGGCGTTCGGTTTTGCGTTTCATGTATTATGGACGTCGGTTGCTCAAGTCATACGACGTGTACGTTATGAGATGGATCGAGACAATGACAAACTAGGCGCAACAGTTTAATTTTACCCCGTCGAGTTTCTCGCTTTATAACCCCCTGACGTCAAGTGCTAAAGTATCTAAAGCTTAGTGTCTAGCGTATAGAACGATATACGCATTGTTTTACGCCAAACTTCAACCGTCATTCCTGGCAACCAAGTTTTAGGCCATGGGTTTATCGTGCAGCTACATTTTCGAGCGTTACTTTCCAATTGCGTATTTAGCGTCGTTTTGCTACGTGTAGGTTACGATTAGTTATGTTAAGTTAAGTACCTTCCGAGACTATGACCATACGTTGTTACTTGCAACAGTCCACGCTACGATGATTAATATTAAAGCCTAGTATACGGTTGTCTACTTGAGTTTTAGCATTAATTCCCCTGGCTATAACCTAGGAGCCCGCGAAGGATTTCGCAGGACCAAAAGCTGCGTATTATCGCGAGACAAAGTTCCAGAGGTGATTGCGAGAATCTCTGGGATACGAGTACAAACCTCTATCCACTACGCCATAGTAGCTTCCTCCGCGCGATAGATTCTCGTAAGCCATATCGATGTGGCAGGTATTAGCGCGAACCAGCGTCGGAGAAGTGGATCTGCAGCTTGTCAGCCGTTTATGCGAAGCCGGTGGCACCGTGACTCGATATCGCCAGCTTGGATAGTTTATTTTCGGCTTCGACGCAGGTTCGATAATAACATCGCTGATGGAACCTCGGTGGCGTAGTGGATAAAAACTTGGACTCCCGAAGACACTCCAGTAGACTTTTCCATGCGAATATATATATACCATAGACTAAATACCCCCCTTAAACTATGCCTAGATGCTAAACCAACGGCTCGGCATCTCAGTACCCATCGCACCCCTTTCGAGCTCGAACAAAACCACGCTCTTAATCGTTCAAGGCCTTGAGCCAAACGAAGCAAATGGATCCATCGGGTAAATTAACGAGTGCCGATAATCTAATGGATAAACTCTTAATCGATTTAGGAAATTGATCGAGAATAACGTGCGATTAATCAGGACGGTCGTTCGGCTCGATTAAGGGAATATTGAAATCCTATCGAAGGTTTTAACCGTACGAATCGGGCGTTAGAGAGAGGGGACGGTTATAAATATCGCGCGCGTTCCCCCGAGGGAGCGCGTTGGCTGCCGCTGCGATAAAGGACTTTTTATGGATTTAATCCGAGGGTATATATTATTCATGAACCGATTATAAGGTAGCTTACCTCCTTGCATGAGACTTCCGGGTTGGCCCGGTTGAGGGGATGGTCCTCCGGGTAGAGCGGTTCCACCGGCTAGAAGACTACCGTGCTGACCGCCGCCACCCCCTCCTCCTTGCTGCGCCGCTTTCATCATCTTCTTGTATTTACTCCTCCTATTCTGGAACCAGATTTTCACCTGCAACAAAAATGCAAATGTTGCCGGTCAGACGAAACCCGTTTCACCAGAGGAAGGCGGTCATGGAAAAGTGTAATTTAGAGCATCCGAGGCGCGGTGATAATTTCAGACGTGGTTATTGCTTGTCAAATACGTTAACCGCGCGCAGACCGAGATAAGGCGAACCGATCGAGTCGGTTTTTAGCATTCCCGCGAGTGGCGGATCGACGCTTTGGACCGTCGAATGAATGCCATAGGATGGGAAGGTTGATCGTGTTTCATATTCCGCGCGACACATATAATTAAGTCGTGCACGGAGAGGTTTTTATTCCTTATGCAAATAGAAATAAATTTGAGTTAAGTTCGTCGATGTACGACGCGGTCTGTGATCGATAGCACGCGAGGAAACCGTAACGACCTTTATCGCGGGACAAGATATCGCGGATACTTTGAGAAACATTTAACGCTTATCTTCGTCATCGAACGGGCGGATTATTTATTGTTGGGCCGTTTGCTCGCAGACCCAAAACGTTTAAAAATGGCGATAACAGTAAGTAGCCCGATCGCTAGGGACGATAAACGCAAACTTATTATGCGATCTAAGCGCTGCTGCTTGCTTCAATCTAATGCACCGCATCGCCTTGGCGCTGCCGGGTTGAAGCCGGAGAAAAAAATGTTCGTTTCGTAACCGGCGTTTCTTTTGCCTCGCTACCTACGCGGTACACAGCCACGTCTTCGTCCTGCGACGGATACTAATGCATATGCGCACTACTAGGATTGCACATGCGGTATTTTTTTTTTTGTCTTCGCGATCCACACATGCGCTACGTGCACGTGACGTGCTGCTCAATCTTACGTAACCTTACCTCGTGCAGGTAAGTGCACACGTATCAGGAATATACAAGGAATACGCGTGTTTTACATGACGTTTCGGATCAAAGGTGTTCCAGTTCGAACAGAGTACGATCGCTGTAACTACTCGATTTCGCACATCCATAGAAAGTGCCGCGAATTCTATATATCGCTCTGACATATTCCGCGATAATCCAACGACGCGAAAGCGACTTGCATCGCACACTCCCTAAGAAACATCCTAGCGAACAGGAATCCGCGTACTTCGCTCCACGAAGCTAATTCATCCAACAAATATCTTCGTAAATAGGTAGAGAAAAGAAATCATATCTCTTGCGCAGAAAAAATTAACCTTCTAAACCAATCTCTCCGACCAAAGTATATCCTCGAAATTCATCCTTTCCACGATGAGAAGCAGCAAAAAAAGGGGTACAATTTCGTCGTCCCCGGGAAGAAAGTTGCCTCACGGAATGTCGTCATGTAACCGCACCGTACATCCGTGAGAGCCTACGTCGACGATCGAAAAGAATCGCGAAGAGCCGTTGCCTTCTGCGAAGGTCCGAAGCACGTTCTAAGGACGCGTGTCCAGGCACCTCGGTCAACCCCTCGATTTCGCTGTTGCGCAATCGCCCAGGGGTCCTGATACGCGCCCGTAGATCTACGGGCCAGCAACTTTTTACGCCTTGGGCGTCAATCAAAAACCGTACGGTTACTTTAATTAACTAAGTCGGCTCCGTCGAGCACGGCCGGAGGCGCGAGGTGACGATGGACGTTGGGGAGGAGGGAAGAGGTGGCGGCGAGGAGCCCCGAGAGGGAGGCGAGGCTCCCAGCCACGGCATCGTCACGTCAAAACGAGTTCATTAAAACCGCAGTGCGGGTTGGGCTAACCTCGAAAGAAACGCACCGCTCGCGCGGCATTGTTTCACGTTTTATAACGCGAATCCGCCGAGTGAGGAGCCTCAGACTTATGCGCGTGCATACAGGGTGGTGCTTCTGGATCCTTCGAGGATGAATCGATGATAGGGATACCACGGATCTTTCTAGAAGTGTATATATATATTTTTGAACTCAGTATTAAAATTGTATAATTCTAGAGGTAGTGTTTATGGTAGGTTTCTTGCTACTAAGTTGACAGTAAACGCATGGAAATATACGGAAGAAATACACGAGCCTCGATCCGTAGTTCGTACTTCACTTTCCGTCTTTATCTTACGAATCGCATCTTCGCACCACATTCGACACGGATCTTAAGTTCGTTCACCAGAGGACCTACCCTCTAGTATATTATTAATTACTCAGCCTCTTTTCCATCTACACTTCATCCTCCGACGTGCTCTCGCTAATAATAATCATCAATTTAGAGGTTAAACGCTGCAAGGAGCTTTGTCACGTGACGTAATAACGCGAACTCGGAGGTTATCGGCCGCTGTCACACCAACGTGATTTGGCTCGATCTTTTGATCCTCGTGTTAAGCAATGGAACTCCGTGGAAGGACCCTGAGGAATGAGCGAGGGTTTCGACGAATCAAAGCGTTGAGAAACACCCCGTATAACCGAGTATGCATGCGCACGGTACACGAAGTTATGCGGGGTACGCCAGGCGTGTAGGGTAACGTATCGGGCCGAAAAATATCTTGCCGCAACAGCACCGCGGGCTTCCCTTGGCCCCTTATTGGCGAGCGTGCGCCCGGCGTGCCGGCGCAAATAAATCTCTTTCTAATTGCTCGCTGAAAAACTCGGCCGCGGTTTGCGCCGGGTTATATGGCGCCCGACAAAGGCCCCAAGCGCCAAAGCCACGGTGTCTCGGAGTGCTTTATTTCGCTGCGCACGGTGAAAACGGCGCCGCTGGTTTGTTTATTGATATTTACAGCCGAGCCGAGGGATTACGACGCGCATCGACGGGAGGATCGACGAAAAATTCCTGCCCGAGGCCTTTTTTATAAGCGCCCGGCGTCTTTCTAATAAGGCCATCCTTTTTGAAGGACCTTGACGTCAGTATCGGATAGTCGTTCGTTTTTGACATTTCTTTGGCTTTTCGGGCTGGAAGCGTCCCTCGAATGAGACTCTATGCCTTGATAACTGTGATGTAGATGATAATAGTTGTTAGTTCAATTTATGATCGATGACTTATTGAAAATTATGACGCGCGCCAAGTGGCTTGTACTAATCCACGCAGGTGAATACAGATTGTGGTGCTGATAAGGATCAAGAAAATACAAATCCTCGAACAGCCAAACGAACAAGGAGTCGAGACGTGCGTGTATATGTAGACGAAACAATTCTTGGGCTCAAGATTGAGTGGGTTTCGATGCTTTAGCAATCCACGCGAGACACCTTTGAAAAATCCTCTTTATTAAACGATCGGTTGTCAGCCTTCCTCTGTAAGAGGGAGAGAGAAAGAGAGGAAAAGGGAGATGTTTACGAGGAGCATCGCGGAAAGTGAGATCCTCCGACTCATCGTCCTCGTGCGCGTATTATACGTGCGACGCTTGTGGGAAAGCTTGCTCCACCGAGACGACGGCATAAGCGGGATATTACCGGAGAGCTTGTGTCGTTACCGTATCGCGTACCGAGGAATGAAAATTTATGGCGCATGTGTGCGCGGGACGTGTGAAAATTGCACGCCCCTCGAGGAAAATAGCCTTGTTTATGGCGAATGATGCCTATTACAATTAGATAATAATAACCGTACGCCGCCGCAATGATACTTAAGTGCGGTTTATTACGCTGCACTGTACACAGAGAGCGGCAATCTGTCGTTAACAACCCCGGGCGTTGTGCGGTATTCGGGATTCGGGTGTGCTTCCTTCCCTCGACCCTCCTTCGCTCACATGAGCCGATCGAAAGCGATACCTGGCTATATCGCGATACCTTGGTACACGTTCCGAATCGCTCTTTTCATGGAACGTCAAATATTAGGTTGGCCCTAAAGTTCCTTCCGTTTCATAAAGAAGTAATTGTATTGTTTTATTGAATTATGCGTGCAACTAGAAGACGAGCAAAGGATTAATACTAGAACATTTAACAAATTGGGTTTTGCATTTATATCAATATTGTAGAATCAAGCAGCAGCGTGTAGATAGCGGAAGACACTTTTGGGACAACCTAATACAAGATCAAAGAGAATGAAACGTCTTCTGAATCAAACGTCCCTTCGAAAGACCTTCGAAATTGCCTCCTCATACACCACCCTAATACAATATCACATCTCTACTTGGTTACATATCACCAATTCCACAACGACCACCATCCCTCTCCAACCAACCCGAACCAGACAATACCCTCTTGAACGTACAAAGAAAGCCTGCTCAAGAAGCGGAATGATAAAAGCAGGGAGTACAGGAGACATTCCACGAGTCCCGAGCAAGAATCCCGTGGATAAAACCCTCGATCGAGGATCGTATCGCGAGGATCGAGGGGCTGGCCAGAAAACAGCGGTGCGCTCGAGCCGCGAAGGAAGCCCGTCACCCTCGAGGACCGCGGAAAGGCCTGGTATCCGAGCAAAAGTGCGCGCGGCGCGTCTCGAAATGTATGCAAATACGCGTGACGAGTCGGCGCCGCCTCGCGACGGAATACATAAATACGAGGCGGCGAGAGCGAGCGTAAGAGGCCGAGAGGAAGGAAGGTAGGAAGGAAGGAAGGACGAGCGGAGCGGGCAGAGCGCCGATGGCCACTGGAACGGCACGGTGGCAAGCGGTCGTTATCTCTGTTCCTCCTCGAATGGCCGTTGGGCGCCCCGCGCGGGGGCAAAAATTGCGGTGCTCGTGGGGAGAGGCAAAAAGCGAGGAAAGAAACGAGGACGACGCTGCTGTCCGCTTCCAACGTTGACGTTGCTGCCGGCGCGGAACTTCGTAACAGCACCCGCCGTCGATATCGCCGATGCATACTCAATGAGCGATAGATCGCGGCCCGAGGGTGCATCGCTGCCCGGCTGGCTTTTAGACCAAAAAGTACGGCTGCGTGGATCTGCGAGGGCTCTTCAATATTTATGAGGAGCGTCTAGGAATAATCTACGTCTAAATGGCAACGCTCCCATGGACTCGCGGCCGGAGCCACTGTGTTGAATTCCCCGTCTTTGATTACCTGCGATCGGAGCGGTTCTCCTGGGCTCTCTGTCGCAACGAGGTTCGTACTGGGCGCTAGGGATTGCTGGTGATGGACTCTGATCCTCGTCTGGTACACCTTACTTGTGTTTTATGCGGGTATTGGAGGTTTTATAAGATGGCGCGGTTGAACGATACATTTTTTTCTGCAGATGAGTTATTTACTTTAAGTTTAAAGAGGGTAAAGGAGGCTTTCTTGTTTGAGTATGTTATCTGGAAATCGTGTAAGAGGGGGGAAGTGATTTGATTTGGATGAAGCGAAATGATTTTGTTTAAAATTTGAGATGTTATAGGTTATAGGAAAAAGTGGTTATTGTTCTGAGGGAAATTTGTGAGTGGTATTGTACTAGTTTTCGCTTTTATTTAGCCACGGATATCGTCGAAGTCTACGAGTTGGCGTAGATACCAATAATCGTTGTACGATTATCTGCCATATGTACTATATTTAGCACTTGCAGAAATGTAGACTTTCGCACGTTAATATTTGCCGCTTCTTTGTACTTTGAGTAACCGCAGTTAAAACTTCAAGGATCTTACAGCAATGCAAGCAAACCTCATTTCACTCTTCATTCTGTTCTGCGTTAAGGTGTGTATCTTTTATTTGACTTTCGCACCAAGATTTTATGGACACTTTGTAGTATATTCTCCCTTCTTCAAACCTATTGGCACAGACTTTGCCACTGAAGCTGAAGCGCACACATCACTCGAAAAAATAGGCAGATACTTAGCTTCGCATAAAGTTCAAATTCCTCAAGTCCCGGTGCATCCATTATTACGTTGTAACACTCTTTCTCCATCTTTCCTCTTCCCAAAGTCGATGAGAAACCAAGTACAGATAAACTCGAGCGTTATGCATATCCCAGATTTCCATATTACACGCTCTTAACGCGGACAACAATCGCAGCCCGACGTGACGCGTTTAAATAAAAACGCCCACGGTAAATACCCGCGATGATTTCTCCACCCAATGTGCCCCGATCCTGGCGGCCGCGCGTCGTTTCGCATAATAGCAGGAAATCTAGCCGCGAATTATTTCGCCGATCGTCGCATTTCGCCGGTTCACGTGCAGATCGGCGATGACACAAAATTGGACGTTATATCGCATCGGCGTATCGCTCGTTGAATCGAGTTATTCCCGTGGCGGCTCGATCCCTATACAGGGACCCCCGTCGGCACGTTCTGAATGATCCAATCTGGCCGCACAATAAATAATCACGCGTATCAGTACGGCCTACCTGTGCCCTCGACGAGCCAAAACCCGTAACAAACTAATCCGTCATCGGTTCAGGCCCGTTGGCAAATGTACGATCGTTTTCGACGAGCTCGCATTGCCCAAAAGGGGTGGGAGGAGTGGCACAAAGGGCGCCGTGATTTCAATCTCGCATCCGTTTGCCAAGATCCGAATCAACGTGGGAGAAACAATTAGAGTATCGAGTCGATGAGCGTACTTTCTTCCACCTGGTTTATCGGCATTAGGATTAGCACGACTTGTGCTCATCCACTCGATATTACCAAGAGAGGCCCTGTTATTATATTATGGTTTTATACGCGAATTTGTGAGGTCTGCGGTATTTGTGTTATAAGATCGATTTAGAATCGTGTATAAAAATCGCAAGCTTGGTAGATCAACTTTCTCCTTTGATTATCGATGCGACGACGAAGAATCTAAGGTATACTTTAGCTCCGGTGATTTGGAATCCACCTTAAATCGTAGGTCCAAGGCTAAATGGTCTTGGCAGTCCGTTCCTGAGATTAATTAAAAGAACTTAAAATAATCGGTCCTTGCGAGCACTAAATAATTTAGGACTGAGTGGATGGAAAGTAACACCAAGTACTGTACAACATTTCGACTCGCTTACGAGTCCTCTTCAGGTACAGTACCCTACAATACATAACAATGTTGCATCACATCGAGTCTAAGGTAATCGATCAGAAAGGAGGAAACGAAGGATCCACGAATAAGAACGCACTCCTTATCGACGAAGGACCAAACTCGATCCATGCGAAGCGATAGCAGCGATAACATGAGGGGCATATGTCGCGTATTTCGAGCGACACAGTAGTTCATTCGGGCACGTAAGCAGGTATCGTAGATACCTACATTTTTCCAGCGGGCCGGAGGGGGAGGGGCGGATAATAACAGCCGTGTAAATGCGTCACTAGGGCCCCGTTCGTTCGCATAATGCTATAATGCCTTTTTTATTTCGTTCGCTCGTTCACTCCCACAATGCAACGTCGGTTCCTCTCCCCCTCGTTCTCCGCAGCGCCGGTCCCCTCGCTGCTTCGGCGATTCCCACTTCCTGCCTGGCATCGGTGATGCGCAGTGCCACCTTAACAACAACGAAATTCCCCAGCGGTGCAACGGCCCCCTTCGCTTTTGTTATTTATTGCGATCTTCTTTCGTGCCCGTTCCCCCGGAGCCGAAAGCATGACGGGCGCCGCGCGCGAATTCTTGACGGGGGAAGAAGTAGCGAATCATCGTCGTACGCGGTTGCGTGTGAAAAGCGCGAAGAAAAGGGAGCCTCGAGGAGCGCAGGTTGGCTCGAAACCTCGGTTACCGTTACGTGGAAATGGGGAGCAGGAAAGTAGAATGGGATGGGACCATGGCACCGTGCGGACGCGCGTCCTGAAGAAGGCGTAGATGCGGGCATCGACGTTTGGCACGTTCTTTACTGATTTTAAAGCGATCCTTAAGGATATCTACCCAATTCTTGTATGTGTATACGTAAACACAAGTCTATCATTTTTGAACCCTCCTATGGGCCTGTGTAACTTTTCAGCTACGTGTTGATATACAGAGTTCTTAGAGGGATAATTGTACTTTTTCGCAAGACGACGTACACGTCTTAATTATACAACGTCTCTGAGGTAATCAATAACGATATCGAGAACGGTTGGCAACACCATCGACCTGAAGCATCGGAGCAAGCGCCTCGCGAGTTGTATGATTTGCGGATATAATTCAGCCTATAGGGGGTTAACCAACCCGAGGGTATAGGTGTACTCGTCCTCGATGAGAACCCTTTCGCGGTTATTTAGCATTCCGTATCTCGGAGGCAGTCGTGTTAGCAGGCTCTGAGCCGAGTAACGGCTCCGAGCAAATGCGAAACATGCGTAGACTTGGGCATTAAATTGATTCCTTGACATTCTCCGCGCGGTGCAGCGCCCGTTTCGACGGACAACGCGGCGAATGTTCATCTCGAGTACCGCCGCCAATAATCCGCGACAATGCTCGCCGCGGGATCGCTTTAATTACGGCCGTGCCTCGTTGCCATCAAAAGACAGAATCGGCGTGCGCGCGTGTCGCCGTCGGTTGTCGCCGAGTGAAATCTTAATCGCGAGCCAGATTAACGCGACCGTTATTACGGATCCCGGTATACATCCTGGCGGCCACGGGGCGAGGATGGAAGGAGGCGAAAAATGGCTGAAATCGAAACACGATTCCGCAGTGCGCTCACGTATCGCACACAACGGTGGCACCGTGACAAGCAGAATACACGCGGTGAAGCGGTACACGTGCGTACCCCGTCGCCGCTCCTTTGTGCCAGCACCATTTGTTATTTTGTACATATTCATAACGCCGTTACATCATCGCGTACCGATGCGTTCTATTCCGGCCTTTTTCTCCTCTCCTTTTCCCCGGTTTCCCTCGCCACCTCCGCGCACATCAATCAGTGGTTGCCATCCATCGACAACCGACGGTTAAGTCGTTTCGCGGAAACTTCACGTGCTCGAAGCTCCGTAATTCCAAGTTCGTTGCTATCCTAACCAAGGAGGCTTCCAGAGGAGACGTCTTGGCAGAAACCCTGGGCGAGGATTTTTGCGGTGCGAGGATTCGCGAATCGAACGAAACGAGGGATCCCCCGCGCGGGGGGGAGGAGGATAGGCGGCCTCTGGCAAACCTTGTACCGCGGCTCTTGGGTACAGCCTGATACTGCATTACGTGAGAAATCTTAAGGAACCGTTATTGTATATCGTACCGCCTGTCGTTCGCAAGGCACAAAGGCCCTATTCATCCGCATGCAATCGCATGCATAGGAACTGATCCTAACTTCCAGCCTGCCTCGCATCGCCTCGCGATATCCTCTCCGTGCCTCCTTGCCCCCTCTTAGTTACGATGTAACTTCGTTCGGTACGTTATGTCGCCGAGTAAGGACACGTAAAAATAGCCGGCCGCTTCTCATAGAATTTGCACAATGCGAAATCAAAATGAAAACCGGCCTCGCACGAAGAAGGCGGACGGCGGTGCCGATGCTCGGCTATTAGATCAATACCGTCGAAGACGCGGAGAGGACCCTCGCCATCCTCGACTTATGTTCCCTCCTAATTTTACCCCTACGATCATTCAGGGATCCGAGAACTTTCGATTCACAATCCAGCCTTGCAAACTCAAGGACCAATGCACGTATCCAGAGTCGATTATCCTATCTCTTTACGCGATCTTTAACTTTCAGCGGGAAACTCTTTAATATTAACTCTACACTTTGCTGTATTACAATATATACATATGTATGTATGTATGTATGTATGTATATGTATGTACATATATATATATTATAATATCAAACATAATTCTCTTAAGCATTGCGCAACAGCGGCATTAAAACGAATCTCCAACTCGACCAGCAGAACTCCGTTCCTCGCATCGCCTCGAGGCCCACCCTCCCAAAAAAAACCACCCAACATTCCCCGTATCGTAATTTCGCGCGTCGCCCATCGCGACGATTAAGGGCAAAGCGAGGGACTCCCGGAACCGGCCTATTCCCATGTACGTATTCGCGAGTTTCCACGAGCGGCTCTCTGAATAAAGTCCTCGTTTGTAGGTGGATACCTTCGTCACGGTGAGCGGTTCGCACCATGGTTTACCGGACAATCGTGGTGGACGCGCTCGAGGACGATGAGCGGAGACAGGACAAGAGGGGGGAGGCGGGGAGAGAGGACGGGGGAGAGCGCTGGCAAGGGAGAGAGAGAGAGAGAGAGAGAGGGCGACAGAGGGGGATAGCGGGAAAGAGAGAGAGACGGAGGGGGAAGGGACCTTCTTCTTGGTAGCGGAGGAAGAAAACGAGGGACCACGGGTGCAGAGAGGCAAGGGGCAAGGAGAATGTCGTGCTGTGCTCATCGAGGTGTAGATCCTCGTCCCCTGGGTCGTTCCTACGCCGTGGTCAGCGTCCCACTAAGCCATGGTCACGTTTACGTTGGCGTCACAACTACGCTGGAATTGTGATCGTACGTGGAAAAATGGATCCCGCTGAAAACTCCTTAATGCCAGGGAGGAAGACCGGCTTCTGGGGCGGGGAGGATATCCTCCATGCTGAAAGGATGACCGAGTTTTTCGACGCCTCCCTCGACAACGCGCCTCTATTCCTTCGCTCTAGGAGCCTTCGCGAATTCTCAATGTTCCCTATACCAAGTCCCACCAAGAGCACCCTCCCTCTGCGCAACGAAACTTCCAGGAGCAGCGAAGAGCGCTTCTACCCGAACACTTCCACGAGCTCGAAGTTCCAGACGATACGTCATCGCGCCTCCTGGAAGCCTCCTTCGTCCTTTAGCAGCGCGGCTCCTCGCCGCCCCGCGCTCTCCTCCATTAGCGCTACAATGCACGGCAGATAACGAGTACGGACAATGTATATATATCTTGATCTCTCCCGGAGCATAACTGGCATTCTCCTCGAAACGTATTCCTAAATACATAGAGCGCCGGACGATAAAATCGGGGAGCACTCAGCCTCGAGTTTCGCTTCGGCGCTCGCCTCGCGCCTCGAATCGCACCTGGCAAAGCGCTCGCAGGTTGTCGGGCGGCTGCGAAACCCGCCAATTTGTGCCGCGAGCGTTCCTCGTTGGGGCGCGAGCCGATGCACGTGCACGGATTAAGATGTAAAGGACACGTACCCGGCTCCTCCGATAGGTCGGCCCGGCCTGCGCAGGTCCCTCCTCTTCGTTTCTCCTTCGTGGAAACGGTAAAGTCCATTTCAAGCAGGTCGGCTTCGCGCTCTGACGGGCCGCAAGAGCGTTTCTGGACTTTTACGGAAATCGGGAACCTGGGAGCACCGACGGCCATGTACAGCCTTTGGCCGCGCCGAGGAGAACGACCTAAGTCGATCCGTAACCGTGCAGCCGCTTTCAGCCACTGTGTAGCCGCTGCTGCCGGCTCGAAGCGCGTAAAATGCTTATTTCGCAGTTTGACGCCGATTCTCTCCCGCTTTTCCACGTTCTTCGAAAGTATGCTGGCCGACTGCCTCGACGCGGGGAAGGCTAATGGTGTCCCTGCTCTCGAAGGCTCTCGCGATCCAATACTCTTCTTCTTCGATTCTCCGACCGCTATGGTCATCTGGACTAAGATCTACTATTCGATGTAGATTATAATTCACAAGAGCTATCGGTATATGTATATCGCCTGGAAAAAACCATCAGCAATGGAGGATATTCGAACCAGGATTTCCCACGTGGAAATTCGAGCCTCTATCCATTACACCTCTCATCGAACATTACCCGAGGTTCTTTAATCGTTATGCATCTTGCTTATGCATCCTATCGATGGCAATAGTCGCGTTATCGCGCGCTCTCGTTTATTCAGAGCTCGCGAATCAGAGCACGCCTAGGGTATAACACGAAAATCCCTATTATTTACAACATCGTCATATCCTAATTCTCGATACACAGGGCCACCTGTGGCACACGCGCGGTTGCGCGGGTCGTCGACCTTTCCCGGGACTCAAAATACCCTCGATGCTCGCTCGCGTAAGTGCGCCACGCCGATCGGGGAAAAAGATCGATCCGCGGCCGTGCCGCTTAGGCCGCGTATGCAAATGCCGATCGGCGACGACGTCAGGTCTGCCGGCAAAAACTGGACTCCGCAGACCGTGTTTACGGTAATAAATTACAACAAAACGGACGCGGGAGTGATATTCGACGTTGCTCCCGCGCTCGCGCGATGATGAAGTGGATTCTGGACTCCCGAGGAGGCGTATTATACCGCGCGCGGGTATTACGCCAGGAGCAGGCAGCGCGGGGAGATAAAGCGGCTTATCGGCTATTTTCAAAGCGGGAAATCCCCGATTCCGATTAGCATACAGCGTCCCGGGTGTGCGGAGGAAGAAAATTTCCATTATGATCGCGGAGACGTCGGTACACTAACCTGATTTGTTGTGCGGATCGCGCCAAGGCGTTGTTGGGCCGTGAGATCGTGGGATCTAGCCTGGACCTCGAGATAAAGAGGTCGTACTTCCTCGATCGAGAACCAGCACGCACCAATGCCGCGGATATTTGCCCCGGTCTTTGCTCCACGCATGAACATTTCGATCGACTCGTCCATTTTTTCGCCAACGTTTCTCCACCGGAGGAGAAGAAGGGAGAAAAAAGAAGGAGGAGGAAAAGGAAGAGGCGCGCGGGTGAAAAATTGAGGAGGACCGTATCCCACTTTCGAGCCTTGGTATTCTATCCGCGTATACTAGAACGGTAAATTATGCATGTGTGGTTCACGTGCACTTTCCAGCGGTACCCTCCATAACGGCTGGAAGCGCCTCGCGTTAGATACAGCTTTCAGCAGTATCCTTTCTTGCGCGGTAATACAATGTTTTTACCGGCAAACGCTTTGAAGGATGTTGCGGTACGTCACGATGATCGCGCAGGGAAAAGAAAATATCCAATGGCCGTCCGCATCTGCGCTCGCTCGGCTGTGAAATTGTTTATACTAATACGCTTTCCAGGATTACATTACGTTACGATCGCCTTACGCGGATCGAGAGATCGTCCCCGCATTCCTGACGATAAATCGAGCCACCTACACGAGTGTAGTTAAACGCGCTAAGGGTCTTCTATACTATAGGAGAAAACGCTTATCGATTTTAATACGAAGAAAGATCCTTTAAGGTCTTCGATGAAAGACGAGCAACTCGCCTGCTATATGAACCTTAGCAAATAGAACGACGCTATAATACAATTCTCGTTCTATCCCAAGCAGTGTCTCTACAAAGAGACAGGAAACGACTTCAAGTTCTCGTATTAATCATTTACTTCACACCGCGGCTACAATCCAATTCCCTAATCAACTACAGTTTGAAGAACTGAAGGATCGCCTATTGATCATGCGGTCGCGCTTCGACGTGTGCGTAGAATCGATCGCGAACCGTTGGACACGATGCCAAGCGCTGCGCCAGTGACAAAGATCTCCAGACAGGAAGCCGAATAACCAAGAGGCCAAAGCCTCGCTCGCATTCCCAGTGCTCACCAGGCCGATCCCCTCGGAGTCTCCTCGAGGTACCGAGGTGCACTATCGGGAGCACTCGTCGGCTGGTAGCGGTCTCGTGCAATTTGGGAGCGGTTAGCCGACAGATGGACGCCGAAGCAGGAAAAAGAGCAGTTTCGGCTGCGAGGAGGAGGAGGGCAGTGGAACGCAGAGGTAATTTCAGCCGGGCCGCCGGTAATTTCACGCTTTTACTCGGGCAGGTTAGCAAGGCGCGGCTCGTTCTCGTGGAAAATGTCGTCCTCCTCGCGGCTCTTCCTTAAGTCTTTCGTTCTCCTTAAGGGCCCTCGAGTGGGTGAGCACACGAAAACGCGAGACCGCGCTGCCAGATAGTTACGGAACATGACTTCCCCGCTCTCAGGAATTTATCGCCCCAGAAATCTTCCGCGGCGCGCACGGCCGCCCCTGTGTCCGCCTATGAACGTATATGGAACAGCGCCGCGCACTCGAGAGCTGGCGCTGCTTAAGATTTGCGACTGTTCACTTGTTAACGGGTAATTGTGATTTATCATAAATAAGAGGAACGCCGATGCGTAGATCCGAGCCGCGGCGAGATACGAGGACGCCTTTTCGTGCGGAGGGCGCAATTATGCTCCTTTACATCCGCTGGCTCGTTCGTCCGGTATAATCGGCCTGCTACGCGCGGGGATTAGAGATGAAAATGGGGAATTATGGTCGCGCGACTCTGATAGCGTCTACGATCGGACGATCAGAGTAATGTGGAAGCAATAGACTATCGCGTTGCATCGCGGAGAATCCGAGGAGTATCTTCGACGAATGGAAACGCGAGGAAGAATTGGTGGAATTATTTAAAAGGCGTCCAGGAGTTGTCGAAACAATATACCGGTCCTCGAGGTTGCGCGATGGTGTAGAGAATGGATCGAAATTAATAAGTCGCGCTGCTTGGAGGATGATCGATCGCGCGTATTAATAGTACGAAAGGGGGAAAGAATCAGGGAAGAATCGGGAGCAGATCGATGAGCTTCCACTCCGGTATTTGTGTAAGCGACTATGGAAATTACGGAGAACGCAGTTGGACGACGATAATGGAGAAGCGTGTACGACTCGCCCCTTTTCAACAAAGTATCCCCGGCGTGTTGGGATCTATAGCCGCAATTTCGAGAAAAAAAGCCCTTAATAGCCCTCGTTTCGATTTCATTCCGCGCGCAACCCTATCCTCGTTTATTATTCCTCGCCTTTTAGCGCGATGCTATCGAGGTAGTTTTTGCAAACAAGCCGGGGGAGCCAAGGAGCGATAGTCCGGTCGCAAGAATCAGGGGTTTTAATGCCGCGCGAGTGTAACGAGTTCGACACCGACTCGCGCCCTCCGCGATCCTCCTTTCCATCGCCGTAAAGCACCGCGAAGAGATGCGATAAGCGTGGAAAAAGCGAAGGAGCGAGCCGAGTTTCGAGATCGAGCTCTGGCCGTACCGTCGTCTTATTGGCGCGGACGCCGATAGACGCGTGAAAGAGCCACTCAGCGGCACGCGTGTGAGCCTCGCAGGCTCGCCGAGCGCGTGCTACGACTCATCTCTCGTTACCGCCAAGTTTTGCGGAATTGAATGCGCCGATGAAGAAAAGCGCGCGGGCTGATTACACGCACGTGAGCGCACGAACGCTGGCGCGATGATCGATACGGGGCCCCCTCTAATCGGCGCCGGCCATCATCCTTTTACGAGATTATTCCAGGTTATTCCCGATGACTGCTAAACCGAGCGATTTTTTGCACGTCGCGCATAACGGGGAATCCAACACACGTGCACTTCACGCACGCGCGCACACGGGAGAGAGATCCTCCGGGGAGCTCGGCGCAAGGGAGGAAGGATTTTTGCCCGGAGTCAATGTCGGCTGTTAACTCCTCGGAGGCTCCGGCTGAAGGAGCAATCGCTCGCAAGGAGCAACGAGCGATCGCTGATAAGGGTATAGATGCGCCCCCAGGAGTAGGCGTAATAAATTGTTTGCTGATTCTATTGAGCCCGCGCCGCGAATACAATGGGGTAAATGAGAAATGGAGGACGTCCAATGATAGCTAAAAAGATGAAACATTGTTCCGTTTACCGAAGCCACCGGCGGAGCTCGGTAATGGGTCTGAGAGCTGATGTTGGAGCTCGCGTTAGCTTGTCCGAAGAGTCTTTCGCGATTTTCGGATTGTTCGATTTACTTCTTTGAAGTGCTTATGATTATAAGACGATCGTCATGAAGTGGTGGATGGAAGAAGAATAACTGTTTTCGGTACGCTGGTATCGTCAATCGTGCGCTGAGCGATTGATCGGGAATCGCGTGTTGTGAGTATGCAACTTGGTATGTTACGTTTTTCAAACATTTATGCGTTCAGAATTTTTCCGCGCACTTTGAAACACGGATTCTCGTAAAACGGCTGCTCCAGTATCGTGTCCGACGTACGTATTTGAATAACACATAACACGGAGCAGAACTTCCTGAGATGCGTTTACGTAATTTTCGTTCTGCTTACGTGTAACTAGAATGTATTTCAAGGATTTCCAGGAAACTTTTAGGATCGTCTGGTATGCATATATATATATTCCTTGAAAATATACGATCGAATTGCGAGATAATCGTTCCTACTTACTCCCATTAAAACATTATGATATTACCGCGTGTTGCCTAAAAATACATTGAAAAGTATCCATCTGATCACACCCATTACAATTAACACATTAAAAAACCTCGCACAATACTCTGCGAAACCCCCACTACTTCCAACCCCCAAACATCATTTTATCAAACTAAAACCCCCTTGCATATACATCCAAATCGCATCAACGTATGCCAATTTAAAAATACAAACCTACAAACAAAACTCGATAGAAATGAGAAGTAAACCGAAGGTATTTCCAGCAAAGCCCGATGCTTCGATGGCGAGCGGCGGAATTAAAATTCGATGGCGTGTACACGGCGCAAATTGGGCGTTCCAAGGCGTCGCTTATAGTTTCCCCCTCGTTTCGTCGAAGGCCTCGTTATTCTCCTCCGTGAATCATTAGCCGTCGTTCTCTTTGTCAAAAGAACCGCGCCGAGCGATCCGTATTCGGTGTTGTGCTTCCAGGAGTTAGGCACCGGGAAGATCGTGTATCTCCGGCACCTCGCGCTGTCTCACGCGAGAGCATTGTTTCGTGTTTAGCGGCAAGGTGATGTTATGCAACACACCGCGGGGCCACCAGGGAGGGGAAGGAGGGACGAGGGAGACGGGAGGAGGCAGAAGATCGTATCGTGCCTTACGATCACCGTGACTAAATATGATGCGCCGGCTATACGTTCTTCCGTGCACCCGCCTTCACTTCGGTGGTTTAGGATTTGTCTGCCCTCCGTTTAACATTCGATATTTATCGCCGATGACACACGATGACCTTAGCAGCCTCGGCCACCGAATCGCGGATTCGGACGATACGCGATTCGATCCTGGATATATTCAAGGACGACGCCCAGTTGGAACTGGAATACTTGCAAACGTAACGAAAGACAGACTAGTTGCCCGCTCATTCGATTATGCATCATCGAGGCTCGCGGTTAATTAGCTCGGAGTCTGGAGTATGAGGAAAGGCATGCATCAGACGTATTACGGAGAAAACCCCAGAGATGGTAGATAAGCTTCGCAGCCGGGCCTTCCCCGAACTGGTTCCGGCGTCTGTCTTCAGCGTCATCGTAGGATCGATGATCGATACCGATACTGTTTTAGAATCTACGCTGATTAGGTTGTATCGTCTTGATGTTCGATGAGTTTGATTTACCGGTCGCACTTTGTGGGCGACAAAGAAAGGGTTGGAGTTGATTCCACGTCTCTTGGCGTCGTGCGACTTTCCTTTGTCAGCCGAATTCCGTGGAAAATTACCGGAGCCGAGCAAAGGTTTTGCGATCTCGTGAGCTCCAAACCGAGAGACGAAACGTGTACGGCGAAAGCACCGTGTAGAACCCCGGTTCTGATTGTATCTGTTCCGTTAGCGGGCATGCTAGCGCTTATTAAAGCAGCTCCTAAAGGTATGATTTTCGCGCAAGACAATGCGACACGACCTTAGAAACGCGCCGTTGTTTTCCCGGCGCCTTTAAGGCGCACGTTCATTAATCTCAATCGGTGAGTCACCCGCCATGGCGAACTTTCATCGAGGCGTGGGCCTTCGTTTAAGCAGTACCTGCGGAGAATCTGCTGGCGGAACGTTCTCGGATTGAGGTTCGATATCCACGTCTTTCCGTCCTTCGCTTCGTTTACAACTCCGATCTTAAACTTATCGAACCTAGATATTTGAAATAGTATTTTCTTGATCATCGTTCACCCTATTTCCCTTTATTCGTTCCACTTAGATTCGAGCCTCGATCATAGATATTATCCAACCCATGTTCCTTGCTAATAATATTCAATCATCGATAAAGAACTCGGTATAAATTTTATACGCTTCTATTCTTCGCGTTTCTCCAATAACCAAGAAGAATCCCAATAATGCATCTTCATCATATATATAATCTATATATAAATATATAATTGAATAATATCGAAATTATTCAACGCGCGCTTTTAACGCGGCACACCTAATGAACATACGACTCGAGGAGCCATAATCGGCACGCAAACCGACTTCTATCTCGAACCACGTCCATTCCGCCACGGTAGCATCTTAATACGCTTTAAATGCGAATAAGGGCGAGCAGTGGCGAGCAAACGGCCGATCGTGCTCGGATAATCCGCGATGTATCCAGCAAATTGAATCGAGTGCCCGGTGAGAGTTCTCCTCGCGGCACCATCGGCCTCGTACGCGGCACACACGACTCGAGGAAAGCCGTTACAAGGTGGCGGCTGGGAAACGGTTAATAGGACAAATTACACTAATAAAAGGTAACAACGTCGGCCGTTTTCACGGTAGAATAACAATGGGCTCCGCAGGTCCATTTGAATATTTCCCTAATGCCCGGCAGTGCCCGACGAGCTGCGGCGGACATGCGCGCGCTTTTTCGTACGCATCAATGCCCGTAGGTCCGTTCGTCGTCTGTCGTCCGGAAGGGTAGGCCCTACCTACCTCGAAACTGTTCCGAACCTCTGTCTCCCCCTGGGGGAAGCGGCCAGCGTGTCGGCGACATGGCATTAAATTCGTTCTGCCACCCTGCTCAGCCATTTGTGCGCATATATATCTTCTTCTGCTTCGCCAGGAAGAATTTATTGTTTCGTATAATTGGGTTATTATGCGTTTCCAATGGCTCATACGTACCTATAAATTTGCGCACCTACGGACAGTCAGTTTTCATTTTGCCCAGGCGCCGTTGGTTTATCGGGCTTGGACAGGTGTACGTTGATAGATACTTCGATAGGTTGCTGGTAAAAAGTACTTTCGCCCGATAAGATTGATATCGAGATTTGAGTGTGAAAATCGCGCGTATTGGGGTATATTATTCCTTTACGTAATAGATCCAGTACTCTTGGTTTAGGAAAGGAGAAACTTCGTTGGCTTACTGTAATCACGAGTAGGATAGAGAGATGGTATATCCATACATGTTCTCTTATTAAATTTCTCATGGTATATACATGTATTATCCAAAATTAAATTATACGCATATACTATTGAATATTAAAGGCACTGAGCAATCACGACAATTTTGGTTACCTACGCAAGGGTAAACTCTGATGTTTCGAAGCTTTGCGCTTGTTTCAAGCAACGAAGGGCCTTGGTTCAATAGCAAAGACGATTTATCGGAGTGAGATTTCGCCCGAATGATTTACATCGAGCGAGTTGCTGGCAGGATGGAAGGCATGATGTACGAGGATACCGGTGCGCCATGCTCCTTCGTGATCGGGGAAGGCTTCGGTTTGGTATTGGACGAGGATCGATTGCCGACAGGGCGCTGGCCGAGGGGGTTCCCCAAACGAGGGGCTACGTAAAGGCACGCTTAATTTCACCGTGACACGGAGGTATCGTGTTTGGGCCAATCGCAGCGTGGAACGATGACGCCGGAGGAAAGAGAATGCGACGAATGGAGCAGTGAGACCGTTCGTGAACCGTGGATAGGTCGAAGACTTCACGGTTTTGACCGCACGATTTCCGATTATCAAACCACGCTGATCATCGATGGCGCAAATGGCGGTTCGCGACAATAACACGTTACTCTATAACGAGTAATACAGCCCTTGTGCTCCTTAAAAAGTGACACGATACAATGTTGGGAAGGCCTAAGATTACGGACATTGCTTAAACCAAAGGTCTACGAATATTTCATCGAATAGGTCACGTGCCGATTTTTTTCTATTTTTGATACTCCCACTACTTTTCTAATATCAATTTTTTACAAATTCATTAACACAGACGTGCATTTAAAAATGTTGAAATAGAAAAATATATGCTGTTTTATACTTAAACATTTATCAAGTAAAGGATAAAATACAAAGTTACACGTGCAGCGACTTAAGCCCAATTTCTTTATTTATTGACATGGAGCCTTTGCAGGTCGAAGTCAATCGACCACTCGATCGAGGACCACATACATAATCCCCAAAAATGATCGACGAATACGGTAAACTCGATTATACGTTTTCCAAGCGGCTCTCCACCTCGTATCTCCCGAAAGGGGCAAAAAAGCACGCGATACGCTAAACAAGTACTCCGTTCACGGCAAGCGTTTCGATCGAAAGAACTCGGCACTTAAAGGGTCAACGTCAGCTCGAGAACAGAGGCGGATGTACGACCGGCTCGTTTCCAGGGCACTTTTCAGGAGCCCTGGCCGCTCATGCTCGTGCACCATCCTTAAGCCGGGCTCCTCTAACGGCTATCAGGTGTCTTCCTTCGCGAACTTACGAGCGGCAAACGGCAACGGCCTCATAGCGCGGGAAGAGCCGCAGGAATGGGCGGTGTTCGGCCGTCGAGTGTGGCAACGAGCGCGGGTAGTCCATAGAGGAGCAAAACCATAAAGTTTCCCCCCATAACTTAGCGGCCAGCATCGAGCAGTAAAGCCAGCTCCCCGGATTTCCATGCAACGGCTGAAAACGAGCGCGCTTATGCGCCCGCGGAACGTAAAATCGCGTCTTCCCTGCCCGTCTTTTTGCGCCGACCATAAAACGGCTGCTCCTCGATCGTTTCGCGTGGCTCCTTTCCTTTTTTTCCCCTCGTTTCTACGTTTCTCACCTCGCGCCGCTTTGGCTCGTTGCCGCTTTTCCGCGGAATATCGGCCGGGGAATACGCGCCGCTATCCTGATTAATATCAATGTTGTGACGCAAGAAATTTGACGGAGGTTTAGAGGTTAATTGGAATCGCGATATTGGGAGTAACGGGGAAGATTATTGCGGTTACATACGGGGCAGCGGCGCGTGGTTTATTTGTATTGGCAAGCAGATATGATCTCGATGATTAGCAGCGGAGAGAAAGCTGTAAATGAATGACTCGTGCAGAAATGCGCGCCCGATATATGTATAACCGATCGAGAATTAGATTAGTATCCTGATTATCATCGATAAAGGAGCGCGATTTTTGAATCGCTACTTGGCTTTTTGTACCGCGCTTTTATATCGTGAGTCATAAGAGCGAAGATGTTCGTCGTGATAAAAAACGAATTTTCACGAGAAGTATGTACGCGCCAAATATGGATTGCGTTACTTTGTAATTCTCATTCTTCTGCAAGGGGATAGAACATTACTAGAGTACGAGCTAGCATCGTGACTTTCGTATCGCGTTACATCGAACTTCTGTGCGCAAAGCGAGGTGTTGTATAAAGAAGTTAGTTATCAGTATAATTTTTTTTGCTAACACCTTTCCACCTTCCCAGCTATCTTTACACGAGCTCGTTTAGGTAAACGGAGTCTCGAGGAAGCGAAATACCAAAGGTAGCATCTGGTCGGCGGTATCAATGAATCCGCGCTGCTGCCGGTTGGACGTAGAGGCAAACCGCCAGTGGGCACGATTTTAATCGAAGAATCGTAACGACGTGGCCTCATTAACCGGCTACCCTTACGACTTTGATAATTGCCCTCGAGCAACCGGTCCAGGAAACATATCGCGGCGTATCGAGCGTCTCTCGATCAATACGGAAGAGAAGATCCCGAATTGCCGACACGCTGGCCGCTTTGGCGGGGCCTCTCTACCTGCGCATCCTCGAGATTTCCCGATCGCAGAATTGCCAGCCGTTGTCCGGCCGCTCGTTCCTTTAATCCCCACCGTCCTCGTTCAAAATGGCACCGACCGCGGCACCGTGCAAGCCGTAGATCAGTTCATTACGCGCGATTCGTCCGGAAGTGCTAATTAACGATACGCAGAAGGAGAGACTTGGAGTCGCGTACGGGAACAAAGTACGCACTTCTCTTGGCAGATACGCGTGTCGCGCTACCGGACTTTATTCAAATTCCCCACGATACTCGTGCAACTCGATACTCGTCTAGGATCCTTGAGCGTCCAGGCGCATGGAAAACTTACTCGAAGCTCCCGAGTGAGAAGTACGTTGAGGTAAATAGTGGTACGTCGAGTATCGCGCGTTAACGATGTACCGCGGTTACGAGGCGGTTGTACGCTCGTCGTTTACGGGGTTAAGAGTTAAGGAACTATCGAACTCACGTGCAGCACATCCATTCCGCGCCTGGTGAGCCGATAAAGCGCACGCTTCGCGTCACGAAGCGGCCGTATGTCGGACTTCTTTCCTGGCCGTCAGATGACACCGAGGAAGTTTTCGGCGGCACTTGCGAGTCCCGAAACTCGTTTAAGACCTTCGAACCCCCGCGAGGCCCGAGAACGGCCGCCGAACGAAGTCGGCATGAAAGTAAGATAGCGATCCGACAACTTTAATTAACTTTGACATTGCCGGCGTAATTACGGGCGTCATTAAAGCCACCGGCATTGTAATTGAGTTAAGAAAAGCGATTTGCCGCGGCGAGGAACGGAAAAAGTCGAGGCCCGCGGAGGCGCCTCTCGCTGATTTTATTTCCCCCGTCGTACGCGACGATTCTGCCACCCTTTTGCGCCCTGTCCTTGCCATTGCGCCTCGCGAATTTCGAAAGGCGAGTCACGATAGCGCCGCGAATACGTACTACGACTTCCGCTGGAAACGTGGAGGAAGTTCCTTGGTGTTAAAGGAGAATAGTATTCCACGAGAATCCCGAAACACCGGGCAAACTCTTCGCTTTCGATGCTCTACTGAGTAATACACATTCGTAGGGTTAGAATATATTTTCTACCTTTCAAAAGAGTGGTGTAAGGACAGAGTTTATGGACAACTGGACAATCGCGAATCGCAGAAAACAGTGTATAGATATCTAAGATATGGACGAAGCCCGCATACGACCTTTGACGAGTGAAGAAAAACGCCATGGTTTTCTTCCTGCTTTGCCATCCCGTACAAAGTATAATCCCCCCTTCGGTTTAATACTCTTACTCATCCGCAGAGGATACTTAGTACGCAAGGATCCCTTCCCAGGTTGTAGCCACTTAACAAATCCTCTCATCATGTACCGCGCGCGTCTATAGACGTTTGACAAGCTCGCGTGCTACGGGCGTCTAGCGGCGTTTCTTCTTACTTTATCCACAGCCTTTCCACGGATGCCTAAGCTACACGCGCCGTGGGATCCCGGTGAAAGGTCAAACAGTAGGTGAAATGACCTAAGCAGTCGATGCTGAGGAATATATGAACGAGCAAGGTACGTCGAAAGGGTACGAAGTAGGCGCTGGAGGATCTCCTTTGGCGAAACGCAACATCTTGATTCCTTTCGCGCGGTCCCCCTCCCCCTCCTCATGCCGGCCCCCTCCCCGCCTCCTGCCCCCTCGAACAATCTGCCTCCGATCTCGCGGGGTCAAGAGGATTATTTTATGAATATGCATAGGTGTTACTCATACATATACATGCCAGGGTAATTTATAATGGTCCACTCCCCCTCGACGTCCAACGACTCCGCATTAATATCTAGTTTACTCTCGTACTTTGCTCGCGCTGCACGAGGAGCGAGAGCGTTTTAACTGGCTTGTCGACACTTTGACAGAAACACGCTTACCACGAAACTGATATTACGTCGCCCAGCGTAATTTCGCTTATGAATACTTATCGCGCGGGGAAGGGCTGCGGTCATAGGGATTCGCGTAAGGGCCGATAAGCGCTGGAGGAAATACTCCTTAGCCTACTCTAGATAGATTAAAGTACCAGGAATCGTGCGAAGATTGAGGAAACATCCTCTTAACCCATCGCGGCTGAGAATAAAAATGTCTCGATCTCGAAAAAGATCTCTCGATCCCCTACGCGTTCGATTCGAAGGAAACTTCTCCTACGCGTTCACTCTCGCGATCGATCATGTTACACGCGCCTTTACGCTCGTGATTCCAATGGGCAAGGACTCGCATCGGCACCGGCACAACCCGCGGCGCTCGATTAAGGCAGGACCAGGCATCGAGGCCGGTTCAAAAAGTCGCGCCAAGCCGCGAGTAATTATTCGAATAAAACCGAGCTACCGGACTATTGATTCTATTACCATCGAGAATTGCATATAGCTCTTGAATTAAACATGACCCCTCGGCACACTCCGTGACATCCAGCAGGCCTCTTCCTCCGCTCCTTGCGGGCGCATCGCCCCCGAGGGGCGAGGGGAGGGAAAGGAGGGGGGCACCGAGAAGGAGCATGGGCGAGCGCCCGGTATTGATGCATAAAACGTGCATATTTACGAAGCCTGTTTTCACGGATGTGAACACCCGGTATGCCGCTCGGGAGGAAGGCAACCGGGCCCCGGACTGCATCACGAGCGCCATTTATTTATTTTACCCCGGCGGATGGATAAAACTTGTTTACGGTACACGGACGACGGTACGCGTGTGGAAACGCTGGTATGTACCCGGGTAAGCAGAAAGCGCGGATTTGCTCGTAATGAACGACGACAGCATCCGACTCTCTTGGTTAAGGCTGACCTGCCTCTCGATCCTTTACTCGGCTACGATCCTCGCGAAGTGCCAGTGTAGATTTGGCAGGGCGAAATTGGGGAAGGAGAGAGAGAGAGATAGTTGGATCGTTTCGAGCACTGAGAGTGGAAGAAAGCTGAGTATCGTGCATGTTCGAAATTGGGAAAAACGACTGGACGATCGGCTTTCGTATTCGCGTAATTGGCGTTGGATAATGAGAGTGTTACGGCAACGATGAAAACCGAGATTGATGATGGGACTTTTTTTTGCCCCAGGAAAATATGTCCAAGAGGAGGTTTCATCTTTGTCTTCTTTTTTTCTTTCTCAAAGTATCTTAGTGTACAGGAATAGGCAGATTTATCAGCGCAGCGTGTAAACGCGGGAGGAATACGCGGGGCGTAATTAGCGCGCGTGTCGCGGCGCGTATCGGTGATATCTGCGACTGTAAATCATCGGTATACGAAACTTGACTTATTGTGACAGCTTAATAATTTGTTATTGATCGTTCAGCGAGGACACGCGGTATGGGAGACGCGGTGAGAAGTTTGCGGCTCTAACTCTGGTAATATACGATGCCGCATTGGGGATTTTACTGCTGAAGGATAGGAAGAATTCCGAGGATAATGTCGAAAGCGTCGAGGGAAATAAGCGGCGGCGATGTTTCTCTGATGCACCGAAATGGCCAGAGATCCGTAACGTTTCTCAGATAAGAGAATAATATGGCACGTATATCTTAAATTACAACACTCTCGTAACCATTAGGATTACACGAGAGTACGCTACACGGCTACGCGTCATATGCGTGGGTAACACGCACTTCCTACGCGTGTCGTGCACAGCTTCCCACGTATCTGGATCGGCATAAGTATGCGTCACGGTAGATAAAAGTCTATGTTTAATGTAAGGCGCTATCTGAAATCTCGTATTAACATTACGAACGTGCCTCCTCAAAGGAGGTGCCTTTATTTCGCATCGCGGCGATCTTGATTTTACGATGCGAAAATGGATTTAGGAATCGCATTGGTTCCGGTTGGAAATCTACCGAAAAGCGTTGATTCAATTCAATTGTTTCCTAGTTAAAATTTTCCTCCGCCAACGAAGAGACCTGGTTACATACGTGCCTTCGTACGAAGATAGACTTATCGTAAATGCATCGCGATTTCAAGAGAAAACGATGAGAACTGCTTAATGCCTTATGTCAGATCTACACAAGCGTATCTCTACGGCTATTAATCTTAATAGCACCTGAAATAAATGTTACGATGGAAACACTTAGGATCTCTATTAAGATTCCCAAAAAGTAACACGGAACTTGGAATATTTTATGGAACGCTGTTCGCATAACCGATACGATTCATCATTACCGTGTTTAAAAATTATTGTGATATATTACAAATACAAAAGAAAGCTATGCGGTTATTGGAAACGATTATCGTAGATTTGGTATCGATACTAAAACACTGCACGACGCTTGAATTCTCCACGGCTCCATTAGCAGACTCTCAGTTCCTTTCCAAGAAACAAAGGTTCTCTCTTTCCGATGGAAAAAAACGGGTGTCTGCTTGGCTCCGTGGTTGAAGGAAAAAAACGGGTGTCTGCTCGGCTCCGTGGTTGAAGGAAACATCCTCGCGATCGAAATCGCCCAATCGTTCCAAGGGATGAATCATTATTCGCAGTCGAGGAGCACCTCGGTCTCGTTGCGTGCGACAAACGCGGCTCAACACGCAACTGGCATTTTCACGGGAATCTGCAAGGACGAAAAGTTGCGGGCACCAGCCGGCGGTGCCAGTTGCCCGCTGCGCCCGCTCGTAGCAGTTGCCAACTGTTGCTGAATATCCGCCACAGTGTCGATCAACGTTCATTATCGTTTTCTTCCTCCGTGATTCGCATTGTATCATATCACGCTTTTCGCGATTACAGTGGCACCGCGCAATCAGGGGTTTATTACACTTATCCGATCGTACACTTTGTCAGCGGCGGGTCGTGACAAAAGGCGACGGAACAAAGGCACGTGCATTCGTTATTCAACTTTAAGCGCTAATCGCGCCGGTTATTCAGCAGCACGAGACCTACTTCGAGTTAAGTTTAATCGCAGATTATCGAGTCTATCGAATACATTTTTGTTTCTTTTTTTATCCTCTCTCCATATCAGCTGGAAAGCCCCGTAGATAATGAGCGCGAATTAATTCCGGGATTTCCGCGCAATTCTCAGCCTCCGTTGCGCGCCACCTGAAAGCGCGTATTTCCAGGATCGTTGCTATCAGCGAGATACGTCCAACGAGATTTTCCCGGCGCGAGTCGAATTTCCGACGTGGCTGACGGCGTTCAATTCGACGGAGGAGGAGCGGAATGCGAGCGTGACTATTACAAGGTCTGATGTAGAAGAGTACCAAGTTTCAGGGCTGCGAGGCGAGAGAGGAAATAATTTTCAGCGCGTCCTTGGAGAAGGGGGCATTTGTCCTCCCACCCGCCGACGGGCTCTTAATGGGTTTTTAGCCGGGGCCGTAAAACGCATTAAAACTCGTACCGATGACGAAGGAGGAGGTTCCTCCTTGCCAAAAATCAGGCTGTGCATCAAGCCTCCCTCCTTAAATTCGCAGTACAGTGGTACTTAAGGCACTTCTCCTTGCGCGAGTAAAAATAACAAGGAGAGACTCGATTAACGCGAGACACGTTGATGTTAATCGTGTTTTATCGCCGTTATTATCGCACGATTAACCACGTGGCTTTGCGGATAAAATTAAGCTTTGTACCGAAAAATCGAGTTACACGGGATGATGTAACGATGTAGGCTGCGAGTGAAAACACGAAATCAGGATTACGATTAAAAATAGTGGGTTATGGTTGTTAGGAGGTTGTTGAAAGGTTCGAGGGACGTTGAAAAAGTCACGATTAAGCGGCATTCGGCGAAAGGCCACGAAACGGAAATGAGAAACACTGGCAAGACCATCGTGGGCGTAGCTCAGCACATCCCATATACCTATAGATGTTATATACTGCTATTCGCTTTTCGTGTTTAGGCGCAGTCCTGTGGGTTTGCCGGTACCAAAAACTGCCGCAGTAAGACGATCCTAATTTTCTATTAGGGTGCAAATGTGCAAAAACTACCGTTATTAGGTGACGAAGATTGCCCTTTATCGTTGCCATTTCTCGAAACGTCCTGCCTTTGTCCGCACGGTTCAAACAAAGGATATTTCATCCACAATTTTATCCACCGCGACGGATCAAACCGTTCCACCTTCCATCCGTTATACACTCGCACTCCCCACGTGTAAAATATACATTCATGAATATTCATCCAATCAGCAGTTTCAAACGATGTAGCGAATCGTATAGAATCCTACATAAATAGGTTAATCACAAATAATAATTCCGCAAAGACATCAAAGCCGTCCTGTTAATTTCGCGCTAAACTAGTCTCTGACCTGGCAGAGGGTTTGCTCAAGATAAAATATTGCGTATTTTAAAATTTAAAGAAATATATACATATATATAAGCCTTTATCGGCTTTGTGAAGTCACGTTTCCGCTCGTGCATATCGTCGGAATTTCGCTCAGAATTTTTAGCGGCCAAATACGCCATTAATGTTAACTCAGGATTACGTAAACGGCTGTTCGCTCGCGATCAGGTTGTTACCTGCATTTTGGCCGATCGTTCCTCATCGAACTCGTTTTGCTCTCTCCTTTCCTCTCGCTCTTCATCGAAATATATCGAGTTTGTCGAATTAGCGCGCTTCTAGAAAGCGCATCCGCCTTTAAGGATCACTCCCGTGAGTGTTCCGGGGTGAAGAAGCGGATCGAAAAAAACTGGTCCCGTAGCGCGATGCCTATTTCGCCTCGCGCTACCCGCGGACCGACGAGGACTCCTCAGGTTATTGAGTCGTTAACGTACAATGTTATTTCAAACGTTATTGGCAGCGTGTGATTAAGGAAGCACCGGCTAACTCGTTAAAGCATCATGACTTAATATCCAATATAGTTCTTCGTCGTATTCTTTGCTATGGATGCTCGACGATGAACGTCAGTCAAATAAGCTCCTCCCTGCTTTTTACACTTTTCGTTGTCTCACGCGTATGATTTGAATATCGAGAGATATCGAGAGGAAACAAATAAATAACTATTGGAAGTCAGGAACTTGAACCATTGGTCTCAGTGCACCGAATGTACAAAGAGCCCTACCCTGTCGGTTTCTTTTACGACTCCGTAACGCGTTACATTTTATTCGAATCGAGTTATGAGGTAACTCGTATGGCCTTGCTTCTTGCGAGAGGATACTCGCTTTTTGTCGAGCAGTGCCCGTGCCGCGATGCTATGAATTTATTAGACCCTCCTTGCCGCTTATTATGGCAAGATTTTCGCATTTCATTCTGCATCCGTAATGTGCATACGACTCGATCTCCGTGTTTGACGAATTATTACGCACAACTTTCAAAGGCTGAGCTCAAACAATCTCCGGATTAGCATTCGCGTATATTCGTCCGGGGAGAAGTTCGTACGTCCAATCGGTCGAGGTGGAAAATCGTAAAGTGCGCGAATGTTAGGGAAAACTTGCGAGGCAGATAAATCATAACGATCGCGCGAAGCTCTTCCACGCTCGCTTCTTATCCTCCAGAAGTTTCCACGGGTTTCTACAAGTGGTCGTTATCGTTGCATTGATTTAACACCGTACAGAAGTTCCGTAACGTGGGCGTAAAAAGAGGAGACGATTTGTACAATTTGTACGAGGCTCTGCACAAACTCCAAGGGAAGTTCTAACGAAGTTGAAAAGGCATTTACGTGTACACCGTTAACGTAGGCGGTACTCGAAGCCTTTCGCCTCTCGAAGTGCACAGGCCGAAAGTGGCTTTCACCGGCGGAAGAGGATCACAATGCTTCACGCGTTCCCTCGAGATTTTTCTCGAACGCCGTTAAATCCTCCGTCGAACATCTCCCCCTGGATTCACGTGCCTCCAGTCGAATATAATGCTGGCTCGAAAAGCTACGCGAGAAAATTCCCCAAGAAAAAGGGGTATCCCCGAGGAAAGGCCTTGACGAGATTGTCATCGCCCCGAGGTGTTTCTTTACCCTTGCCTACGTAACGTCGCTCATTGGGCACGGCTAAATCGAGAATCATTTTATTCGTATGTCATCTATTTTCGTCATCCTAGAGGCACACGCATTATCTTACCGCTGGGTGTATCTTTTGTTGAGTTCGCTGAATAAAGCATGGCTATAGTGACGGAAGTGTATCGATTCGGCGTTACGTCGCTTCGGATCCGTAGTAGTAGGGTTTCTATTTAAAAGCCGGCTCTGGTCCAAGAAAAATCGAATTCGCCCGTCCCGCGGAAGCGTGCGGCGTTGCCATTCGTTCTAATAATAAGCGCGATCGACTGCTATTTACCTCGGGATGATCGAAGCTCGGAAGGAAGTGCGCGGGAGTCGGCCGAGAAGCGCGAACGGGGAAGCATTGGTCGGGGCGAAAACGCGCGGAAATTTCGATCGGGCGGTGCTAGAGGCCCTGGCTGATACCGGTGCAGAGACGCGCGGCATGCTGAAATCGGCGGTACAAATTACATAAACGACAAGAATCGCACGGACTGGTAGAAGCAGCGCCGTCGGTGGAAGGAGGACGGAGAGAGGCGGCGAGTGAAACGTGTAAATTGCACGGCGAGTAGCGCGATAGCGATCTAATATGGTTCTGGATAGCGCTGATTAGAACGAGCTCGCGCCGATTGAGCAGCACTGATCGAATCGATCGGCGGATATAAATCAGGACGTCGTGCCCGAGTGATCTAATACGCGATAAACCGGCGGTTCACTTCCTTCGGTTTGCGTAATGCAAACTATCTCGATCCGAAATTCCTTTATTTTTCTCCCGGCGGCGCCTTTGCCTCGGGAGCCTCAGGAAATTGCGAGGCGCTCCTTTTTATCCGGTTATTCGGTACCTCGGAGTGTTCCATTTATACGGGCTGCTTAACGACGTCCCCTCGCGGTGCATCGATCGACGATGCGCCCCTATGAAGACATTATCTATCGTAATCTATGCAGGCGAAGAAGCGGCCCCTCGTGGCCCCGATTAAGAAAAAAAACCCTATCGACGTTTTTCCCGAAACATCAGCAGCGATCGAGGCGGAAAATCATCGACAAAGCTGCGCATTAGTTTTTCCGCATAAAAACGCGGGCTACAGTGCGGCCGTCATTTCCTCACTGTCCAGGATTGGAAATTCAGATACCTATCGAAGACAACGTCGCGAATCCCGGATGGCACTTAGTCACGTTTCGCGCCGTCCAAGTTTCTCGATCGAAACTCCCGCGAGCATAATCCATTCCCATCGATCATCCTACCTTTTTCTCCGATAATTTCCTCAAAATCCTTATCACCTGTATTCCAGTGAACGAAGAAGAAATCCGCGTAGCCACCGTCCGCGATGCGTGCGACGAAAGGCTCCTCGATCTCCATTTCCAACGCCACGATCATTATCGACCGGCCGCTCATTTGCTGCGCAATTGTCCTATCATCATCAGCAGGGGCAATTTAACCGGTTCAATGACGCGCCTTAATATTTCGGCCCCAAGCCGCGAACGGTGCTAGGCGCTCAAGATCGGCGATAAGCGGCGGCGATAGGTGAAACGCATAAATTAGCCGGCCGATTCTCGCGATACCGATGTCCAGGCGAAGCCGATCGGCCAGGAGCGCCGATTGAGCGGCACTGATCGCGGCCAATCGGCTCGCCAGGCGTATAAATCAGAACAGCTCCGACCGAGTGTCGGTGCCTTTTTCCAGAATGCGGCGGATTTCTCGGCCGCTGTGCGCCGCGGCGCTCGAGAGGTCGAGCATAAATATTCAGGCCCCGACAAGCCCGGTACACATGTACGCGTCTAAAGCGCGGTAACCCGGAGGATCGCGCCTGTCTTACCTCTTGGCCATTTCTGCGCCTCTATTCACCGGCGTTACGCGTGTGGATATACGCTTTAAGTTTGCCAGGTCGATATTGGCCGACGGTCGAACGCGACTCTCCCGTTTCCTCCGGAAAACTCTATCTCGTGCTTTTCTGATAGATTGTTTTTATATATTCCTTTTTTTTATCTATAGGTGTTCTTATGTATGAAGGAATTTTTTATTTGTTCATTCATTTGTTTTTTGAGAATGGTGTGGCGGTTTTCGAGGATATCTCGTGAGAATGTACACTTGCGCGAATACGAGTGCCCTTCTTACGAAGAATGGATTATCCCGCGGAGCTTAAGTGGAGCGAAAGAGCACATTTCTCCGCGCTATTTATCCTTCTTATAAATTCAGTCTCGACTGCCAAAGTCGTTCGACCAAAACAGGAATCGCCGCCCAAGGCGAGCTCCAAACCAGGAGAATCACGGCACAAACATCGCGTGGAAAACTTCCCGGAGATGATAAGCGAGATTTGAACGCGGATTTTCCGCGTGGAAGTCCGAGCCTTTATCCGCCGCCTTATCCCGCTTCACCCGTAATAACGAATGCGCCTTATCAATGTAACCAACTCGCTCCAGCGGCGGCCGCGACGGTCTAGGAGAAATAATCGCGATTCAGGTGCGGGGAGGCTCGATAAAAAGCCGCGGAATCCGGCGCGAAAAGCGAGAAATAAAGGAAGAGATCTCTCGGAGGAATCAGGGCCATCGTCGATCGATCCGCTCACTCCCGTTCCCGAGCCTCTGGATTTCCCGCTCCGCTCGCGCGCGCGTCCGGCGGGACGATCGAGGAGGAAAAAAGGGGCGCGCCGCGAAGGAGGCCTCCTAGAGAAGGTGGCCGGCCGGTATCCAGGAGGAAACGCGCTCCGATCGATTAATCGTCGCGATAGCCAACGGTTTAATTAGCCGCCAAGCGCGATTTATACCCCGGTTGGCAGATACGAAATTTCCGCTTTATCCGGCCGAACGAGCCGGATAAAAATGGGTTAGCTTCCGAGAATCGAACCGGGAAGAGGATGCGTTATGCCGATATCGCGGCTCCGCCGCGGGGCATTGTTTTCATTTGCATAATTTCGTAGCCGGCATCGTTACGCGCCGCGCGATTAGCTCGTTAGCGATTATAGAGACCGTGGTTACCGGGTGCTCTAGTAATTAACCATCCGAGATGCGCCTCTCTCCCGAGCCGGACAGCCGCGATGACGGAGCGATGAAGAGCGAAGATTGCCAAGACGTATTTGCGCCTCGGCGGATGCCTTTCGACGGCACAATTATCGGCCACTTCCCGGACATATTTAGGACGCGGCGCGTATCCTCGAAGGAAATGGGAGAAAAGGGGTATATCGATGGATAAACACAATGATTATGGATCATTACGATGTACGAGATCCTAGGGTATTTGGATAATTGCATCTTCGCGGCGCGGCGCGGTTTTTCGAGGGACAATTACCGATGCGACACTTCGATCGGCTTGGTGCCTGCGGTGTTAAACGCGAATTGACTCGATGTCGGGGCATCGGGGCGGGGAAAAAACTGGAAAGCACGATTTTTCCACGGCGCGAGGACCGTCGGCGAATGCGTTATGATAAGCGCCAATTAAAATTGCGAACGGCGGAGAGGAAAAAATATGTAAAAAGAGATTTAACACCGGCCGGGATGTTTCTTGCGATCGAGGCCGATCGATTTATTCTTTTTCCGATTGCCAATTACCGTAATGATCGTCCGCATTATCGAGTTTCCCATAGTCATTAACTCGCCGTGACGTGAGTTATGAGTGATGGAAAATCTAATTCGCCTGAATACGTGAATTTTACATTAGATCGGCCATGCATGATGAAGTGTGTTACTATGTAATACCTTTGGCGTGGAGCACGCGTAAAAAACTGAACTCATTGCAGACACGTGGAGGAAGAAACGCGGCGGCGGGAAGGAAAAAAGGATTAGCGCTGGTATGTTCCTCCTTAATTATAACGCCGAGATCGACGATTGGGATCGGCCGGTCTTACGCAATGCGCCTCGCTTATTTTATTTTAATAACCGCGGATGCGTTTATACGCAGCCCGACCCAAGATCGATGACGTTCCATCCTCGCGTCGTCGATTCTTCTGCCCGCGAAGAGGCTGCGCGCCACATTAGTCACTTTCGTCGCGTTAACGTCTCGGTTCCGCGACGCACATCCTCCTTTTATCGTGCCGTCCAATTACGAAATACGCGGTTTACGCTCTTTCGCTCCTTCAGCCTCGCAATCCGGATTCTCCTCCGCGATTATTTATCTCGTTCCCCTCGACGAGCGCCGTACCCATTTGGCCCGGGATCGAAGCCCGGTTTAAGGTCGGTCCCTGAGAAAGAAACACGGCGCAAATTGCTACTCCATAAAATTACACACGTTATTGCTCAAATCCACTTTTAAGTCCCCGAAGCGCGCGTCTATTAAATCCACTTCTGCAATGTCACCGTAGTACTAGAGCCGAAGGCCCACGTAAGATCGCCACGATAAAAGCTCGAGGCCCGCTAATCATAGGCCCGCGACTTAATGCGAGGCACAAACCCACCAGAAGCACGGTACACATGCTTATTCGACGAAATTCGACAAATCACAGATTAGATCGAATCCTTGAAGCGCGCTGCACGCCGGATATTAACTTATCAGAGTACTCGTAGTCACGGTATTAAAATTCCACTGCTCGCGCCTTTAACACTATAAATACCAGCCACTTCCTGGCCATATTTAGAACACCACATATATCTTAAAAAAAAAAAGGGGAGTGTAAAAAGAAATTTGAGTAAATCAAAATGATAATCTAAATACTGCACGAGAATCAAGGAAAATCTCAAAAAATACATCCTTATAAAGCACTAGGATTTTTTAAAGAAACGACTGACCAGTCATTTTGACTCGTTTGGTAGTTCTAGTGTTAAGAGACTTCCTAATCATATGTGCCGAAGCATCGTTTTAGAAGTCTCGATATGGTTTAAAATGTATATTATTTGTCTGACATCGGGATACCAATTTAGTTGGAAGGTGTCGAAAGGACGAGGCGAAAAGATCTGCTAACGGATTTTCCGAGATTTAGGTACTTTTTACCTAAGCAAGCATTTATCCACCAAATGTTTTATAGTCATTTGACCAGCTCAATGCCTGATCACTTTTTCATTGAGTTTTTTTATAGAGTGATAAAACATTTAGTGACTATTTATTAGCAGATGGGAAAGAGGAAAGCAGGAATTTTGATTTAGCCTTGGAGAAAGAATACGGATGTTTTGAAATAGATATGAAAAAGAAAAAAAATAACTACAAGAATTTCATACAGTTCACATGAAGATTTGCGTGCTACAGAAATTAATCTATTATCTCTGCTAACAATTCAAATGATTTTTCAAACTAAGATGTACTAAGAACTATCGTTTATCAATGTTGCGACTCGGCACCATACGAACGTGGGATCGTGCTTGCTAATTCTTCGACTACAAAGAACAGACGAGAGTTATTAATATGAAAAGAATTAAGCAAAGGCTACGAAAGAGATTGGGCCATCTATCTGCGAAACGTGTTCTTTTTACATTAAAGCTATACCGACACAATTTGTTTTGTTATGAGCGAGTGTTATTCCTCTTTGAGCATACCTCGTCGCAACAGTACTAGGTTGTTCAGTAAAAATGCGAAGCACCGTGAACAATAAATCAAACACTTCGACGTCATTTTAATATTTTATGTTTCATTAGAAACGCAACCAAAATTTATATATTTTTTGCAATGTTTTATTTTACGTTTTGGGTTTCAATGAGCAGTGTGCACAGTGGATGCTACATGCAACAAAATTTGGAGCGTTTTTTAACTTTTAAGGTCTTTAGTTTAAAGTTTTTAGTTTAAAACTAGAGTGTAAAGTCTTAAATTCTAGTAAAC
Source organism: Ampulex compressa (assembly GCA_038496175.1). Classification (NCBI taxonomy): domain Eukaryota; kingdom Metazoa; phylum Arthropoda; class Insecta; order Hymenoptera; family Ampulicidae; genus Ampulex; species Ampulex compressa. Next base: position 12,118 of record JBCFXI010000113.1, on the reverse strand, counting down.
TAAAAAACTTTAGTTCAGTCTTTAACTTTGAAAGTCATTTTTTACAACTATATTTTCGTTTTTGATTTTTGTTCCGCGAACTTTTTGAACAAGCTACTATATACGTTTTGTCTTTACACGTATAAAAACGTACCTGCAGACGTTCACGCTGAGGAGGACTGGCCTCGTGATTGGCTACATATCTACGTTGAGGAATAATTCGTGGCACGCTTAGATTGCTCACGGGCTTTTCAAAGACCTCGGCAACTTCGAAATGCATCGGCAGTAAAGACCTCTTTTGATGATGACCCGAATGGAAGGTTTGTCGGCGCTTCGACTTGAACTTGGACGGTCTTGAATTCGAATAGTGATAACAACTGCGACGTCTTTCGTCCGGAGACACAGAGATGGACATGTCTGATATACAAAAGAAATAAAGTTCAAATCAGATTATGCATAAACAGACTCGGTTAAATGTAAACGGTATATATCGAACCATCGATATTCCTTTCCCTCGGCGGATTGTAGATAAAATTCGCTGGTAAAGAACGAACTTTGGCGAGCCCAGGCCTGCCGAAAGGAATTTTTTCATTCGTGATCATGCTGCCATCGCGTTCTCTGTCTTCATGCTCTTCATCTTCGCCGCCGACTTCTTCACCCTCCGCGAGTATATCCTCCTCCTCTTCCTCCTCTTCCACCTCAAGTAATTCCTCCTGTTCTGCCGCCAATTCTCTCTCCAACTGTGTTTCCATATCGAGCTCGTCCTCCATCTACAAATTGTTACAAGGTTTCCACGTAATCGATTTATTTCTAATTTTTTTAATTTTATTCATTTTTCGTCTTCCGTCTACAGGTTCCTTAAAATTACGTCTTCAAATATGTGTGGTAATTTATTGAAAACTCATTAAACGGGCTGCGGATAACTCTCGGGAGTGAAAAGGAGAAGGAGAAAAGAGAAAGAGAAAAGGAACGATACTCAATGGAACAGAGAAGTCTATTCTTGGAAACTCGGCTATATAAAAACTGTTGCACTTCTCGGAAATTCACAAAGGAACAATACACGGACAATGGTTGAACCGTGGACACGATGTGCCGCAGGCACGTATAATCGTGTCGCGCTTAGGTATAGGAACAATTACCGCCCAGATTTTCGGCAATATCCAATGGTAAACAAACTTATAGGGCAAAATGTGACGCTCAGTTTGCCGGATCAATGATACAGATTTTGAAATTAAATTCACCTTCTTGGAAATCACATTCACCTTTTTGCGAATCAAGTAGTTTTACGTATTTAAAAAAACATCAAATAACGTTAATTACATAGTAAGAAAACTCTGCGACTTTTTTTCGAAGATTATGTCAGAAATTGGAAGACAATAATCCGGACGAAGTTTGGTTGATTATAGATAACGCGAGTATCCACAAGATGCAGGAAGTACGTGATCCTGTTGGTCAGGGAAGGGACACTCTAGTTTTTCTACCATAATATTGTCTAATGCTGTATTCCATCAAAGAAGCCTTTTCCAAAATCAAGTTTGGTGTAAGAAATATTATAACCATACCCTCCGGTTATTCTGATTTTTAATACCACCATCCTTTCTCTGAGTCACGGCTTTACGGTAGAAATACGTGATCGATAAAAACGATAAATGCTCGACACGTTGTATTCGAGCCTTATTGAATAAACAGAAACGAATCAGGGTTTGCTGTAGCGAAGCTGAACGCTATTGTCTTGTTGCTATTTCTTATGCGTCCTGACGATTCACGGAATTTATGTATGTGCTTATCGGTTATAGATTTTTATTTGAGGTATTCAAATAATGCAGGAGAGAGACTCAAGGCCTCCTTTTCTTATCCCTCCCGAATAATATTAACCCAACGATGGTGTATGTGAAGGATTTTTTTGGGTATAGCTCTTTCGGTGTATAGTAAGGAGTGCTTCTCATTGCACTGGCAAATCGCATCATTTCTTTGAGGGCGCACAAGTGCGAGCTCGACAGAAATTGCTTCTCGAGGGTCGGAAAAACTAACAAGTCGGAAATCGTCGGGGGGAACACACGAATGTGAACATAGCTATGATCTCGTTCCTGAGAATATGTAGGAGTTAGAGTCGCGGAGAGTATTTAGGAATTCCTTCTGAAATAAAGGAAAAGATTAGTGTTGTGAAAATGATCTCACACGCAGTCACGGTGATACTCGGAATCCGGCAGTTTTGCTCTGTCGATCTGATGTGACTCTAAATTTACTACCATCATACGGACTAGCAAAAATTTTATAACAACAGTGTCGTGGTGCCGTTTGTACACACGACTCCTCGGTTTGAGGCGCCCGTAATAGCCGCGGATACTAGCGGTTTTGCTCGATACCCGAAAGTCGGTTTGACTCAGGCATCCGTCCTTTATCGTCTACTAGTTTTCCAAGACTTTTGGGTAATTCGAATTCTAAGTTCTATTCAAAATCTCACGAGCTCTATTGAACACTGCCGATTTAACTCATTACCGAAAACCGAATGCCGATCTATGGATTGATCTTTTGCTCCGCACGATGCCGAACGGCAGAATAGGGGTAGCTCATGCATCTTAGCCGTTCCCATCGTCTATATTCCCTTTGCGGCTCACCGAGGTACGCTGCACGGATGTATGGTACTACGGGACAAGGGGATCATACGCATGTAACCGTATGAAATATAATATACGATTACAATATGTTAACTAATGCTTCAAATCGAAAAAATTTAGTAGATGTAATTAACAACTCTGTTGGAACTATTACGTCTAGAAATTGTTATAATTATTATATGAATATGTATGTTAAGGTACCAGCTGCTGCTGCAGGAGAATCTATCGACTATAGAACCTATAGGCTAGGTTATATGCACATATATACAATAGTACATGTAACCCAGTCTCTGAACGGTTCCTCTTGAATTATTATTATCATTGAATTACTAAATTATCTGCATACAGTTTTGATACATATATTTATCTCCATATGCAATTATGTTGGTATATGAATAATAATAAAATTTTTAATTAATTACTATGTAATTAACATGATTTGATGTTTTTTAAATATACACAGGGTTTTCCAAAATTTTGATTGTCAATATCTAGAGAACAAAGAGACGTAGAGTTACAATTCTTAAACGGTTGTATAGTGCAATATTTCTTAACAAATGACAAGGGCCAAATGAGTCATACGAGACGTTTTATATGCTCAAAATGACCACCAATCCACTAGTGTCGATGCCGCTGAACTGCTGAGCAAACTATGGCTCTCAGTATGTTCGGTGTCGTGGCTGCCGTCATGGTTGTGTGGCTAAATGTTTTCCCTGTTTTTTTTGCATATCTCTAGACTTCTACCTACAAGGTACCTTAAAAAATGAAGTTTATAAATAGGAGCCAGCTACACTGCAACTATCGTCCACGGCCATCATACCGGGCACACTGGCAGCCATAATTCACTCAGCAGTTCAGCGGCATCAACGCTATATAGCTGTTAATAATGGTCACTTTGAGCATATAAAACTATTGACTATCAAAGAGTGAGTACATTATTCTGATATACCCTGTATATGTAAAAGTACTTGATTTGCAAAAGGATGAATTTCATTTGTAAGAAGGTTAATTTTATTTGTAAAAGGATGCATTTCAGTTGCAAAAAGGTGAATGTAATTTGAAAAACCTGTAGCCGCTTGCAGAGCTCGGAAGTGGATCGTTAATATTTCTTAATCGTCATGCTGTTTATTTGATACCTGTTTGTGACTCTCCTCGAGGTGTTTCATCAAAACAGCTACAACGACGTTCACCAGAACGAATTGTGCCATCAAGACAAAGATAACAAAGAAAATCGGGGCGATTATAGTGCTGACGCAACAATTTTTCACACAGTCCGCCGCTTCGTCACAATCGTCTCTTAATGTGTCTTTCATAATGCCGTTCCAATTATCGCCGGTGGCGACTCTAAAAAGCGTCAGGAAGGCCATACCGAAGTTACTAAAATGAGCGTGCTCTCCAAGGCCTTGGCAAGGCATTTCATCGCTGCATTCTAAAACAAAATATCAATATAGCTAAAATTAATATATTCTTCTGTTTTAAATCATTCTCGTCAATCGTTACTTTAACCTAATAAAATTGCTAACGCGATTAGTTTTATCGTTTAAGTTATTGATCAGGGACGAAGTCATGGATAGATTTAAGGTAATCAGCGTATAGATTTGTATATTCCTCACATGTAATTTACCTAGTCGGCCGAAGAGTTCTACGCCTAAAGCTGCAAATATAAAGAAAAGTAGGAAGAACAAAAGGCCCAGATTGCCGACCTGAGGTAATGCCTGCATTACTGTGTCTAAAAGGGCACGAATACCTTTCGCCATCTTCAGCAGTTTTAGAACTGAAAAAAGAAATTATGAAGGTGAAATTTGAAATGCCACAATTTTATCGTATTATCATATATTTAACACTATTTACCTCTAGCAATGCGTAGTACTCGCATTACACGGATTATCGTAGGATTGATCGGAATAATTTTCGATTCAACCTCCTCGAGAACGATCCCTACCACCGATAATATTACGATTCCCACATCCAATTGATTCCATCTAAAAAAAATGTATTCTTAGAGCAACTATTCAATAACATAATATGAAAAGTCATCAAATTAACTCTTCTAGCGCCTAATAGCAATATATCGCCATTAGCTTCACGTACGAAAAATGCTATTAAGTATTTGCGCTTAGAAGCAACAAGTCTTAATCTTCGAATTATTATTATAAATTTGAAAAAAGATTAATAATAAAATATTCAACACACATTTTTATAACATTTTAAACAAAATTTCATACCATACTACATCGGTTTGACTTAGCACTATTTATTTTGAATTAACGTTTTTGGTACTAAAGAATTAAAAAAGCGAATTACTTGTCTTTCAAATAAAGATGCAGACCCAGAGCAAGGAGCTTCATGAACGACTCCAAAATAAAAACCGCGGTAAAGAAATAATTGAAGATCTTTAAAGCGTAGGTAAGAGCTTTCGGCATCATGTAAAATTCCATTGCCATCGTGACAACGTTCAGGCCGATCACTGCAGCTATTGCTAGGTCGAAATATTTAGATGTCACAACGTTGTGAACGAAGAGCCTCGACTTCGAGTAATTCGTATAATATGGTGGCTCGTGCATTTCTGAAACATGAATCATCTCTTGAGGGAAGTTTTTTAATTGCATGTAGAGAAACACGGTAAACGAAAGCATACTTCTGCGTTTCTTCTCCATCTGCAAAGCCCGCTTAGCAGCCCTTCTCACCCGCTCTTCCTTTTCCTGCTCTTCTCGACACCTATGAAAGTTCTCCACAACAACACCGACGAACATGTTCAACACGAAGAAACCCACGAGTAGAATGAAGGCGATGAAGTACAGTAGCCGCCATTCGGAGTAATTCTCAATCGGCTAAGAAAAAGTTTGTCTCAACAATATTTCATAAATTCACAAAGTGTTTATAAAACAATTTAAATATGGTTTATAAAACTATTAATACTGAATACATTACATTATGTTTATCAAAATTCGCCTTATTTATTCGATGAGTAACAAGTATATGTCTTGACGTAAATACAATAAGGTGTGTCACCGAATATCTTTTTTTTATGAAATATATCTATTTTCTTTTATGAAAGCTCCTTAGAAACAAAATGAATAAAATAGTTTTATCGTGTACCTAACGTTATAATTTTGTTCATTGTGTTTTTGCCAAATTATTTTATTTTATATTCTCATGGCTTACCTGTTGATCTACGCCCACTGCGTCCAGCCCCGTGTACATAATATTCACCCAACCGTCTCTTGAAGATAAAACGAATAACGACATTAAGGCTTTTCCAAGGTCATCGAAATTATATTTCCTGTTCAGCCACACGTTACGTTTGTCCGCCAAACACTCTGTTTTATTTCGCACGTTTTTGATGTCAGGACCCTCGCAATAATAAAATGCACCTTTGAAGAGCTGTACGCCGAGAATACCGAATATCACGAAAAAGGTGCAGCATATCAAGACGATATTGCCGATAGGTCGTAGGGAGGAAAGCAAAGTTTGAACAACCAATTTCAAACCTGGAGCTCGATTGATTACACGCAGAGGTCTAAGCGACCTCAACAGTCGGAAGACCTGAAACGGGACTACCATAAATTCTTTCTCTCTTTTTTCTCCTCTTTTTTAATCGACACGCACGGCCACAAAATTACTTTATGTAATCTTAAACGTAGCTTTCGTATACCATGTTTGATGGACCAATGGAGCAAGGCTATAAAGTAATTTGAGGAGCGTTACGCGCGACTTGACTCTGATCATTTACCCTCAAAATCCCGAATATTCTCGGACTGCTGGATGACAACAACGACATCGACAAATCTATTATGGAAATGATGACCAAGGATCCATCCATAATATTCCATCCTGACGTGAAATAAGCGTCGGAGCCATACAGCATTCCTGATGCTACAACCTATCAAAAGATTTATGTTTTTTTATTACTGAGAAAATCGTAAGACTACATTATCGTCAAGTTGTACCTTAACAAACATCTCAATCGCGAACACTCCGGTGAAAATATAATTTGCCGTAGATAAAAAGAGTCTCTCTCTGCTGTCGGGAGGTATATTCGGCCGTTCCATTGCTAGGGTAATACAGTTGAGTCCGATGAAGAGTAAAACTACGTTATCGAACCATTTTTGATCAACGAACCACCTACAAAGAACTCGAAACCTGATGGGAAAAAAGAAGCAATTTAAAATTTCAAAAAACCAACATAGAATAAATTACAAATTCCCGATGAAAATAAATCATGTGTAATTCCAAACTAAATTTTAAACCATTAATTGGACCGTCTATTTTGAAAGTGGTGTAAGTCCATTTTCTCTTGTTTCGAAAAAATTAAAGGTTAGCATATTTGTTAATTAAAAAATATGGGTTAATATCATCGGTTGTGGCAGTGATTCTACCAATTTATCAATATGTAATTTGATTATATAAATTTGTCTTAGGCGAATTTAACTAAAGTAATGTATATTTACGGGCTACAAATAGACTTACACCACTTTCAAAATAAACGGTCCAATTCTCATATTGTAATCCTAAGAAAGATATTGATGAATACCTTTAATTCGACCCTTACCCATATTTTACAATTAAAGAGAGCACGAAATTACCTATTGTTTGAAGGGAATAAATACAGGGAATAGTCGTCGCGCTCCTTGAGACAGCCCTTAGGCTCGAAGAACATGAATATCTTTTTGATCCTCTCGACGCTGCTGGCACTACCGTGTCCGTTGGATGGTGGTGTCAGATCACCAGTACGTGAATGTTCTTCCTCCTCCTCGGGAAGTCGCTTGATTCTCGGCAGTGGACCAGTCTCCATCGAGAGATTATTGATGGTACGGGGTGTTGAGCACGGCATTGCCGCATCTTCCTGCATCTGGGCCTTCCTACCGGACGACTGAACGTTTTCGTATCCGCGCAAAGAGTTCCGCCTGGATAAGTCGCCAATCCAACGCATCTGTGGAAGTCATTGAACACATCGATTACATTTTCGTCATAACTAGATAGACTACAGGATAATAACGAGTATAAAATGTTTTTATGTTACAATATCTCAACATGGAAAATCTCGATTCGAAATCGGCTTCGATTATTGATAGATAACTTTCCACATAACGCATGGTGACTTGTGTGAAAGCAATAAATACTAAGATAGCGATTCATGTTGGAAGTTCAATAAAAATTACATAAAATAATAGTAGAATCTTTGTTAATACGACATAAGATAGTGCAGTAAATTAAAATTTGAGCTTTCAAGTGGAATTGCCATTTTTGAATAGCGCTTAATCACCGATGTATAAATCTTTATATTCTATATATACATACATACATACACACGCCACTGCATCGTACTACTGCGCAACCTCTGTCAGACCTACGGAACGATCATTGGCGTTCGCTGGGTATCACCGGCAAAGGAAGGGAAAGGGCACGTGTGACTACAGAGGACAGAAATTGCTCAGACTGTGGTAAAGGAATACTCACGTTGCAGTTCGGAGATACATAATAAATGAATGAAAGAGAAAATAATTGCAATAACTCACCTCCCCCCCTCCCCCCACTCCATTACATATATACGCACACACATTCAATTAATATCATAAATAAATAGTAAGCATTATCAAATAAACATGATAAAAGTAAAAAAGACTACTGCTTCTTTTAACACGTTAAACGCTTAGCGTGAATCGGTGTAGTATTTTTCCGGGTTCCAAATCCGAGACTAAGTGTAAACAGTGCGATATAATACTCGGCTACTTCTAGTGAAAGGTTTTTCCGCGTTTTAATTAATTTTTACCGGAGCAAGTAGTCATTTACAAGATGTCATTTACAAGATGTTTTCTATGGAGTAATAAAACATCTGATGCACACTTGCTCGGGTATTCCTTATCGTTAATACCTAATGCGGTAACATATATAATAAAAATTGCAATAAGTCATTACGCATGAAAACTAACGTATTAAATTCATTGATTATATTTGTTAGTAAAATCACCATTTGAATATATTCCACAAATTCAATAGACATTTAGGACAGAATTAAGCCACTTGATCTCGTTTATTTCCACCAGATTCGAAGCGTCTTTCGGCGCATATTCCTCCGAGGAAAATACGCGCATTATAACAAAGTGCTCGCACGGATGGCCGATTGAAAAGCCACGGAGATGGGGCCCATCGACCCACGAAATACAAGGCGCATTTCGCATCCGTCCATTTCATTTTAAAACCAATTTCCAGGGAGGCAACAAAGCCAGAATGTTCCGACATTCTCACAGTTTGCGCCATTGTACTCCACGTTCCGCAACCATTCTACGCATCCCAACTCGTTACTTGGTTACCAGTTGGTCGACTTTTTATATTTTTTAAATAAATGTTTCTTTTAATTCTATATAATATTTTAAAAACAAATTTAAATATAAATATAATTTTAATTTTATAGTTTAAGTAATTATTTTATTTTATTATTAGTATAAGTATATTTTTAATGTGTGTTTACTTTATAATTTATTGTTGCTTTATATTGTATATACTTGTTATAATTGTTTTAAAAATAAAATTATTATAAATTACCTTCAAAATCCTGTTGAATTGGCTAAAGAAGAGTGTCTCTCACTTCCGCGTAACGGGGCCTCCGCGAAAACATAGTCGTTACCCAGATATGGGTGATGTGGCGTTCAACGTGTTAACTAACCATACGTAAGATACGTTGTTTATGTATGAACGTTAACACGTTGATTGCTGCGCGCATTTTATGTGGTATTCCCATAGCGCCAACATGAATTTTTTATTATGCAATGCATATTATGGTGAAATATTATTTATAGCAAACAAATTGAGTTCTCTAATCATGTTTAATGCATTTTTCGTGGTGGGAGTGATCCCAAGGCGCTGTAGACCATTTTTGCAATTATCACTTGTATGAAATTGACGTGCTCGAGTTGCTAAGCAGCTTCTCTGTTTACTTAGTCTTATTTACTGCGCCCAACAATCAGGTGAATGCGTTTGTTATAGTTTTATACTTTATATATGTTTTTGCATTTTATACCTTTTATTCAATTTTTTAATTAGCCCTTATAAATATGACTTCAAATGAAGATTATGTGTCAAGTACTTTATCGGACGATACAGTTTGACAAAGAGTCTCCAAACAATATCGACTACTATCAGATAGTGAGAAAAGTTCATCCAGTAGATCTCCTGATATGATAACAGCTTCCACAGTACGTTGACACTGAATTGAGTCTGACAGCGAAACTAAAGTTAAAGATGACGATAATAATGAAGATGATATGCAAGAGGAGTCTGATACGAATTGGCGTACTCCTTGGGTAATTACACCAAGATCACATTTTTCAATTTTCAATCGGAAATTTTTGATTATATAAAAGTGCATAGTTTTTATTTTTTTTTATTGCGGATGAAATATTCCAAATTCTTGCGAATCAAATAAACATCTATGCTGTGCAAAGAAAGTCAGGATAATGATCGTATCGTCTAGACGAATGACAAATTCTACCGAAATAAAATGATTCTTTTCTCTCATTATATGCATGAGATTAATGCAATTACTGAAAATTGAGCTGTATTAGAGTTAAAATGAAGGATATAGTACAGTCATGACAATAACTCGATTTGAATTACTTTTGCAGTTTGTCCATTTAGGTAATAATGAAGAAAATGACCCTAATAATAAATCATTTAAAATTATTCATATTATCGATCATCTAAACAGTAATCTTAAGAGATATTATAATTCAGATAAAATGCTGTGCGTGAATAAATCTTTAATACCATTGCGAAGCTGCATAATATTTCGTTAATATTTAAAACAAAAACTTCACAAATGTGCAATAAAAGTTTTTAAATTATATAGTGAGCCAGGATACACTTATTCAATTCAAATTGATATGGGCAAAGACGACAATGTAAATCGAATACTTGGAATGAGATCCTCTGAGATTGTAACGTCTCTTTGTAAAGATATTTCGGGCAAAGACCATATTATCTGTAGAAATAATTGCTACAGAAGTGTTGACGTGACAGAAAAATGAATTACAATGCACACATAATTAGTGTATAGCTTGTGAAAAAATCGGCGAGACAATACAAAACAAGCAGTGTTTCAAAAATTAAAACATGGAAAAGTCATCTCGTGAGAAAATAAAAATGGTATAATGGCCTTAAAACGGAAAGATAAGAGAGATGTATTAATGCTATCTACGAAACCTTCGGCAGAAATGGCAACTGTACTGAACAGGTTTAAATAAAATACCAAAAAGGGTAGTAAAATATAATTTAAGAAAATCACGAGTCGATTTATCTGACCAAATAACTGCTTATAGTTCACCACCGAGTAAAACTATAAAGTAATACAAGAAATTGGCAATAGAACCTTTACTGAATTCTTGTATTGTAAATTTAATGGTGTTATTCAAACTAGTATCTCGAAAAAATATTTAAATTCCCGATTGTAGGATGAAATTAGCAATGCATTTAATGAAATAAGCTGATTATGAAATTTTAATTTCTTCAAGCAACAGCTTACGAAAATACCTCGTCACGAATTTAAAAAAATAATTGAAAAATCACAAAATATAAGACGAAATGTGCTACAAAAAGAAATGTACGACGTGTGCTACGAGAAAAATTCAAAGCTGTTAGGGAGAATAAGTGCACAGAATTCTATTAGAAATGTGGTAACATATTGTGCCGATTGTATTGGTTCACCTTTTCTTTGTCTAGAGTACTTCAATATGATTCATCGAATATGCACAGATAATGTGTATATTTTTCATGTATTAATAAAATTATTTTCCTATGTTCTGTATGGCATTAATTTCTTCAAACCATTATAGTAACAATAATATTATTTATCAGTATCAATATTTATTCTAATTATGTGTTTTTATTATTGGTTGCGTCGCTAACCACCGGTAACCCCGACGACAGTCGATGTGTTAATTGAATTTTTTCTTTCTTTAATTCACTTTTGGCACAAACTGCTAAGATTATTTGACTTGGAACCTATTATTTAAGGTGAATTCCAAACCGCCAGAGCTACAATATACATATCACAAGAGTAATTTTCCAGAGAATTCAGATCTCTCACGTTAGAGTCTAATCTGCTAAACCACCATCGTTCAAGTTAATTAAGTTTATATACGACAAATGGCCGAAATTATTCTAAGGAATAATAACTCTGGTTGCATATTAAGATTGCACTTACTTGATTCGGAGTTGCTGTATAACGCCTTATCGATGATCCCCGACTTTCGATTGAATTGTTCGGACTAAGGCTACGATTATTGCTCGTTAGGACGGTCGTTCGATTATTTGGGGTGTCGCTTTGCGTGTCGTTCCTTATCGAACCATGTAGATAACCACCATTAAATCTACAAATTATTCTTTTAACAGAACAAAATTTGATTGTATATATATATACATACATACATACATACATACATACATACATACATACATACATACATACATACATACATACATACATACATACATACATACATACATACATACATACATACATA